>CM053625.1:201024963-201089559 GCA_028646595.1 Phalanger gymnotis
ATGAGTATTGTGGAAGGATTTTACATAATGATACACATGTGGCCTATGTTGAATTGCTTGCCTTCTTAGGGATGGTAGGTGGGGAGGGAAGAGGGGAGAGAATTTGGAACTCAAAGTTTTAAAAGCAGATGTTCAAAAAAAGTTTTTCATGCAACTAGGAAATAAGATATACAGGCAATGGGGTATAGAAATCTATCTTGCCCTACAAGAAAGTAAAAGGAAAGGGCATGGGGGGTGGAGTGGGGTGAAAGAGGGGAGGGCTGATTGGGGAACAGGGCAACCAGAATATGTGCTATTTTGGAGTGGGGGGGAGGGTGGAAATGGGGAGAAAATTTGTAATTCAAACTCTTGTGACAATCAGTGCTGAAAACTAAAAATACTAAATAAACAAATAAGAGAGAAGACAAGAGGCCAACCCATTTCATGTTGCTGAAATAAAAGACTGGGAAAATATGAGAGGAGTCTCCATAATGTCCCTATTCCCAATCATATTTCTGAGGAGAGCAAAGTGGTGGGGTCCAGCTCCAACTTCCTGCTTTTCCTCCTGTCAGGAATGAAAGTCTCCCTTAGAGAAGGGGAGAGAGGGTTAAAGAAGCTAGAGATATATATTCTACCTCCCTTAAAGCCACACAACTCCTTTCACATGTAATCCTCATTACACACATGAGACCACTCTAATTTCTCCATTCATTCCTTAAATACTAATTGATATTCATAGGATCATATCTTTAATTATTTTTATTAACTTTTTAAGTTTATTGTATTTATTTATATTATTTTTATTTATTAGCTATGTAACCCTGTGCAAGTCCTTAACTCATAGCCTCAGTTTCTTTAGCTGTCAAATAGCCCCTATTCACTGGACTATTGTTTGGAACAAATAAGATAACATAGTAAATGATCTGCAAACCCAGATGCATTGTGAGTGGTATGGTAAATACAGTTAATTTTTAAATCGAAGTTCATCTGACTCCAGCATCAGTGCTTTTTTTTTTTTTACTTAAATATCATCCCTCCTCTTTTTTAAGTAAAGGGGACGAAAAATGTACAAATGTATTCTTTCATATATCATCTTTGTACTTTTTTTCTAATTAGTTGATTATGAAGTGCCAAAATACCATTAGTAAGGTAATTTTCATATAATCTTTGATTCAAAGTTGCTGAAAGGATGTTAGATTTATCTGCTATACCTAGCAGATAATTTACATTTGGCTTTTGTTCATTCATTCAAGTAATAATCATTTATTGTTTACTCTTTGTAAAGCATACTAGGCCTCAAGAACTCTAGAGAAAAAGAAAGACCTCTAAAATACTCATTCACTTGATTATTATGTATTACATGTATTACAACTGTGATATGATGTAGAGAAAATAAAACTAGGGGCCTGTCCTGAAGATGTTTATAATCTATGATGTTAAAGTTCTTGGAAAAAAATGAAAGTCTTAGCTTTTCTTCTGGTTGTACTTTGTTTGGATGGAGATAGAGAGAGAACAGAATCACACACGTTTCAGGTAAGAAGGGCTTTCAGGAGATATCTACTGCAATCCACACTTAAAAGAGAATCTCCTATTGTACAATGCCCTGAACAAATGGTCATCTGGATTTTGCTCAAAGAACACCATTGATGAGGAATCTATTACTTCTTAAGGCAGCCTGTTCCATTTTGGATAGCTCAAATTGTTGAGTCACTTTTCTTGAAATCAAATCTAAGTTCAAATTTTTACAACTCCCATCCTTTAGTGCTTCAAATGTTTATTATCTCTCATCTTTCCCTCATAGTTCCCATTTGGCTTCAGTCTTTTCTTCTTTAGCCCAAACAGCTTCAGTTCTATATACTAGTTTTCAAATGAGGAGAACTTAAGGCCTCTCATCCTTCAGGTTGCCCTCTTCTGGAATTCCTTCATTTTATCAGTGTTCTTCCTAAAATGTGGCATGCGGAATTAAATATAAAGCTTCAGGTGAGACCTCATCAAGATAGAGGGCAAAGACACTGTCACTCCTTTGTTGATAGATGATATGTCTCTCAAGTAGATTCTTAGTCTTGTCACATAACAGATAAAAAAGGGAAATGAAAATAGAAACATATGTCTCCCCCATTACTCTGATAAGATGGCAACCCTAGAATGGAATGAATAGGAAAGAAAATATCTATGCTGCTTTCAGTATCGATTAATAAAATAAACAGTAGGAGAAGAAGAGTATATAGAAAAAAAAACCCAAAATTTCCCTTGCTTGTCTGTTAAATGTTTGTCATGACATCATTTATTATTAGAAGCAATAAATGGTGGAATAGAGTGGTTCAGTGAAACAAAACCCAGAGGTTTCATTAAATAGTCATTTAGTTTTCTTAGTAAATGTTATTTCAGCAGGAAATTTAATTTTTTACTTATTATAATATTATACATATATAATATAATTCAATATTCTTGCATAAAATATATGTATATGTGTTTATATGTATATGTTTGGGTATAAACACATGTACACACATAAATATAGACTGATCAGCAAAAATGATTATACAAATAACTGGACTGTAGGATTAAATGTATAGTCCTCTCTTGAGGGCTATTTCCAGAAGACACACTCACATTAGTAGATGGGTACCTAGAGGGCTGCTAATTTTTTCCTTCCTTGAAGTTTAAGAGTAAATCTAAAGAAGTTGGAGGTTTCTATTATTGTAGCTCAGGAGATTCCATCCCATGTGCTCTCCTCCATTGATTACCTGAAAGACTTAATTAGCTTTTTAAAAGTATATTTACTTTGCAGGTGGAGTGAGAGAAGTTTTTACAGAAATATTCTGTGTATTTTTCTGTGTATACACAAGGCCTCTGGGGAGAGTGGGCTCAAACTCAATGAACACATGCGGCTAAAGGTTAAACAAATAGCTCTTCTTCTACTTTCCTACAATCCTCATTAAATTCCCCTTAGATGTAGCTCTCTTCTGTGTTTCTCTAATAGGGTTAATAACCATGTAGAGTCCTGAAGCTACCTTTCCTTATTTTGCCTATTTTGTTCATGGAATGTTTCAGGCTCTGATGTAGATGCTATTGTCAGCCACTGCTGCTCTGTGGACCCTGCACGGAGCTCTGGTTTTCAGTAGACTTCTTTTATGTCTCTGTTGGATCACGGAAACTTACATAATTGCCTAGTGTGGTAGGGGAGGTGTGGCAGGAGAAAGAAATCTATTGCTCCCTCTAACCCATTCTGCACAGGATTTTCCCTCCTGGGGTCTTGGCTAGAGTTCTTCAATCATTATACTAATTTGCTTCTGGAATACTGAATTCTGAATTAGCTTACTATGTAATCCAAAGGCCCAGTATTATGCCTGATTCTTTCAGGCAAGTTCAAGATGTTTCCAGTTTGGTGCCTTTGTCTTTATCATATGCTCAAAGCACTTTAATCTTCCAAATGGCTGAAGGACTTATTCACATCTAGCTTACATCTTTGTTTGATTCAATTAAAGTGTGGGAAGGGGAAGGGACTTCCATTTTCACATTAATTGAGATATGTGTAAAACCCATACCTTTCAAAATGAAATTGCAAAAAAAAGATACAAAACAAGACAAAAAACCCTGGAAGCAACCTAAATGTCCTACGATAGGAGAACAATTTAAAAAATGTTTTATATTAATGTGATGCAAATTGATAAGTACTAGAAATACTAAGAAATATGGAAGGAACTTTATGGAATAATGCAAAGTAAAAAAAGTAGAACTAGAAGTATAAAGCCCACACAAAATACATGATAGCATATTAGCAGCAAAGTGAATAAGAATGAATGGATAAACAAACAATATTGTAAAACACTTTAGACAAAAGTGAAAATTACGTTATATGCAAAAGTCACTCAATCAGTTTAGTTAGTTTTGTTAGTGTTCAATTTTAATCTTTTAATAAAACATTTTCATTGTTTAAAATACCTTGGCATGATCTCTTTGTTTCAACAATTTGGTTAGCAGCTTCTGTGGGGGTGAAAGATCCACCCACAGACGGCACCCAGAAAGCTGCCAACTGCACAGGTTCTTTTGATCTGCTTAACTAAGAAAAGCAAGGTGAAGGGGTTTGACAAGCTTACTTTAATTCAGCACACAAATATCGTTCACTTAGTTCAGGGAAAAAAGCCAGCACCCTGAATTTCAGAGCAAATTACAAAGAAAGTACAAACATCAACAGATAGACATAGTTAGTAGAGATTCATAGTTACCAACATCTAGGTTCAGCCCGGGAGCTCAGAACAAGGGCTGGCCCAGAGTCACGGGCACCACCACTGCTGTGGGAATGAGCTCCAAGGAAGAGGAGGCCAACCCCTAGTTTTATATCTTTTTCAGCTTCAGGGGTGAGTTGCACATGCTGTCACAAAGAGGTGGACTTAAACCCACGTGGTCTAAAAGCCTCTGTTGTCCCAGACATGTAAACTAGGCCCTCCCTGGAGTTAGCCCCACCTTGGGCCCCACCTTAGTTGCCAATCCACACCCACATAGGTTTTACACCTAATAGGGGTTTGGGCCTGGGGCTTAGCACTTAGTAAAATTCAATGGCTGAATTACTCAAAGCAAACAAAAGTCAAACTCTTCAAGGGCACTTGTGCTAAGTGCTAAGTGCTAAGGAGCCCATTTTGCTTGCCCACACACCCTTCAGGAGGTTTTCTATAAGCTTAAGTTAGCTAGGAACAGCATTGTACTCTTCCTCCATTATTTCCCATAGTAGTACTTTAGGCACCCTCTACTTCCTGCTCTCAGAAAAGTAATTAGATGAGAACGACCTCTGCTTCTGAAAAGGATTTGTCAATCAACAATCCCAGGGTTCTACTCATCATAACTGTGGCTTCTCAGACTTCCCCAAGGACACATACCTGGTCCCATAGCAGGTAGATTCCATTTAGTACTCTTTGTACTATGCCATACTTCAAGAATTATGTTAGGATTTTTGTTATTTCTTGTTTTCTGATTGCAGCATTCAGAGCTAAAATTGCAAGTGTCTATGATTTCACCAAGGGAGTTATTTTCTCCAATCATAAAGTCGTGTATCCTGATTATCTTAGTTAAAGTTTCTTTACCTGGAATCTATGATTTTTTTCTTATTAAATATTTTTATAAAAGTATTTCAGTGTAATTAGTTTCCTTTTGAATCCTATGTAATTTATGCTTTTAAAAGCATCCCCCTCCCCACCAGCCCAAGAAGTCCACAGGCTTCATTCAAATGTCAAAAGAGCCCATGATGCATAAAATGTTAAAAGGTCTTGCCTTAGGTAGATTATCTTTTAAGAGTGGCCTGAATGCTGCTTTACTCTGTGGTTAGTCTTGGAGCTGTGAGCCTCTCCAAACTTAGCTATGCTATTATTCACATAATAGACATAAGATCTTTCCCTAAGCCCTTAATCAATGCTTCCATTTTCCATGTCTTTTTTTTCTTCATCTGTTAGATTATAAGCTCATTGAGAGAAGGCATTGTTTCACTACAGCTTTTCACAATGCCTAGGACATAGTTAATACTTAATAAATGCTAATTTGATTTATCCATCAACTGACAAAATGTCTGTGACTTAGGTAAAAAAAAAAATAGATTTGGAGGGGTTGTCAATTGCTTGTGATGTAAGTGGCAGAGAAGAGATTCAAACCTAAGTCTTGTCTTCTGCTATTTTCACATCACAGTGAGGCAAATACTCATTCGAGGACATCAACTAATCCAAGTCATAAGTATATAGCAATATCCTTCCAATACTTCTGTCAAGTGGGCATTCACAATCTGCTTGACAACCATAGAGAAGTGGTACTCATGTCCTCCTAAGTCAGTCCATTCTGAATAGTTCTAATTAGGACAAAGTTTTTCCTTAAATCAAAATGAAATGTCTCATTCTATGATTTCTAGTATTATATATTTAGAACTGGAAGGGTCCTCCTGTGGGAACTGAGGCACAAAGAGGTTAACTGAATTAATCAGGATCACACAGATAACAAGTATCTGTAACTGGAGTCATACTCAATCTCTTGGACTTTTATGTGTCTCAGTTTCCTCATCTGCAAATACAAATGGAAGGAACATGTCGGCTTGATGAAGCAATTCATTTTCTAGTCTTAAGATGTCCATGATAATATCTATAATGCTTGAATGAGGCAGCTAGGATGCACAGTGGATAGAACACTAGGCTTAGATTCAGGAAGCCCAGAGTTTAAATCCAACCTCATAGACTGCCTAGCTTGTAGAACCTAAACAAGGCACTTTAACCTATTGACTCAATTTTTTCAGCTGTAAAGTGGTGATAATAACAGCACCTACACTGCAAGGTTACTGTGGAAGATCAAATGAGATATTTGAAAAGCACTTAGGATAGCTCCTGGCATATAGTAGGCACTATATAAATGTTTACTCCCTTCTCTCTTTCCCTTGAACAACAATTTTTTTTTAATTTAAAAGGTTTTAGGTGTAATAGAAGTCATCTCTTCAATGCAATTCAATTCAACAAACATTAGCAAGTACCTACTATGTATAAAGCACTAACCAGGGAATTATCTAAAATTCTTTTCATATCAACATGTCAACGACCTATCTGAAATGGGTTTGTATTTATGGGGTTAGAGTTAGAAATTAATTATAGTTTAAGAGAATTTCCTGGGGCTCATGGAGGAACTCTTCAAGGATCATTCAACTAACAAATCCCAAATATGAGATCTGAACTCAGATTCCTAGCTCTACGTCAGCATTCTTTCCACTATGAAACATATCCTGTCTTGTTTTAGCAAATTAATAGTAATTATTTAAAACCATTATATAAAAAGGAAAATAAAGGGAAAGAAGTTTTATTCATATGTTTTATAAACAATTCTCTTTAATTTTATTTGGTAATATGTCCTTCCTTGAATTTCCTTTTAATTTGTGAATTAATGTAACTCACTAGAGAAAATGTAACTACATTTTAATTCAACTTGAAAAGTAATTAGATTTTTTCTAACTCAAGATGTTTATAAGAGAACTACATTGGTTCACCCTGATAGCCACATTTTTGGAAGGACATTGACAAGCTTGAAGGAGTTGGGGGCCATACTGAACAAAGATTAGTAAAATGAACCAGGGATACTTACTAAGGTTCTTCTGGAAAAAGAGATTTAGAGCTTGGTAGCAAATTCCCAAAATTTCTGCTACTGGAGGAGGTTGAGATGGGTAGATCAGGAGCTTTAGAATTCTGAGCTGCAGTAGGGCTAAATCTATTTATGTATCCACATAAATTCTGGCACAAATATTGTGAGTCTCTGGGAATGTGGGGCCACTAAGCTGCCTAAGGAGGGATGGGCAAGCCTATGTTGGAAAAAAAAAAAAACAAACAGAATCTGTTATATCAGTAATTAAGGTGTGACTTTCTTTTACTGTTTTCTCTTTTAGCACTTATTTAATCAAGTTACCTTGAAGAGTCCGACCTTTGTTTCTTTGATTAAATCAGGAGTCTTTGATGACCTCTTTGCCTCAAGGGAAAGCCCAGTTTATATGGGTTTGAGTCACATATTTGTGATGCCAGTAGCTCTTAGGCCACTTGGGTTTAAGTCGCATGTTTGTAATGCCCTTTGACTCTGAATAGAATATATAAACTCAAGAGGTTGGCGTTTTTCCTTGGGACTCTCACTCACTGGAGGAGTGTTGATGTGGAAACTCTTGGCAGCTGTTGTTAAGAGCCCCCCCCCACTGTCTTTGAAGGAACCCAGATGTTTAGTTTGGGGGCTCTTACTCACTGGAAGAATGGTGTGTGACCCTGGGCAACCCATTGTAACTGCCTCCCTTCCGCAGACTTTGCTAACCCAGATGTTGATTTGTATTTTGTCTGTTTATAATATATGTTTGTAATTTATTTGCATTTGCTCTGAAGTTCAGGTTACTGGCTTTTCCTCCTGAACTAAGTCAATGATATTTGTGTGTTGGATTAAAGTGATATTGTTAACTCCTTAAAGTTACTTTTCTTAGTAAAGCAGATCCAAAGAACCTGTGTTGGCAGTCCTCTGTGTGCTGGTTGTTGGTGGTTTTACACAGCCACAGTAGCTGCTAACCAAATTGTTGTTGCATCTGTTAAAGTTTCAGTGCAAATAAGCATTGAAATGGCCAATTGAGTGACTGCTATACTTCCAGCTGGGAAACCTCAATTAAAAATGCTTAAGGAAAACATGATAGTTGTCTTTAAAAATTTGAAGGACTGTCATGTGGAAGAGGAATTAGGCTTTTTTTTTCCACTAGACCCCAGAGGGTAGAACTAGAAAAAATGAGTAGAAGGAGTAGAAGTTACAAAAAGATTTCTGTAAAGGAAAATGTCCTAAAGGATTGTCTTGCTAGGTTGTAAGTACCCTCACAATGGGTAAAAACAAAGTGAGTTGGTCACTTACAAGAGACATTGTAGATGAAATTCCAATTCAGGAATAAGTTAAACTAAATAGCTTCTGGAGAACCTTTTAACTGAGATCTGGTGGATCTGTGTTTCTATGACTGTGTAAATGCCTGTAAAGAGAGTATACTATAAAATAGGAACATATCAAAAATGTTAAGGTTTTAAGTTTTAAGTTATTGCTCATCTAAAGGACTTATCAAATTTGTACTACATGTACCAGTATTAAGAAATCCAAGCAATGAAACATTGCACTTGTTGGAGTACTGGATTGCACAAAATTGCCTGATTCTCCTATCTAGTCCTCCATGAAATTGTGCAAAATTTAAGAAGGAAAAAAATTAAGTATTCAGGTCTTAAGGTAAAACTGCAAATGAAGGCATCTGAATGTATAGCTGGAATATCACACATACAATTTGACTGATTTCAGAAAGAAATGAAAACCAATAGGCACTATTTGGAAACTACTCAATTACTTAGAAGGCAATGGAAAGGGAGGAGGGATCTGATTTTTTTTTTAATAGAGGCATCACCAAGGTACAGATTTTTAAAGTGTTTAACATTTAATTTGCATTTAATCATAGCTCTTTTTTATTCGATTTTTTTTACATTTCATAATCATTTACATAGCAAATAAAATAACCACTGTAAATAGAAAACAATAAATACACTTTGCTTTTTTTATTTTTAGGAAAGGGGGACAGAGAATTTTTTTTTCTCAGTTTTCCTATAAAGCACATATGTCTTATGAATATTAATTTTCCATGGACTTTTGCTTTACAATTTGATATGAATTTCAATGAAGAATCTCAAGAAAGGAAGAATCATTCTTCCATGCTGAATCATCCCAGCAGTACTGTATTTGTTCACTGTGTTTAGAATTTAGGGATCAAAGTGATCAATTAGTCCAACAATCTCATTTTTACATGTAAGGAAACTGAGACCCAGACCTTCACTGAGGAGGAACATTGTACTTCTGAATATATTATATTCAACTTCTGGATAGATCTTGTTTTTAGAAAGCCTGAATTTTGCAGTTCACGTCATTCACCTAATTCTCTTAATTTTGTCATTTGAGGCTATATAGAACTTTTCAGACAGAAGTCCTTCAAGTAACTAAAGAGAGCTATCATAACCTCCTGCCCCAAGTCTTCTCCTTCTAGCTTCAATACTCCCAGTTCATAGTCATTATGTCATGAGCACCTGTATTTTTTTTTTTTATTTCCTACTCTGGACATTCTCCAGATTATCAGTCTTTTTCTTAAATGTAGTGCTGAGAAATGAACTCAATGTCCTACATGTGATATGAAGACAGAAAGTATAAAAGGATAATCTCTCCAATCCTAGAAACTGTGTTTTTATTTATATAACTTAAGATTGCATTCAACATTTTTTTTGGCAGTCACATCATATTGTTGACTCATATTGAACTTGCAGTCCAATAATAACCCTGATCTATTTCAGATGAACTTATCTAAGCTAAGATTTTCCTGTTTTATACTTGTGAAGCGCTTACCCCCACTCAAGAATAAGACATTGAATTTATCACTATTATATTTCATCTGATTAAATTTGACTCAATATTTTATTCTGTCAAGAACTTTTTTTTGGATGCTCATTATCATTCAGCATTCTATCTCTCCTACCATTGTGTTTTATACAAATAAGATAAGCATATTATATAGATATATCTATATATCTTATCAAATTTCATACTTATATCTATATATCTTATCAAATATAAGCATGCTATATAGTTATATAAATGTGTACATAACTGTATAAGATACTTATGTGTAGAAGAAAATATATATGTATACACACACACACACATACACACACACACACACATATATATATATATATATATATATGTAAACACTTATTGCCTAAATTGTTAAGCAGCATAAGATAAAGTGCTAATCCTGAGGTCCACCAATAGAGACCTCCTTCTAACATGGTATCAAAATGCTTGTGACTATCCTTTGGGGTAAGCCATTCAAATTGTTCTGAGTCTATCTAACTTCACTATTACGTAGTCTACGCCTTTCCATTTTTTTGTTCAGGAACAGAATGAAAAACTTGTCCAATATTTTGCTAAAATACAATATAGCTCTAGTATTCACTTACTTTACAAATCCCATAATGTAATGTGATTCTTCTGACATGATCTGGTTTTTGTGATGCCAAGCTGGCTGTGTGACCACCTATTTTCTGGGTGTTCCCTAACCATTCTTCTCATGATATATTCTAGAAGTTTGCTAGAAATGTAGGTCAAGCACCCATTGGAAAGCCTCCCCATCTCACCGCCCACCACCACCCTTGGCAATTTACCTTTTTCTATTTCTATGGCATCTTTCATTCTTTGTTCTCTTTTAAAGATCAACAGAGTATTTCAAAATTCACACCTGCCATTTCTTTCAGTAATCTGGAATGTAGTTCATCATTTCCTATTGACATAATTCTCTTATCTTTCTTCTCAAATATCTTTGGTTTAAACACCCCACTAGATATCTCTATTCCATTCTTTCTTTGCCAAAGATTATTTTCCTTGGCAGAGAAAACAGAAGAAAAATTGATCATTAAGTTTGGCCTCCTCTTAGTGGTCCATTAAAATCATGTTTACTACTCCAAGCATTTTTTGTCTTTTCTTTGATCACACTCTCTTCTCTAATATAGCTAAGAAACAAAATAAGATAAAACCCTTTTGTTCTGAGCTTAACCACACTAGTCAGCCTCCATTCCCTCCATTCATTATAAATTTTAGCATTATTGACATTCTTCTCTAGGACTATATCATGATTTTATGGTTATCCTTCCTTAAATGGCTTTGGTTACATGTTCTGCACTTGTCTCTTAAAATCTAAATTGGTTAATGAGATTTTTTTGCAAAGTTACATGGCTAATGAGTAACAGAGACGAGTCTTGAATCCAACTATTCTAAATGCATATGTAGTCCATTTGTCACAGCACTACAATGTCTGCCATTGACAATGAAATGGAATATATAGGTTGCAGATTATATTTCCTTTAGAAATGTTTTTGGTAGAAGCAAAAATTTGATTAAAAGTAAGAATGGTGCCAGAGAAGTTATGGGGACATTTTTTAAACATAATGATCAAGCCCAGAATATATGCAAACAGATACAGAAACATGGTTCCTTTGTTGGTCCCCAAGCACATAGTCATACTTCTCTCTTTATGTAAATGTCAACACGACACTTGCTTTCTTTGTACCTCAAAATATGCTTTTGTTTCTAGAGATGAGAGTTTTTCCAAATCACATCTGATCTTAAGTCTTAGGAAAACTACCTGTTTACCTTCTGACTTTGTAAGCTCACAGCATTACTTCTCAATGATCACTTGGCTGCCTGCTGCTGTCTAGTGCTCCCTTGTGCAGTTGCCAAAAATGGAATTTGGCTTATTGCAGCACTTTCAGATAGAGACAGGAAGCTGGCCTTGCTCTCTGTGCAGGCAAGATGGCCAACTGCTCCTGCCTAGTTTAGAAATAAATGTCGTCTGGAGGATGGATTTGAAAGCATGACACAATCTATCCCTGAAACTTTCAGAATTTAAGAATCAGAGCTTAAAGCTCCTGTTTTCCCACAGGCAACTCATAAATTGCAGAAGAGTTGTCAATTAGCATTGATAGAAATAGTTTCCTCACTGAAATTTCCCTACACAAATTACATTACACCTCTGGACCTCTTCCACCCAAGTGCTTTTCAATAATTTTAGCATGCATACCTATACATGCATTTCAAAATACCTTTGTATATTAAATTGTGCATTCTTGTATGCCCAGTAATAGTGCTACTAAGGTCCATTTCTCAAAGACATCAAAGGAAGAGGATAAGGACCCATACATATAAAAATATTTATAGTGGTTCTTTTTGCATTGGCAAAAAAATGGAAACTGAGTAAATACTATTCAACTGAGCAATGATTAAACAAATTTTGTCATATGAATGATATGCTAGAAGAAATGACAGAGATGGCTGCAGAAAAAAATGGGAAGATTTGTATGAACTGATGAAAAGTGAAGTGAGAATCAGAACGACTTATTTAATAGAAGCAACGTTGTAAAAACTAAACTATGAAAGACAGTAACTAATCAACAGGATAACCCATTATAATTTCAAAAGACTTATGATGAAATATATTATCTACCTCCAGATTAAGAACTGATTTATTCAGAGTACATATTGAAACTTTTTCTTCTTTGGAATTTGGAACTGAAATAAAATAAAATTGAATAAAAATAACAATTTTAAAATAGCTTCATAAGGTAAATTAGGTAAGAATAACATTTTTTTAAACTTAGAGAAACTCAGGATGAGGGAGAAAAAAAAATCTTCCCAAGGTCACATATCCAGCTAGTTACAGAAATAAAATTAAAGCATAGAAATAAGGCTAATTCAGTGTAGTGGTCCATCTTTAGCAACAGACTTCATTAATGTAAAATTAATTGTAAAATCAATTACAGTCAGCTGCAATAACAATTATTAATTTATCCAATACTATGGGCATAAAACCTGGTGGTCATCAGATATCTAGTTACACAGTAGCTTTGAGATAGGTCCTACTGTACCACTAGTTCACAACTCCTAGTTAAGTCATTTTTTCACTCTAAAATTCTCAAGTAAGCATCACCATGGGGTTTGGTAGTTTATGTTGTATACATCCATAGTCCAGATATCCATGAGGGTACTCATAAGTCTAAATAAAGAACACAGTAGAAATTTTAGTGGATTGGTTCTATCTCGCCTGGATGTATTATAGGCAAAGGCATATATCTAGAAGCAATTTATTGAAGATATGAATTGTAAAAAGGGAGAAAGATATGGTACCAACAACATAAGGCTCATGATGAAACATAATTGCACTGTATTTTGCCTTTATCTCTAAATTGGTAGAAGATTTCTTTATGGAGGAATCATTTACAAGGAAATTGCATTTTGTCAGAGGAGCAACATTCACATATATAGATATAAAATAAATTCAAAGTAAATGCATAGCAATTTCTGGAGAAAATTAGCATCTGGGAGATTAGGAAATGGTTATGTAGGAGGTGGCCCTTAAACTGAGCTTTGAAGGATACTAGGGATGCCCAGAGATAGAAATGAGGACAAAGTTTATTCGGGTTTTGAACACGTTAATTTTGAGATGCCTCCAGGCATTTGCAAAGCCAACTAGATGAAAGAGGGAATGTCTTGTGTGAGGGGACAGCATATAGATTAGTTTGGCTAGACTATAAAGTACATAAAAGGAAATAATTTATGATAAGACTAGAATAGTGCTTTGGAGACACATTCTTTAAAAGTCATAAAAGGAAGTTTATATTTGATCACAGAAGTAATAGAAGCCATTGAAATTTATTGGAGAGTGATATGAACTGAAACAACAAGACAGTAACTACATATGAATAGTGAGGGAGAGTCAAGAGTTTTGGTGATGGTAAGGCTGAGAATATGGGTGACTGGAAGAAGCAGGAAATCCTGAAAGTTCGGAGGAGGTATAATGTGTTTGTTTAAAAAATAATAAATTTTGTCTGAAGCATGTTGAGTGTTTTTATTAATTAATTTATGTTTAGTTTTAGTTTACAACATTCAGTTCCATAAGTTTTTGAGTTTCAATTTTTCTCCCCTTTCCTCTCCTCTCCCCCTCCCCCCCCAAGAACGCATGCGATCCGACATGGGTTCTACATATACCTTCACACTAAATTTTCACAATAGTCAAGTTGTAAAGAGGAACTATAACCAACGGAATGAACCACGAGAAAAAAGAAACAAAACAGAAACAAAAACGAACAAACAAAAAAAGAGCAAATAGTTTGCTTCAATCTGCATTCAGCCTCCATAATTCTTTCTCTGGATGTGAATCACTTTTTCCATCATGAGTCTTTTGGAGTTGTCTTAGGACCTTGCATTGCGGAGAAGAGCCAAGTCTATCAAAGTTAGTCATCAGAGATACTGGATGTCTGTAATTGTGTGTAATGTTTTCCTGGTTCTGCTCCCCTCACTCAGCACCAGATCATATAAGTCTTTCCAGGTTATTATGAAGCCCATCTGCTCCTCATTTCTTATAGAACAACAGTATTCCATTACATTCGTATATCACAACTTGTTTAGCCATTCCCCAATTGATGAGCATCCCCTTGATTTCCAATTCTTTGCTACTACAAAAAGGGCTACTACAAATATTTTTAAATGTATGGGTCCTTTTTCCACTTGTTTGATTTCTCTGGGATACAGCCCTAAAAGTGGTATTTCTGGGTCAAAGGGTATAAACATTTTTATAGCCTTTTGGGCAAAGTTCCAAATAAGCATGTTGAGTTTGATATGTCTTTAGGACATCTAGAAGGGAACGTCAAATACTGAGTAATTTGAGAGCTAATTAAGTATAAAACTGCATGCTACATATTGGAGAGATACAAAGTAAGCCATGGTCCTCCTTCATAGAGTTTACAGTCTCATGGACTGAAGGAGAGAGAAACTGATTAGAATAGTATTGCAGTCATTCAGGTGAAAGGTAATGATCATGGCAGCTATAGGAATTAAGAGGAAGGTTATATAGGTGTAAAACACTTCAGAGAAAGGATTGAATTGAACTTGTAATGTATGTGGAGAAAAGGGGGAAAAAGAACAAAACGCTACTTTAAGTGTATGATCTGGGTGAGTGAGAGCATTTTGTTGTTGTTGTTGTTGTTGTTGTTGTTGTGGCAGCTTGGTGGGCACAGTGAATGGAATGCTGGACTGGAAATCAGGAAGATTCAACTTGATGCTTTCAAATCCAGCCTAAGAAACTTACTGGTCATGTGACCTTGGTCAATTCACTTAACCCTGTTTACCTAAATTTTCCCATTTGAACATGAGCTGGAGAAAGAAATGGCAAACCACTCCAGTATCTTTGCCAAGAAAACCCCAAATGGAAGAGTCAAACACAACAAAATGACTGAAGCACAGGCAATGTGGTGTAATGACTGAATTCAAAGCACCTCAGTTCAAATCCCAACACGATTGGTCAATAAAAATTTATTAAGGATCTGTTATTAGATTGGATATGTAGGCTGAGAGATAGTGAGGAGATGAGGATGACCTAAAATGGTATTTCCAATGACAGTGACAGAGAAGTTAGAGGGGGAGGAGAAGTTCCCACCCTCCTAACACTGAGAATCATTACTCATATGAATCTGCATAAATCACTTATCTTCCTTGGGATTTAGTTTTCTTATTGTAAAAATTAAGGGGTTGAGTAGATGATCTCTAAATGCTTTCCATCTTTAAATCTCATAAGTAAGATGAATCAACAAATAAAAGAATAATGAGGAGTTATTATTGTCTTTTCTTCATGATAGAAAATATCTGTTGTCACCTGTGGATAGGCAAGCATCTGGAAAACTTGATCTCCTGGAGCCTATTAATGTACTATGATTTCATAATCATTCTACATTGGAATTTAAATGTACAGCTAGTCAATTATCAATTAAGTGACAACTTGGAAAATATCTCTAGGTGATAATTGGCCTCCCAAGGGGTTCTTTGAAGCTCATTTTACTTCTTTAGTTTCTCTGAAGATTTGTTTTTCACTTAAGCAAATCATTGATCATTTTAATTCATATGTGAAATCTTGCTAAGTTAATACAGGCAAAATGAAGTGGTCTGAAAACAAATGTTCCTATAGCCACAACATAACATCACTCATTTTTTTCAGAGATAATCTATTTCAGTCATCTAATTTTCCATGTGAAGGAATTTAGTGCTAAGGAGGTGAAATGACTTATTTAAGGTAGACAGGACTTCAACCTCAGTGTCCAGATTCTTAGTTCATGTTCTTTTCACAACCACAGGAATGCTTCTTTTTTTTTCAGGTCAAGCTAAATGATTTTTGTATGATTATGATGACCTTTCATAATTTAACAATGAATCTTCACAGGATCATAGAAACATAAGGTATTCCTTTGCTCCCAGCTAAAATTACATCTTAATTAGCCAAGATAACCACCTATCTATCCTATTGTTGAAATCATCTACAAAGAGATTGTGGAATTTGTTCTGCCCACTTGTGCCACTTGAGCTTTAAGTTATTCCCTATATTTTTTTTATTTCCCTTGCTATTATGTGAAGGTATTTCTTCTCTCCCCGGGGTTTCTCTTCTTGCCATTTGGAATTCCTTTTGGAGAATTTCCTGTCACATCTGTATAGCATAAACATCATTCATTCATTTGTAAATATATTGGAATATTTATCTAGAATTAACCAGACACTATGCTAGATCCTGGGCATAGAAAAACAAAAATGAAATGGTGTCCATGAAATGGGGCTTACATTCTATTTAAGGATAACAACACAGATATAGGCAAATAAATATGAATATATTAGGGGGTTGGGGGAAGATGACCAGCAACTTGGTGGCTCAAATCAGGCTTCATCTAAAAAGAGGTAGGTGTGCTGAGCCTTGAAGGAAATTTGGGATATTGCTAGGTAGAAATGAGGAGGAAGTGTATTATAGATGTGTACAATATCCAGTGCAGGAAGATAGGTAACAGAATGCCATGTATAGAGAATAGTAGGCGGTTTGAGTTGAATATAGGTTTTCAGAAGGATAGCAATGCATAAGACTGGAAAAAGGCAAACAGGGGAGTTTTTATTTTATTCTAAAAGCAATTGAGAGGTGCTATAGTTTGTCTAATAGGCAACAGATTTGGCCACAGCTATACTTTAGGGGTATTAATTTGCCCCTGGTGTGGAGAATATACCAAGCAGAAGAGAAAGTAGAGGAAACAAATTTGAATAATAGACGACTGTAATAATTCATTTTAGCTGTGACGAGGGTCTAAATTAGCATGCTGACCATAAGAATTGAGAGAAGTATATGGATGTGAGAGATTTGTCAGAGAAATAATCAACAGGACTTGGGAACTGATTGGATATAGACAGTGAAGGATAGAGAAGAGGCAGGATAACTCCAAGGTTGAGAACTTAAATAACCAGAAGAATGGCAGTGCCCTCATCAGAAATAAGGATTAGGAAGAATTGGGGTTTGAGGAAAAAGATTTAAAAAATCTGTTTTGAACTTGATGAATTCATGATGCTTACCAAAGAATTTTATTTTTCCCTTAGTTTTCTATTTCCCTTGTCAAGTGCTAATTCCTTTCAGCTTTTCTTCTAGGCCTTATTTTGCAAACCATAGTGGACCAACTATATGAAATAAATCTGACTTCTTCTCTGCTTGTTACTATCATTGTGAGTTATGTGCTCTCTTTCTCTCAAATCATTTCAGTAAGAAAATGTTTGGCTAGCTCAACTGCTAAACATTCATCTAATTGAAAGAAAAATTGTAATTACTGGACCATGTTGCAAAATGTACTAGAAACGGCAATTTTGTATTAAAGTGGGGTATTGATATGAAGCCAACCTTTATAAAATCAGAATGACTAGGAAAAAATACATTCTCATCTGATACACATATAGTCCATTAGGTTTAAATTACTAAACCACTTCACATTTAACATAACACTCATTTTGGCATATTACATCATTCACTACATTTAGATTGCCTTTTCTGTAGCCATGGTAACCTGCTTAAAACATAGCTGAGTCGGTAACTTCCCTCCCTATGAAATGAAAACAAGGACAATCACATTAGTGATCCTCATCAATTATACAACACTGAATCTTATAGGGCTTGAATGCACCTCCTTATTTATTCCCATCCTTTTATAGCTATTACTGGTAAATAATATGCACTACCATCCAAATTAAATTTTATGTTTTTTCATGACCACTGCAAAGTGATTGAGGTGATATACATGAAAAAACCTGCACCAGTAGACTAATGTACAATGATGACAACAACGTAAAGAAATTTGACATTTGCAGAGGCAACAAAACTCTAGTTGGTTACGGGGGCCATAACTTTGATTAGCTATAATGACTAAGTTTTCCTCCAAAGAGTCATGATAAAACATACCTCCCTCTTCTCTCTTGAAAGATGGAGCAATCTGAAAGTGGAATGATACAGATGATGTCAGGCCTGTTCAGTATGTTAGTTTCAATCTTTTTTGGAGGAAGGTTTATTGTTGTTTGTTCCTTTTTTTAAAAGGAAGAGTTCAATGAGAGTGTACATATATATATGTGTGTATATATATATACATGTATATATATACACACATATATACTTTTATTTGTGTATATAGAACAGACATGTGATTTTGGTAATATTGGGAATTTGCAGATGAACAAAACCTCCTTACCAACACAGGTTGGCTCCTTCTGCAACTTATAATCTTAGAAAGTTGCCTAAGATCAATGACAGGGATTGACCTGAGCCAGGGGGCCAAAATGACAGAATAAAGGGAGGAACTTGCCTGAGTCCTCCTCCAAACCTGTCAAGATACCTTTAAAAACGACTCTAAACAAATTTATAGAGCAGCAAAGCCCACAAAAGATGGAGTGAAACAAATTTCCAGCCCAAGATAACTTAGAAGATCAGCAGGAAAGGTTGTTGCACCTGGTTGAGAGTGGAGCACAGTCCGACACAGGTCATGGCAGCACAGCCTGGGCATAGAAAACCAGGAGTAAGCCTTGGGAGTGACTGAATCAGCTGTGGCAGTGGAAGTGACTGCTTCTAGAGCTCTCAGCACACAGAAGTTAAGGGGGTTGAACAACTGGTTAGAAGGACATTACAGGGGTCTTTTTGCTAGTACTGAGGCAGGACTCTGTTGCTTTGCCCATACTTGGATCCAGGTCATAGGTGGCAGTCCCATGGCAAAGCACTTACACAGCAGAGCTTGTAGCCATAGGCGGGGAGGGAACATTCTTCACATTTCTAGGGTGGAAAAGAATGCTTGTTGTCACTCACAGACCAGAGCACATGCCAGGAGAGTAAAAACCACCTATCCTTAGATCATAACACCATAGAAGACTTGAAAACCTACAGATCCCAAGAAGTAGCTCTGAAAAAAGCTGCACAAAACCCCTGAAGCCTGAGACAGTGCACTCTCCACCCTGGGAGCAGAGGCCTATTTTAACAAAGAGTGAAAAACAGAGCAACAGGGAAATGACCAAATCAATAGAAATAAATAAAAAATAATGGAACATAAAAACTATGACTATAGAAAGTTACTACGGTTACAATGAAGGTCAGAACACAAACTCAGAAGAAGATAACAAAGTCGAGACATATATACAAAACCTCCAAGAAAAATATGAATTGATCTCAGGCCATGAAAGAGCACAAAAAGAATTTGGAAAAGCAAGTAAGAGAAGTAGAGGAAAAATTGGGAAGAGAAATAAGAGTGATGCAGGAAAGTCACAAAAATGAGTCAACAGCTTGGTAAAGGAGATCCAAAAAATACTGAAGAAAATTATACCTTAAAAAACAGACTAACCCAATGGTAAAAGGATCCAAAATGCCAATGAGTAGAAGAATGTCTTAAAAAGCAGAATTAGCCAAATAGAAAAGGAGGTCCAAAATCTCACTGAAGAAAATAATTCCTTAAAAACCATAATGCAATGAATAGAAACTAATGCCTTTATAAGAAACCAAGAAACAAACAAAAAATCAAATAAGTGGAAAAAATGGAAGACAATGTGAAATATCTTATCAGAAAAAACAAGTGAGCTAGAAAATAGATCCAGGAGAGATAATTTAAAAATTATTGGACTATCTGAAGGCCACGATCAAAAAAAGATCCTAGACATCATCTTTTGAGAAATTATCAAGTAAAACTGCCCTGCTATTCTAGAACCAGAGGGAAAAATGGAAATTGAAAGAATCCACCAATCACCTCCTGAAAGAAATCGAAAATGAAAATTTCCAGCAATATTATAGGTATAAGTTGAATATGAAGGGGTGATATCTAAAAAATAAAATTAAAGTGTCAGAGAAGAATGTATCAGGAGGAAGAGAAAGGAAGATGTAGAATGGGGTAAATTGTCTCACATAAAAGAGGCAAGAAAAAACTTTAGCAGTGGAGGGGAAGAAGCAGGGAGGTGAGTGAACCTTACTCTCATCAGAATTGTCCTAAAGAGTTAATAACATACACACTCAAGTAGATCTATCTAGAAAGTAGGAGGGGAAGGGGATTAGAAAACAGGGGGGCTAATAGAAGGGAGGGCAGATTGGGGTAGGGGGTAGTTAGAAGCAAAACACTTTTGAGGAGGGACGGGGTGAAAGGAGAGAAAGAATAGAATAAATGGGGTGAATAGGATGGAGGGAAATACAGTTAGCAATAGTAACTGTGAAAAAAAATTGAAGGAAATTTCTGATAAAGGAGACAAATTGATCAAAATAAGGGCCATTTTCCAATTGATAAATGATCAAAAGATATGACATTTTCAGATATAGTAATCACAGCTATCCATAGCCATGTGAAAAATACTCTAACTCATTGTTGATTGGAAAAATGCATATTATGAGAATTCTGAGGTACTACCTCATACCTATTAAGACAGAAAAAGGAAATGACCAATGTTAGAGGGGATGTGTGAAAAATAAGACCTTAATGTACTATCGGTGGAGTTCTGAACTGATTCTACCATTTTGTAAAGCATTTGGGATATAAATTGGGCTATAAAACCATGCATACACTTTGACCTGGCAATACCACTACTAGGTCTGTATACCAAAAGAGATTTAAAAAAAAAAAAAAGAGGAAAAGGGGGTATATCCATCATTTGGGAATGGCTGAAGAAGTTGTGGTATGTGATTATGATAGAGTACTATTATAGTATAAGAAATGATGAGCAGGATGCTTTCAGATCGACCTGGAAAGATGTGCATAGGCTGATGCAAAGTGAAATATACAGTGTGCAAATTAACAGCAATATTGTAAGATGGTCAGCTGTTAATGATACAGTTCTTTTCTTCTAAAGGACTGTATCAGTAAGTCAAGATTCACAATATCAATGGTGACCATAAATACTCTTGTATAGTTTAAAATTGCAAAATATATGAGACTCTCTATGTAGAGAAGTAAAACATTCATTCAGATACCAGAGGATCAAGTCCTAAAACCAATAATTCTGATTTTACATAGCAACAATTGTATGCCCAAACCAGTAAGTCCACTTCAATGTAACAGCATAAAACACAATATTGAAACAAGGAACCAAGCTATCCTGTAACCTTCCCTTTTGCTAGGGTCTTCTCATAAACACTCTTTCAGGAATCCTAACTGTCTGCTTGCTTTCCTCTTCTCCACCCGAAATTCTAAGAGCTTGCAGTTCTGAAAGTCCTTACAATTCTCAGAGCACTTGCAGTTCTCTCTCTCTCTCGTCTCCGGCTCTCTCTTAGTCCTTCTAGTTCTCTCTCTGTCTCTCTGTCCATTCCAGTTCTCTATTTCTTGAAACTTTTTCTTCTCTCATATTTCTATCTTCTTCACAGCTCTCTCTACTCTGAGCTTAATGGCTACATATATACTCCCTGTTTAGGGCCTGAGGGCTTCAAACCTAATCAGCAAAAGGCTGTGGGCCTAGGGTTTAGCACCTATTTAGCAAAAGGGTGTGGTCCTTCCTATAAACAAGCCTTCCCTAAAGAAGCTTCAATTAACCAACTCCGCCTGGTGCCTATTAAGGGGATGAATGGGCAGGGAAGATCTTTAATCATGATTAGCACCACAATGACTTACCAATTCTCAGCAATACAATGATCCAAGACAACTCAGAAAGGCCTGTGATGAAAAATGCTATCCATGTCCAGAGAAAGAACTGATGGTGTCTGAATACACATTAAAGCATACTTTTTAAAAACTTTCTTTATTTTTCTTTAGTTTCTTTTCTATGTTTTCTTTTACAACATGACTGTTATGGATATATTTTGCATGAATATACATGCATAACCTATATTGCTGACCTTCTCAATGAGGGGGGTGTGGGAAGGGAGGAATAAAATTTGGAACTCAAAGTTTTAAGAACAAATGTCAAAAATTGTTTTACATGTAATTGTTGAAAACAAAATAATGAACATTTTAAAAATAAATAAAAATAAATTTTTAAAAGAGGATTGAGAAGTTGTAACTTGCCCAGCATCACATAATCAGTAGTAAGTGTTAGAGATATGTCTTGAACCCAGGTCTTCTTAACTCTGAGACTAGGTCTCTATCCGCTTATACATAAAATGATCAATAAAGTTTTCTCCAAATGACTGTTAGTACCATTACTAAGAGTGCCATTAGTACTCTTTTTAAAACTTAATTTATTTATTTTTAGTTTTCCACATTCATTTCCACAAGATTTTGAGTTCCAAATTATCTCCCTGTCTCTCCTCTACCCCCTACCCCAAGATAGCTGCATTCTCATTACCCTTTCCCCCAGTCTGCCTTCCCTTCTAGCATCCCCCGCCCCTGCTCCCCCACCATCATTAATACTTTTAAAAGTAATGGACAGATCCCTCATTTTTGTTAAAAAAATATGCAACTTATGTTTTGGGGGAATGTGTTTCAAACAATATAAAGGAGGGATATGGTTTTGGGAAGTGCTTCTTGTGTCAAATCAAAATAAAACTTTTCAAATAAACATTTATCTTTGAATAACAACAAAAATAATTCTACTCAGTCTTATTGAAGCAATATAACTTTAGTTGGTCTCTTACTGATATGATAGTAGGCCTCAGAATGTCACATCTACTCAAAATACTATTCATTATTTCCTTACATTTTAAGGACAGGTGAATCATTTAAAGACTCCATTTGAGACCATTAATATTTCTGGGGAGCAGGTAGGTGGCACAGTGGTTAGAGTGCTTGGCCTGAAGTCAAGAAAACTCATCTTCCTGAGTTCAAATCTGTCTTCAGACTCCTACTAGTTGCATAACCCTGGACAAGTCATTTACCCCTGTTCGCTTCAGTTCCCTTATATATAAAATGAACTGGAGAAGGAAATGGCAAACCACTCCAGTAACTCTGCCAGGAAAACCCAAAAAGGGGTCATGAAGAGTCAATGAAGAGTCAAACACAACTGAAATGACCGAACAACAATATTTCAGTATTTCTCTGAAAGTCCTCTCAGAAACATTTTTTTTTTGATGAGCCACGATATACTTTCTGAAGAGTTAAATGAAGAGTTTTTCCCCCTTGTATTTTATTCTAAATGTACTTTAGCAGATTGTAAGAAAGTTAATTTAGGGCAAAAATCCCTAGCCTGTTTTAACTTCTCCCTGAAAAGTAATGGAATGAAGAACATGCTATTTAAAAATTGCCACATAGCTATAATTATGTGCTAAATTGATCAAGAAGTCATCATTACTAGTGAAAATGCCAACTAACTTTTAAATTTGGTCCCAGAATTAAAGTTCTCATCCTACTTTTTTTTTTACATTTTTTCAGATTTAGACGCCAAATATATATAATTTTCTTTTTTTTTTTTGAGCGGGAAAGACAGGGCAATTGGGAATAAGTGACTTGCCCAAGTCACACAGCTAGTATGTCAAGTGTCTGAGGCTGGATTTGAACTCAGGTCCTCCTGACTCCAGGGCTGATGCTCTCCTCACCGTGCCACCTAGCTGCCCCTAATTTTCTTTATTTTATGTGAAAGTTATAAAGCTACTTTTCATTGCACATTTTAGTCTTTTATCTTTTGTAGTTATTTTATTTCCCTGACACCATTTAGTATCTTTTGTTTTCTTTGCCTGTAATACACTACTTCATCACTTCCTTACCTGATTGTCTCTTAAATCTTTTGGTTTCTTTAAAGATTCAACTTAAGTGCCTTCTACATGAAGCCCTTGTGGATTCTTCCAGGCTCTAAGGACCTCCCTTTTTCCCCAATATCTTGAATCTATATCATATATACATATCATATATGTATATTCTGTCTTCTCTGATCAAATGCAAGCTCTTTGAAGGTAGGGAGTGTTTAATTGTGCCTTTGCATCCCCAGTACTTAGCACAATTTCAGGGATATAGTAGTTGGAACAGAGACCATTAATCCTTGTTGATTGCTTGAATGACTTTCTGGTGCAAGACAACTTGTAAGAGGTGTGGATATAGATGGTCTGTAATCACAATACAAAATAAAGGTAGCTAGTCAGCATAGATGTGAAAACTCAAGCTATTTACTTCTGACTGAGTAGATAATCCATTGAATTCATCAAGATCAGAGGAAGAAATAGCTTAAGAATCTGAGGGTGTGATGAGGAAAGAAACCAAGTTTACATCATTCTTCCTTTTCTGTACTCCTTGCAGTATACTTGCCATAATCAGAGCTTTTAGAATGAAGTCAATAGAAGTGATTTGTAGTCCCCCATGTGCAGGTGCTAGAGGTAAGATGTAGGGATTTCTTTTATGGAAAAGGACCTTTATATCCTACATTTTACTACACTTTCCAACTGATCTCAGTACTAGTAGTTTTAAGTAACCTCCCTAGATACTTCAGGTGACAAACTAGAGATTCAATTTACAATAATTTTGGGAACATTTTTGGGGGGTGACTCACCCCATCAATATGCATCCTTCTGATCCCTGTAACTACAAAAATGGAAGGCTCACCTACAAAAGGGCAATTGTAGTTGGGGTGAAGAAAGAAGGAAGAGTAACATTAGAAGTTTAGTGTCAAAAAGGGCAGAAAAAAGGAGAGAATGCAATATAATTGATTTCAGATCCTTTCTCCTTGAACTTCCTATTTCAGAAACAAAGTACTGAATTAAAATCATCTTTCTAGCTCCTCTCCTTTCCCTCCTAATCACTTGATTCTTCTACAACTTCCAGAATACTCTTTCTTGTGTATAGATTTTGGCACATCACTCCTCTGTTCAAAAAATCTTCACTGGCCTAAGTATCAGCTTACTCAAATTCCTCTACTGCCAGTCCTCCACAATGTGGTACCACCCAACTTTTAAAATCTTACTTTAATAGTATTGCTTTCTTGACGCACTCTACTCTAGTCAAGATGGATTATTCTTCTGCTTTTCCCACATAAAGAAAGAAGGAAAGAACTTGCTAAACACTGACCAGGTTATGTATGGAAGAGCATTAATGAATATATTTTGTGGTTTTTGGTGGCTTAATATTTATCTTTGTTGTTGTCTTGTTATTAGTTTCCTTTCTTAAGAGTAATGAAATCAACTCTCAAGTATAAAATCTAATGATAATAGAGTTTTGTCAGTTTACTTGTTACTTTGCTTATAAAGAATTTTCTTTCATAGCTTTTCTGCCATGTCAGCAATCTTTACTTATCAAAGTTGCCAATGTTTCCTTGTTAATTACACCTTTGAAAACATGTAATTTTTGAAAACAATTGTTAAAATTCATCATTTCTTAAAAATGAGCATCAAAGAAGTATGAGTCATCAGAGATCATCCAATCATAAAATCATAGAACTTATGGTTAGAGGAAAGCTTAAGAATTTTCTAATTCAATCTTTTTTTTTTATTTTATAGGTGAAGAAACTGGTGCTTAGAAAGCTAAAACTGCCTTATTCAACTTCTTATAGATAGTTACTATCACAGGTAGGATTAAATGAGACCTCTGGTCTCTGAACATCACTGAGCTTTCTATTAAACTGTTTTGTCCTCTTTAGAATGAGTAAAAGAAAAAGAAAAAAAAAAGCAAATAAAGGCAAGTTTCAAGATCCAAATATCACAAATACTTGACAAGTTGAGAAATTTACATTAGAAAGTATTACAAATTATCGCCAAAGTGAATGAAGCATAAAACATAAGTCATCATAATAAAGATTACATTTCTCCAGTTTTGAAAAGGAAAATGGAAAAGAAAGGAGATGTAATGTCTACTTCTCCAGTAACATCAGACATGTTTCAGTAAATACTCTGAAGCAACTCACTTAGATTTCTTTGATCTCCTAACAAAATATGAGATGACAATAATAACACCTCTACATTTACATCATATCTTCATAGAGAGACACCAAAAACTTTGGATCTGTAGATATTCTCTAAGACCTCTTCTAGCACAGTGATTTCCAGACCTTTCAGTAAGTACTACAAGGGCTGGTCCTTTGTACAATCACTGTATCTACCTTATCTTTTGCTTACAGATGCATGTATGCAACATTTCACCTACATCTATTAGCATGACAAAATAAAATATCCAGTACTCAGAATTTATTGAGGGAAAAAAAGAACCACAGTGAATTAAAGATCTGATAACTCTGATATCCCTGTGATAATAACATAAAAGACCATAATATTTTGCCTCAATTATCTGCATAATTCAAATATTTATGCTTTTACTTGAATGACTCATTTGTAATATTTTCCAGTTATACAAGTACTCATCTGCCCATTCCTTACAAATACATCTCACTTAGCTATTGAGAACAAATAATATTTTCACTTTTATTCTTTATCTGCTCTTTAATTATGATACCCAGCTTACTCACTCAAGAGTTCCTGATTGTCTTCCTTCCTAAGGTCTCTGACTTAACAAGTAATCAGTTATGCAACTTAAAAAATTGTAGATTGATGCCTACATCATATTGTTGAGAATCATAGTTTCAAATTGTATTACACAATACTGATAGGAAATTTCCCTTGATATACAAACCACTGTCCAAACAAAATAAGTTCACAGTAAATCCAATACTGTTTTCCTTTCTAAGCATAAGTTCAAGATAACTGACATTCGGTTCACTGGTGTTAACTTGGGTTTTTGCTAAGAACCAGGATTATATATTTGGTTTTATTTTTGATCCTTGAAAAATGACTATTGGAAAAGGCTTACATTTACCATTTAATTCTGTCAATTTGATTAGTTTTGACATAACATGTTTTCAGTCACTCTCCACCTAGATAGCAGAATCATTGGTGGCATCATCTTTAAATTAAATAGGCAATCTCTATACATACATATATCTCTGTTGCATGGACCACACAAACTCAAGAGAATAAAATCAAAGAAACCAATTCCAGAGACGTCAGTTCCTACTTGTTGCTTTCTATTGCTTTTTCCCCACTACCTCATTTCATCTCCAAATGTCACAGAACCACTGTGTTCTCTACTGATTTCAAACTGACAGGGAGTATGGATGGGGCAATGGATTCACAGATGTCAGGAAGTTAACATGTCACAGAGATTTTTCAGATTCACTTTCAAGCCTCACAAATAAGCACAATACCTGCATATGGCCCCTGAAGTCAATACAATCCATTCACTGTTTCTTTTCATCAACCACAGATGTGGAATTAATTATAAGGCAATGAATAAAATTCACTGTAGAATCCCAGGGAACTAGTTTATCAGTGATTACATTTCAATTTCATTCTCATAATCCTTCCTGTACTTACCATATTGATGGTGCTTCTGTCCCACTGATCTCTAAGAAATCATAACCTTCTTCTAGCTGGAAGTCAGTAAAGACCAAAGCAATGGTATCTCCAGGCTCAGCAAGAATTGTCCATGTGCAGTCAGCATTGTTGTCATACTCTGAAGGGAAATGAGGGCTAAAAATGGCACCACTTGTCCCTCTCAAAGTTCCACCACAAGCACCTTCAGCTGATCAACAGAAAGAAACAAACACAAAATTCAGATTAATTAGGACTCATGGAATTTAAAAAGCTTATACAGTTTAAAATTCTTCTATTGAGTATTAACAAATGAAAATATTTTAGCTTCATTTCTTGTTTCAGAAAATGATGTTAAAATGTTTATGTCAATGGGAAATATTATTCCTTCTTACAACCTAGGAATAATTTGAACGTTACTTTATTTGTCCTTGATTATTGTAGGCATGTCTGATTTGGAAGACTTGAAAGGAGTTGTTGCTTGATTCCTCTCCCTCCCCACAAAAAGATTCTTCTATAAAAGCTCTAAATAGAAGATGGATAAAATACTAAAAGAGAAAACTTGGTTAAACACGAATCTCAATAACGAATTAATTCTCCAAAAGAAAAAAAAAGAAACATATTTGAACCTGAAGTCTAGGTTTTAAAAGAAGTTGGACTGAACAGAAATAGATCATAGTAATGTTATTAGGAAAGAATAAGCAGAAGAGAAATATCTCATTGTTCTGTGGAAATGATCCAGGAATCTAGAATTTATGCCACTGGGACCATCACTAGAAAAGTGCTAGAAAAGCTAGAACAGACAAAAGTTCTAGAAAAAGACCATGTCTACATCTAAAGATCAAGCTAGACATTTATAGGGAGGCTTATAGAGAACACTTGTCACAGAATGAAGGATTCTTTGACAATAGTAACTTATAATGCAGAGAAAAATAGGGAATGGGAAAATGAGCACTGCTAAATTCATTCAAAGTGAGATGGTATTATTTATTTGAAATATGGAAAGAGGGGAACTTGTGTGTGGTAAGCATTTTATTTTTTTCAAGTTACAATTTCATAGGGTCTTCTGTGTAATTGTTGAACTTCTGGGAATGGCTCTGCAACTTACTGGCTTGGTAACCTTTGGCCAATTTGGCACTGTCTCAGTTTCTCAATTTCTGCATTTGTAAAATGAGGGTGTCAGATTAGATGGTGTAAAAGTAACCTTTCAGGTCCAAATCCTATTGTCTAAAAATCCCTGTACTTTTCTGAGATTAGAAAGGGGTAGAACTTTTTTGATGATGAACAGGGAAAGCTAAGATCCCAGTTCTCAGATGCAGTTATGAAATAGGATGTGAGTATAGTCATTTTTTTTTACTTTCTCCCAGAATACTTGAAAATGTCTTTCCTAGCCATTCTTCCCCTGTTCTTAGCTATGGAGACCCCATCACCTAAGGCAATAACAAACTCAGTTCACTCTGAAGCTTATATAGTTTGGACCACAATAGGTCCCTGCCCAAGCTCCACTACATGGCTGTATTTTAGGACCTCCTGGCTTACAGTGATTGTCAATGGTAACTGTTTCTCTTTGGAACAGCAACCCTGAGGGTCTTCCTCTCCCAGCTTGACTTTCTTTCTTTTTTTTTTTTCTAATTAAAGGTGCCATCCTTTGACTCGCTTCTTAAAGAGGCCTATTCACTGAATGGGCTTTACCTCACTCTAAGTGAGTACACGAAAAGGCCTTAGCCTAAAAGGGGAAGGGTCTCCCATCCCATCCCGAGTAATCCCCAGTCATCTTGATAAATATCTGGTCACTGGATCCAGATGGCTCTGGAGGAGAAAGTGAGGCTGGTAACTTTGTACAGCTATCCCTCACTCAAATCAAAGTCACCTGCAAGTCATGTCATCATTTCCCTGATACAAAGGACAAACACAACGACCAGATGCCTATTATTTGCCTTAAAGCAGGATTTCTTAACAGAGGGTCCATGAATTTATATGTGTTTGTATAAATATATATATACACACATATATGTATACATATAACACATACACATATATGCATGTATAACTATATTTCTATATATACAGATGTAGAAATCTCTTCCACATTGCCACTTTCCCCATTGTGGTTTCTATATATCATGGGTTGGCATAAGAAATTAATGAGATTTTGGGGGAGTTTTATGGAATCTGCAGATGACACCAAAGGCCAGCAGATAACACAGAACCTATGACCAAATACTTAGCCCTAATTTTACAATAAGGTACTGTAAACACCCCATAAAAGAAAATTAAAAAAAAAAATTCGTACTTCTCTGATACAAAGGGACAGCCAAAAAATTTTAAGTGGATTTTCCAGATTGCAAAGGCCCCATGACTCTAATCCCCATGATGTGGAATGGATAACTATATACAGCTAGACGCTATATATATGGTTATATAGTTGAATATATACATATATATGCATATATGTACATATTTATATGTACACATATACATACACACATAATATATACATGTATACATAATTATATGCTGTATGCACAGTTATATAAATATGTGACTTATTACAATGTAATTAGTTTTCCTGTTAATCTATTTTATTTTATGTGTTTCAAAACATTATTCTGAGGTAGGGTCCATAGATTTCACTAACTTTGAAGGAGTCCATGACACACTAAATTATTTAGGTCTTAAAAGAACAAGGTTGGGTTGGGGGTAGGGGGAGCTTTATGAATTACTGTATATAGGAAAAACTTGTACACATATTTTCTCTCTTTGGAGAGGCAGGGAGTGGTCATTAGGTACCACTCAATCAGGAAGTTAAGAAGGACTCTCAGATTTAAGGTAGCCCAACCAATACCTAAATAGGAATCCCTTCTATCAATTACCATGAGAAGCGGTCATGCAGCTTCTGCCTAAAGAACTCCAGTAAAGAGGAACGAGAAGTTCCTCAGAAGTTCAGGAGCTTTTAGTTTCATCTGACTAGTTTTACTTACTGATATTTTACAAATGTTTCATAGGTCGTGTTATTGCTTCATTACATAAAATAATGACAGTGTTATTGATTGGCATCAACAGTACCCTGAAGAAACACACGTCCAAATAAAAAAAAAATCTTTAGATGGTTGAATAAAGTCCTTTAAGAGCTGATACTTGATTTTATTTTAGCTTTAAGGTTTACGAAGACATGTTCTCTATTTTATATAATCCTCAAAACAACACTGTGAGGATGGCAGTTGTCACTATAGTATTGTTGCTTTTAATTATGATTATGTTCAGGTTTAAGGTAAGGAAACTGAGGTGCAAGAGTTTAACTGATTTTTTTCTTGAGAGGGAGAGACAGAGAAAGAGAGACAGAGACAGAGAGAGACAGAGAAGGGGAGGGGCATATGGTGATGGCAGGCAGGAAGCATTATTTTCCTCACTTCTATAATCACCACTGTGTTTTTTTCCACAGGAAATACTTCATTGCCTTGTACAGTATTTTAGCAAAATTAGGTATATCTATGATGATGCTAGGCTAAAAGCACAAAGGATTTATTGGGACTGGTTCCACTACTCTTCATATAAAAATTAGGTAACATTATAAAGGTAATCTCACTGATATAAACATTTAGCATTATACCTAGCGAAAGAAAACTGTATAATTCACATGGTACTCATTGCAATAAAAAATTAAAAACTGCCCTGTGTTCAGTTTGTTGTTAAAAAGAAAATGAAATAAATTGTGGTAGGATTGAAAGTATTTTTATGACAGGGATCAATCTAAAGGATAAATTTACATGAAAAAATCCTTATTTACAAAGTAGAATTCAGATTCTACACTTCACAATCTTTTATTCTCTTCTCTACAGAAAAAAATGCGATAGAGTGTTACCTAATTACTGGGATGTCTGACACGAAACTTTGACCCTAGAAAGACACTTTAATCAGTTTCAGATTAGAAGACAACTCCAGAAAGGAGTTTTGATTCTTTTTTTTTCACGTTTTGAGGAGGAGGGGCAAAGGGATTTAAATGAATAATTTGATACTTAGGGTAGAAGGAACTTTGCTACTCAGTTTGGTACTATTCATACTTTGTATTGAAATGATTTTGCATTTTATATATATGACAACAAATGCCAGAGACAAGTAGAATGAACTGAACAAGAATGAGAAACCACACTGGCTTTGAAATAATTTCTTTACATAAAACACAGAGCCTGGTACACTGGAGACAAAACTAAGCCTTAAGTCAGAAGACTTGGATTCAAATTTAACATCTGAAGCTTACTATGCTGTAACCTTACTATGCTTCAATTTTACTATACTATTACTAAATTATTACTATATATGATAACCTTGGTTGGACAAGTTGCTAAATTTAGCAGAACCTCTGTTTCTTCATCTATAAAATGAGGGGGTGACACTATGTAGTCTCCAAAATCTCTTGCAGTCCTAAATCTGTGAAGGAAAGGGAAAAATGTAAGCATTTATATAGTAACTGCTATATACAAGTGCCATGCACTTTAGTTATTTGTCCCTCACAACAGTCCTCACTTGCAATTGAGGAAACTGAGGCAAATAGAGGTTAAATGATTTGCGCCCAGGATTATTGTTTGAGGTGTTTGAGGTAAGAAACTCAGGTTTTTCTGACTCTTTGCTCAGTGCACTATCCACTGTTTCTGTTACCTAGATCCAATGATCCTATAATCAATACACAAATAAATATGGGTTGAAACAATACCCATTGTACAGTTATCCTTGAATTTTTTATTTACCCATATTTCAGAAAAAATTGTGTATATGCCTTCAGTTCGTAAGACAAACTTTCTATGCCAGAAAGAGCTTAAGTGAACACTAACATAAATCATTCTGGAAAGTGAAAATCTTCACAGTGTGAATAATAAGAATTCTTTGGACAAAGTAGTCCTTTATGTCTCCATTGATGGCATTGAGAAAAATGTTAACCAGCAAAGGCCAAAGAAAAGCTCCTCAAAATATTCCTCTAGAGACCTCTTTGCAGATTGACAGCCATTGATCTTTAGGTCTCATCATTCAACCAATTTGATCATTCCACTCATTTCTTTCTAACTTGTCCACAAGTCAAGCATGCAATATTTTATCTAATGTGATGCTAATAGTGATGTGTGTCTATAGTACTCCACTGAGCTATCAATCTAGTGACCCTGCTAGAAAAGGAAATGAGTTTAATCTGTCATCACTTTTTCTTGATAACACATTGCTAGACTAGTGATCACCACTTTTAGTTTTTTAAAACTCAAAATGGATCATTTTCATTCTAATCATTCTATAATCTTGCTGGGAATCAAAGCATTTGTTTCTGTCCTTTCATGAAAATGAGGAAAACCTTTTCCCTTCTACAGTTTATTATAATTCCTTGGTTCACTGTGAAATTGCTTCTCTCATTCAGAGATTTGTGGGAGTGGGGATGGTGGAACTAAGAGCCTATAGGTAATGTCTTTAAGGTTCAAATGAATTCCATATGATCATATGGGGAGAGAAGTGCACAGACATTCCTAGAGTGCTTACTATGTGATGGGCACTGTGCTAAGCACTTTGACAAAGATCTCACTTGAATATTACAATAATCCTGTGAAGTAATCACTCTTGTTTTACCCATTTTACAGTTGAGGAAATTAAGGCTAAGGTTAAATGACTTGTCCTGAGTCACACAGTTAATAAGCTCCTAAGGTCAGATTTGAACTTGGATCCTTCTCACTCCAGATCAAGTGTACTATACACTGCACAATCAGTTGCCTCTGGATAAATGGACTGAGTTTTATTGTATTTATCAAGAAAAACATAGATAAAAAAGAATAACATAGATAAAGCAAAAAAGTGTATAAGTAAAGTTAGTTTTCAACTATAAAAGACATGCCTTCTAACTACAGTCAACAGAATTTCTGTGAGTGTAACTCAATTTATATAGTCTATCATTCATGCACACAAAGAAGCACGACATAATTCAAAAGCTACAGATGTTGTCTTCTTTATCTAACTGATGGTGGACTATGTATGATGTATTTCTACATAGGAAGGGAAATGTTTTTTGGAGCTGAATCTAGAAAGATGCTTATCACACTGAAGAAATTGATGAAGACTTTGTTAAATGGAAGTGATAGATGCAATTTTTCATGTAATAATGTTTGAATTGTATTTAATTAGATATATAATCAAAGGACCTGAGTCTTAATCTTGACTCTGATTCATATTTCAAACAAAGCTGAGCCTCTATAAAGTAGCATTAATAGTCCTCGTGCCCCCTAATTCACTGAGTTGTTGAGGAAAAAAAAACTTTGTAGGTATTTATAAATTGTAGTGCTAAAGAAGTATCCATTATTATCATTTGTGTTGTAGCCATTCATCAGATTAAATACTCTACATTTTATCTATTATAACGTAATATTTGATGATGAAAGTATTATAATAGAGAACATTAGTTAGCATGGTAGGTAAACATTAGGTTATAATCAGAATCTCTGTCCATCTTGTTCTAATCTTTTGGGCCTTATGAAACTATTGCCAGACATTTAGCTAAGTCTCCTGTGTTAAGCAAGAACTAATTATTTAGTTTTTTTTCCTATAAATTTTTTTCTTAATGGAAGTCAAAAGGAATTTACGATCCACCTAATAAAAATTTGCTTTAAATATACCTTGCCTAGAAATGCATCTATTCCATTAATTAAAGAATGCATATATTCATATAGGATTACAGGTTTAGTTAGATTAGGAAATGGTTTCCAAGGCCCTCTAGTTCAATACACTCATTTTAAACATGAGGAAATTGAGGACTGAGGTGTTTAAGTGATTTCCTTATGATGTAAGCAATAAGGGGTGGATCTAATAGCTAGATAGACTGATTCCAATACAATATTTTTTTGTTTGTTTCTTTTGGAAATCTATGGCAATAATCACGAATGCATATGTTGTAATATAAAGTTAATAAATCAAGACCTCTAAGATCTTATTGGCCACTTCTATTCTTGGAACTCTTTTAAGAAGCTCCTGAGATCTAAAAGGAAAAGTATGTGGGAGTCACAGGAAAAAATCTCATTCATTCATTCATTCATCCACTTACTCACTCATTCACTCATTCATTCATTTCCTATCCAAATTCAAGACCTCCTGAAATCTATCCATAGGTCTGGGGACCCCAGGTGTATTCTTACATTACATGATCACAAAAGGTCTATTTCAGTCTAAGGAAGGTCTGCTTCTGTGGTTTTCTTTGTGTCCTCCTCCTTGCCTTAGGTCCAGTTGTAGAAATTTTAATACAGAACTATTTCACTAGAAGGGTTGCTTCACCATAATGGGGAAATTCAGCTACTGGTTTCCCAGACCTGGCAAACAATACATTGTGATTCACTTTTTTAGTTGCATTCGCAATCCATTTATCTCCCCTTTCTCTATATTATTCATATAAGCATTTAGAGATATACAACTTCCCCTAAGAAACACTTTCACTGCATCCCATAGATTTTGGTATATTGTCTCATTATTGTCATTCTCTTGAATGAAGTTACTGATTGTTTCTATGACTTGTTGTTTTACCCACTAATTTTTCAGGATTAGATTATTTAGTTTCCAATTAATTTTAGTCTAGCTTTTCAAGTCCTTTTATTACACGTAATTTTCATTGCATCATGATCTGAAAAGAATGCATTTAATATTTCTGCCTTTCTACATTGGACTGTGAGGTTTTTATGACCTGGTACATGGTCAATTTTTGTGTAGGTGCCATATACCACTGAGCAAAAGGCATATTCCTTTCTATCCCCATTCAATTTTTCCAGAGATCTACCACATCTAACTTCTAAAATTCTATTCATCTCCTTAACTTCTTCCTCATTTGTTTTGTGGTTAGATTTATCTAGTTCAAAGAGAAGAAGGTTAAGGTCACCCAGTGGTGTAGTTTTGCTGTATATTTCTTCCTGTAACTCCCTTAACTTCTCTTCTAAGAATTTGGATGTTATACCACTTGGTGCATAAATGTTTAGTAATGATATACCCTCATTGTCTATGGTGCCTTTTAGTAGAATGTAGTTTTCTTCCTTATCTCTTTCAATTAGATCTATTTTTGCTTTGTCTGAGATCAGGATTGCTACCCCTGCTTTCTTTTTTTTTACTTCAGCTGAAGAATATGTTCTACTCCAGCCTTTTACCTTTACTCTGTGTGTATCCCTCTGTTTCAAAAGTGTTTCTTATAAACAACATATTATACAGGATTATGGTTTTTAATCCATTATCTATCCATTTCCATTTTATGGGAGAGTTCATCCCATTCACAGTTATGATTACTATCTCTGTCTTTCTCTCCATCCTACTCTCCCTCCCCCATTTATGCTTTTCTCTCTCCTTTTTCCCTTTCCCTCCTCACTAGAATTTTGCTTTTGACTACCACCTCCCTCATTCTGCCCTTCTATCAGCCCCCTCCCCTTTCTTTCCCTTTACCTTCACTGGCTCTTCTCTCCCTTCTCCCCAACCTTTACTTTCCCCTTGCCCCTCATATTGCCTATAGGGCAAGTTAGATTTCTATACCTAACTGAGTATGTTTTTCCCTCTTTGAGCTAACTGAGATAAGAATAAGGTTCAAACAATGCTCATCCCCTCTTTCCTTCTACTGTAACACATCATTTATCTCTTCATGTGATGTAATCTATTGTTTTCTGTCTCCTCCTTTCCCCTACTTCCACTGCAATCCTTTTTTACCACTTAATTAGTTTTTTTATCAGCACATCAAAGTGCTGATATACCCATGCCCTCTGTCCATGTATATACCTTCTAAATGTTGCAATATACAGTTCTCAAGAGTTATAAGCATCATCTTCCCATGTAAAGATGTAAACAGTTTTCCCTTCTTGAATAAAATGTTTTTTTCTTTCTTGTTTCCCTTTTCATGCCTCTCTTGTGTCTTGTATTTGAAGATTAAATTTTCCATTGAACGCTGGTCTTTTCATCAAGAAAGTCTGGAAGTCCCTATTTCATTGAATGCCCATCTCCTCCCCAGAAAGATTATGCTTAATGTTGTGGAGTAGTTGATCCTTGGTTGTAATCCAAGCTTTTTTGCCTTACACAATATCATATTCCAAGCCCTCCAATCTTTTAATGCAGAAACTGTGAGGTCCTGTCTAATTCTGATTGTGGTTCCACAATATTTAAATGGTTTGTTTCTGGCTGCTTGCAGTATTTTCTCCTGGATCTGATAATTCTGCAATTTGGCTACAATATTCTTTGGTATTTTCAATCTGAGATCTCTTTCGGGAGGTTATCTGTGGAATCTTTTAATGACTATTTTATTCTCTGGTTCTAGGAACTCAGAGAAGTTTTCCTTAATGATTTCTTGAGACACTGTCCAAGCTCTTTTTCTGAGCATGGCTTTCTGGAATACCAATAATTATTAAATTGTCTCTCCTGGACATATTTTCCAGGTAAGTTGTTTTTCCAATGAGGTATTTTACTTTTTCTTTCCTTTTTTCATACTTTTGATTTGGTTTCACTGATTCTCGATGTCTCATAGAGTCATTAGGTTCCGTTTGCCAAATTCTAATTTTTAATGAATTATTTTCTTCACTTAGCTTTTGTACCTTCTTTTCCATTTGGCCAATTCTATTTCTTAAGGAGTTTTTTCTCCAGTTTACTTCCCCCTCCCCATTTTATCAATTGTATTTTTAAAGGATTTTGTTCAATTTTTCTTCTACTTCTCTTATTTGACTTTTACAATCCTTCTTGAGCTCTTCCAAGAAGGCTTTTTAGGCCCAAGACTAGTTAATATTCCCCTTTGAGATTTCAGATGTGGGTATATCAACAATGTTGTCCTCTCCTGAATTTGTGTTTTGATCTTCCCTGTCACCATAATATTTCTCAGTGGTTATTGTTTTTCTTTGTTGCTATTTGTTCATGGTGTTTGCCTTTTCTTCTGGATTTTAAAGCTGATCTCTGCTTCTGGGGCCCGGAGGGCACTTTCCCATGCTTTCTGTGGTAGGGGCTAGGGGCCTGGTTACTGGCTTTTTGTGCTGAGGCCTCAAGAGCTGGCAGCTGGAGGCTGTAAGGGTCTGGTGCTGAGCTGGCACTGGTGGTGGTAGTTGGTGTGTGCCTGGTGTTAGTGTTTGCCTGCTCTACCACTCTGAGGCTTAGGATCTCCAGCTGGTTTGCTGAGGTAGGGCTTGCCACCGGCTCGCTGGAACACTGCCCATCCTGTACTGGTGCCCTTCTGCCACAGCAAGAGGGACTTTTCCCATTTACCCCCTAGCCCAATGGCCTAAAACACTGCTGGAACTCTTCTGTTCCAGGATTTTTCCTGGAGCAATATTCTCTGAGTTTTTCAAGGTCGATAAGGGAGGGTGAAAGCAACTTGCTGCTTACTCTACCATCCTGACTCTCAGAAGTCTTTCATTTATTTTTTTTTTTTACTATATCTTTATATCCTAATCTGTTAGGCAAAATTGTAACATTACTTTGACTGAGGCCAACAGAAAACAAAAAGTGAAGGGAAAAGACAATCTGAGAATTCAGGGGAGGGAAGTGGAAGGAAAAAGATAAAAGAGGAAAATAGTGTAAGGAGGAGAAAAGCTGATATGGGCAAAAAGAAGGGAAAGGGAAGGACAGTAAGACAGAGTTGCTAAAGGATACTTTTTGGGCAAAGGAAGGAATAACTTCGAGCAAAATGCCTTGGCATACACACACACACACACACACACACACACACACACACACGCACACATATATATATATACATAAAATAAAATTTATTCAAGCAGAAATGCATCAGTTAAATATTAGCTACTGCATTATCAATGAACAAAGGCTCATTCCGCATTGAGAAAGGAACCTACAATCTAGAAATTTGAGATAAATGCCAGAAAGTGGGCAGTAGCAATTATTTTAATAGCCAAATTGGATTATCTGTGAACAAAGTGGACACAATTAGTGAAATATGATTTTATATGTACACACACACACACACACACACACACACACACACACACATATATATATATATATATGTATGTTTGTAAATATTTATACAAAGCCCTTGGTAATGCTGTAGCCTACTTCTATTCACTATGGTTTTTTCCATTGATGTTTTATTGATTTTTATTCTTCTAAGAGTATTATATTCTAATATTAAGAGACCTGCACCGTTTTGTTTATTCTACCTCTACAACATCTCTCACATTTGTCTTAATCTCTCTATTCACATGCCTACCAAACTAATTAAGGCCCTTATAACCTGTCGTGTAGACATAGAAGATTTCAGTAGTCTCCTAAATAGTCTCCTTGCTGCCATGTCCTTTCCAATGCATCTTCCATATAGCACAGGTCTGACCATGTCACTTTTCAAGTCATCAAGCTTCAGTGGCTCCTTCTTATCTTTAGAATTAAAAACAATTTCTCTTTTTGTCTTTCAAGAACCTTTGCAATCTGGCTCCAAACTACTTAGGCTTAAAGAGCTATAGTCATTATGCCTTCTAATAATAGCTAGTGTTTTAAGATTTACAAAGCTCTTTACTTTAGTTTATAACATTTGATCTTGTCAACTATTCCACTAGATAGGTGCTATCATTATCTCTATTTTATAAGTGAAGAAACAGGTTGAGAAAGGTTAAGTGATTTGCCTTTTGTCAGTAAATAGGACCTGAATACAGGACTTTTTCATTTTAAGTCCAGCACTTAAGCTAGTTTTTTACTTAATAGCCTTTCTGTCATAAATGTTCTCCTCTAGGCTTTGTACCCCCATTTCCTTCAACTGCTCCTAACATTTTCTGAACAAGCTCCATTTTGTCAATGACTTTTTAAAAATATGGTGATCAGAACTGAACACAACATTCCCTGTGTGATCAAAGTGCTTTAGATTACAGTGGGACTGACCTACCTACATTGACAGGAATATAAACAATAGGTTTTTATTTAGAAAGAAAATATGAAATGAGAGTCAGCATGGAATAATGGAGAGTAATCTACCTTTGCAGTTAGGAATAAGTGGGTGAAGTCCAGTTTCTGATACTTATAAGGTGTATGAATCTGGACAAGTTCTTCACAACCTCTCAGTGACCCAGACAATTCAGTATGCCTATAGGTTTCCGAGAAGTTGCCATTATGCATTGATAGAATGTTCTTCCAGGGAGTTCCCTATACTAATATAATCACAGGTCCAGATATGTGAAATAAGGGTAGAGTTAGAGCTCATAAAATGATCTGATAACAAAAATACAAAGCAGGTGGGTTTAGACTTATCTTACATGAACTTATGAACTCTTTCTTCATTTTTCTTCTATCACATTATTTGTATGTGCCTTAATCTTTTTTCATATCACAGGGCCTTCATGTTACCAGGGAAAGTGATTCAACAAACCCATTAACATCTAGGTATTAAGGATATCATGCATTTCTATTCTAAGAGGCACTTATATTTTGAAATTCCTTATGAAGGCAACGGTTAGACCAGTCAGTAAACCAACAAATATTTCCTAAGTGCCTATTATGTGGCAAATACTATTCTAAGTAATGAGTATATGAAGGAAGCAAAAGAAAATTCTTGCTCTCAAAGGTGCTCATAAGTGAATGGCGGACAAAACAAGCAAACAAATATGTATAAACAAGCTATATACTGGATAAGTAGGAAATAATTAAAAGAGGGAAGGTACTAGAATTAAGACCAAAGAATGATTCCCTAATAGTAGAATGGTAGGTTCCCATAACCAAGGGTTATGGGAAATAGTTTTGAGGTGAAGTTTGAGGGGAATCACTTTTTATAACCCTAAAGTCTTAATATCATAGTTGATAAAGTAACTTTACATACTTATAAGCCTTGTCTTGAACTTATCCAAAGGATCCATTCTGACCTCTTTTGAGGAACTGATTAACCATTTAATGTATGTCTGTATTATAGCAAAATCAGTTACAATATTTTGCATGAAGATATTATAACTAATTTATATGAGAGTATTCAACCCCATGACAAAATCACAGAATTAAAGTTGGAAGGGACCTTAATGACCATCAATTTCAATCCATACCACCAAAAGAATCTTCTCAATGATATACTCCATCAATGGTCATTCAACCTCTGCTTAAAGACCAATTAAATCTAATCCCACAGACAATTACTAAATACCTTTTGCAATGTTCTAAGCCATAGACAAGGAAAAAAGGATTAAATAAGACACTGTAAAACATCTCATGAAATAGAAGAATGTATCAGAAACAAATGAAAATTAGGTTAGGTAAGTACACAGAAGAGCAAAATACCACTTACGAGGAAAATGTGTCATCTGTTGTGGATCAAAAAAGTAACCATGAGAAAAGTGGGATTTTTGTGCAGGGGTGGCTGGATGCTATAGAGATAGATGGGATTGCTAACTTTTCCTCCTTCCTAGTATGTTAATTGAGTTATCACAAATAATCAACAATTTACAAAATGTCTAGAGCCTCAAATCTTATAATATCAATTTTTCTTTAAAGTTATCATTCTAGTCAGATTTCATTTCTATTTCTTTATTGCACAGTTAGCAAAAAAAAAATGTGCTTAAAGCCAACTCAGTCTAAACTGCTTCAACTTAATTTAAAGCCAGGATTCATATCATCAAGGCTGTTCCATTCAATCTTACTTTACATTGCATGGCCCTGATTTGACAGATCATTTAAGATTCATTTTACAATGTTGCTTCTGTAACATTGCTGATAAAAACACAGCTGTGTTTTAAATATCACAGAATTTATAGTCAGCTATAAAAGGCATGATCTCCCCTCCTTTCCTTCCCCCTCATAACTATGTCACTCTAAGTCTTTTCCTTGTCCCTTCATCACTGGCAGCAGAATAGATGCAATTAAAAAAAAAAACCTTTGACTGACAGTTTATGAAGCACTGTTTCTAGGCACATTTTGTAAGGCTTACCAATTAAAGAAAATTACAGCTTCAAAAAAAAAAACTCTAAATGAACCATGAGTTTGCATTATTTGGCATGCCTTTAAGGTATTACTGAACCAGTCAGGGCTTCTTTATTTAGTAGCATTTTTTTTTTTTTGCTGACAACCATTTATTCTTCCTAAGAACACAGAAGTGTATTTAAATTAGTCAAATAAGTCAACTTTGAAAAATCAAAATCGTTAGCTTACCTTTTCTTTAAAGTTTCAGAATAGGGTCCTATTTTAACACACACACACATACACTTGAAAACACACAGTTTAATAGGCATAGTAGATAGAGAACTGGGTATGGAATCAAGAAGACCTGTACAGAAACTCCACTTCAGGCACTGTGATGAACAATTACATTAACTCCTCTAAGCCTCAGTTTGACTATCTATAAAATGGGAGTAAAAATACATGATTATTGTGAGGATCAGATTTACTAACGTATATGAAGTCTCTTGAAAATTTTAAGTCCTACAAAAAAGTGATTATTATTATTATTATCAACAAGTATATAGAGGCAAAAAGAGAGGTAGTGTAGAATAGAGAAGACTGGGAAGGCATTGGAGGTAAGAAGATGCTGATTCACATTCTGCCTTTGATGCATTCTAGATGTGCAAACACAGGCAAGTAACTTAACCTCTCAGTGTTGCCAAGCTACTCTGTAGGGCTGTTAGATAAAAATTGCTGAATCTGCATCGAGTGAAGGTGTTTCCACACCATAGAGTTCTCCACACCAGTGAAATCACAGATGCTACCTCCCCATCCCACCTGAGTCTTCAAAGTAGAGGTGAATATTTATTTGTTACAATAGAAACAACTTTTAGTCTTTCTATGATTTAAGATATGGTATGCAGTCATTTCATCTGTGTAATAATTTCCTTTAAACCAGTCTTGTATGGGGGAAAAGGATGTTAAATTTGGAATTGGAATACCTATGTTCGAATATCAGCTTCCACATTTACTAGCTGTGTCATCTTGGCTATTTCTCATAATTTCTCTGAACCCCAAATTCCTTACTTACATAATTAAGTTGATCATATTTGCTCCATTTCCCTACCTAAATGAAGATACTTATTTAATTTAGTGTCCATTCAGCAGATGCATTTTTGAATGTATGTGTGTGCATGCATGTGCATACGTAAGCATGTGTTAATATAGCCTAATATAGGATCTACTGGGGCAGGTAGAAGATTAGGGGAGACAGAGGCTTACGTAATATTTTTATGGTGGGATAATCTAGGTTCACTTGATTGAATTTTCTTAAATGAAATATCTCTGCCTTGGACATTCAGATAAAGCCCTCCTTCAGCAGAAGGAAAATTGAATTTGGAGTTAGAGAATCTAACATAATAAGCACACTTTTAATGAGTGATATTATTTTTGTAATGTGTCTATCACATATTAACATGTAATATTCCTATAATTTTGTTGATATAATTCACGATTACAAAGAATCATTATTTTATTTAATTCTCTACCTTTGCCAAGGTAAATGTAAGAAGATCATGTGGTTCTGGCTCTGACTCCAATTTAGCTTAATATTAATTAGTTCTTCTAGCCTGTAGTTTCTAACTAACCCCATAGAACTTCTCTCTTTTTTTTTGAAAAGAATATGCCAATAAAATATAACTATTGAGATAGTACCCAAGTTTAAGCAAATTCAAATGTTCAAATGTAGGCTAGGCATCAACCTCTCATCCTTAACTGATTCTTGTAATTGCCACAGTAACTAATTGAGGTCATGTACATAATGAACAATAAAGGCTACTATAGAAACTGCAAACTGAAGAATATGGATGAAAAGGAGGTTGTATGATATGGCTTATCTTTTCATAAAACTATAGTCTTTGGAATTAGAAAGTGTCTAAGACATCATTTAGGTCAAATCATATTTCTGAGTTGCCTCTATGCCATCTTCAAACTATGCAAACTGTAATTGAATTTCTTAATCATAGGAATTTAATTAGATTGTGAGACGATGTATTCACTTTTTAAACCATCTTAATTTAAAAAAGACAGCTAAATATTTTAGAAACAACAGTCATTTGTCAGCAAACATACCTTCCTCTACAAAATACATTCAGGGTATCAATTCTTAACAGAAAGAACGGATGTTTCCTTTAAGTTTCAGAGAAGGAGTAGTACTGCCATTTACCATTATTTTGAATAACTATCTTGCCTTTCACTACTGAAGCTATTCAAACTTTGTTATACTCACAATGCATGTATGTTTGTTGTTCTTTTGGTTATCAAGTCTTGACTCTATGTTACTTCTCCAAAGTTTTTTCATGTATCAATGAATTTTTCATGTTCATAATATCTTACAAAGTAAGAGCATTCCATCACATTGCAATAGAATTTGGTCAGGTATTCTTCAATCAATGAAAATATTTAAAAAAATATTTTTGCTATCATAAATTATATTTCCATGAACATTTTGTGAATATTGGTCTTTTTTGTTGTTGCAATCAGCAGCCTCCTTTGTTATTTGGTTAATTTGTTTACTTGTCTCTTTAGAATAGCTTTTAATATTGAATTTGTGTCAAATATACGAAGATTTCAGATGACAAATTTTATCATAAGTATCGATTGCAAGTATGTTTCCCAATCTGCATCTTCAGACTCTAGATCCAATCATATTATTTCTTTAGAGTATTATGTACTATATAATATGAAATATTTATTATGTCTATTAAAATAGAATTTATTTTTAAATTTTGGGGTTTAATTACTTTGTTAGATTTCAAAAGACAAAATTCTGCTTCATTCTTCAAATAAATAAAACCTGATCTTTTTCAATAATTTTTATTATATTGCTACATTCCACTTGCTAACCTTTTATTGATTTCTTTCATGTCTATTCAGTAGTTATATATGTTTCTAGTTTCTATGCTACTCTATTTCTGATCTGCTTTCCATATTTGCCTCTTTAACAGAATTTTGCAGAGTGCACTTCCTATCTGAGAAGTTTAGACGATGATGACAACAAACATTGCATTTAATTCACCTGTAAATGCATCTGAATCAGGATTTTTTTTTCTTTTTTGGAAGTTTATTTATGATTTACCAGATTTGTCATTCTGAAATCAGGTGTAGTTTATCATTTCCTATATTGTTAAAATGAGTATTTGATATTTTAAAATAATGTATCAATTTTACTTCAGTTTTATTTCCATGAAATTAGTCACTATATTTCTAAATATTTTTATTTACTACACAGTCTTTTGTGAATTGCCTTTTATAATTTTTGATCTTGGGAACTATTCTTTTCTTTTTATCAGTCTATTAGTCAAAGTTTTACTGTTTGTGTTAGTCCACAAAATTAGCCCTTTTTATCAGCTCGACCATCTTTTTTTCTCATTTTTTGACTTTCACTATTAAGTTTTTAAATATCTGTTTTAGCATTTCTCATTCACTGATATTTTTAGTCCTTATATTTGCATTCCTAGTAAATTAATTTTGTATTTTATTATATGTAACTATGTAAATTATAATATACAATAATAAAACATGACAAATATAGTATATAATTAGATATAATAAATACATAAATTATATAAATGCTATTGTATTTTATAAAATGTTATATGATATATAAATAAAATATGACACAGATTATTTATCATACATGTGTTTATTATTTTATTATTCATTATCTTATGAAGATAAGATTTTATAAAATTAATCTTATTTATTTTATCTTATCCTATACACTTTCTTTGAAGGATTGATTTAAATGCAATTCATTAGTTTTGCTATATAGTTGTGTTCTTATTTCATTTAACATATTCGTTTGTGGTTTACATTTTGTTCTTTGAAAAATTTAGTATTTAATGTAATATTTTGGTCTATTTAAGTCTTTGCATTTTGTTTATATCAATCAACTAACAAATTTTTATTGTGTTCCAATGTCTAATGAATATATTTAACAGTGCCTTCATTGTGAATTTATTAACAAATTCTTTTCTTTCAACATATAATTAATTCAAATAAAGAAGACATTGAATGCTGAAAATGTAAAAAAGTTTCTATGTTAATATTGTCCTTCATGAACTCTTAATATATTTTAGATTTTTTTCTAACATTCTGTTCAAGTTCATGAATTTTTCACATTCATGTTTCTATTTTCATCATTACAAAGTAAATTTTGGATATATGTATACATATATGTATATGCATATATATACATATATATGCATATATGTACATATATACATGCCCTGTCCTTCCCTTCCTTTCCATATGACTATTAACAACCCATAATTTATTATCTTTGACTTTTTGCAATTTCTATTGTTTCTTCTTTCAGTATTTAAAAATATAAGACTTTTTGTACATATTGTGAACATTTTTTATTATCTTTCATGTTTTTAATTCTTTTCTCAAATGACTTTCTTGGCAATATTTATTTTTACTATTGTTTTTTCTCAAATAATAATTGTCTTTTTTATTCTGCTGGATCAAAATAAATTCTACTTCAAACTTTCATTTAAATATTTTAATGAATCTTTATATTTTATATGTATTTTATTTATTATTACATATTATATTTATATGTATTTGTTTCATATAGCCAATAGTTACGTTTTTACTCTCCAATTCATGCTATCTCACTTTTCCATTTTCTGGTTAAATTCATCCCATTATAATTAATCTTATGGTTCTTAAATTTGTTAAGTAACATTCTATCTTAATATTCTTTTCCATTTAATTTATTTATCAAATCAAAGAAATTATCACTATGTAGTTACAGTTCTCTTTGTGTGTTTATGTGTTGTGTGTGTGTGCAAAAATGCTATACCCCATTTTTATAATCAGTCCTTCACTGCTGTAGTTCTTTTGCTTTAGGTGATTCCTTTACCAGTCCAACTGTCTGAACCAGATAGATACCCCTGCTATGTCTTCCTGCTCCAGTACAGTTTCCTCTTTAATTTCATCTCCTACAACCATAACTTTTTTTTTGGTATTCCATTGCCCAGTCCACATAAAGTTATAGTTCATAACCCACCTTATCACTACAAATACTAGAATGATTTATCTGTGGTACCACAATGCACCTTTAATTCCCTATCTTCTTCTCTGGGGCATTTATTTTTGAAAATTTGAGCTTATTCACTTTCTTTTCTTCAATGGCCACAAGACATGGTGGCTCCCGTAAGGAAAAATAATTTTCTTTCTTTGATCATTACCTAGCACTCAATCTAAAAAAAAAGTTTTTTTCTTATCGCAGTCTATTGAAATTCTTTATTCCTGGTAGTCAGTGAATCAGCTATTCACCTCACTTTTTTGTCATTAGCATTTCAGTAAAGTGCATTACATATTCCTCAAAGTCATTGATAAAAATATTGAACAAAATATGTCTGAGAAGAAAAACTTATATCAAGCCATTAACTAACTCACATTACATTGACATTAATCCATTAATCAGCACCTTTGGGGTATGTTCATCTAGTTATAAATCCATTTAACTATACTAACATTTATATCACATTTATCCAACCTGTTCACAAGAATATTAATGGACTGGGATTCTTCAGAGGGTAATGAAGCTCCCTTAGGTTCACATTAAAAAGTCAGCAAAAAAGTACTCATACAAGCCTTATTATTCTTTCCAATTTACTTGGAATCTGTCTTTACATTTTATAATAGCAGTTTCCTACATTTTTAAATTTGCAAATAGCTACTACTACAATGCCTCAGTAGTTTGCGGGCTTAGCTTACTAGTTGAAATTTAGCTAAGCTAGTATGTTTGTAAATAAATAAGTTAAATTTAGAAGTAAACATCTGCTCATTGGGAATAGTTTAGGTGTAAATTTGTAAAATCTTCTGTCCCTAAATACCTGTCCAGTTATTGCTTCAATCTTTGAAAATTAACTCCTTTGGCACTTGACAGACTCTTTAAGAGTCCCTAGTTAAGATGAAAAATCCTTTCCTGTATGAGTAGTTTCAATTTTTATCCTCACTTAAAATCTTATAAGGGATTAGTCAATACCTAGTCAGACTCACATGAGTGATTGGAGTAAGATCTGAATTTGAATCCCAACACTTCAATTACTGATGTGACCTTTGAAAAGTCATTTAACTTTTCAGATCTAAATTTACTCATCTATAAAACGAAGGAATTTGACTAGCTGATCCCAAATATTTTCTCTAGATCTTTGATTATTATCCCATAATCTTATAACAAAAAAAAAAGGAATCTCTCCCTGGGATGAAGAAGGAAAATGTTGCTGAAAGGGAAGGTATAAAGGTGTTAAATACTAAATTTCTCCATTTCATAATTTTGTCTAGGACTAGTTCTTACTAAATATATAATACTATTTGAAATTTATGTTGCTCATCTACATCAGGTAGGAAAAACAATTATATTTCAGACATATGAGTTCATTTCATTTATTCTTTCCATTTCCTCTTTCAATCTTCATATTGCTTTGTTCTTCTTCCTTTCCCTTGTTCCCATCCTCTCACATAAGGTTTAAAAGAGATTTGAGGGAGGCAAAATGGTACCACCGGAGGAAGTATGTACTTGGAGTAAGAGAACTTTGGTTTGTTTGGTGACCTTAGGAAATTCATTCATTTTTTTTTCTAGGCCTCTGTTCCTTCATTTACGTAATGAGATTGTTAAACTAAATGACATCTGAGATCCTGTAATAGTAATTAAGTTGTGATCTTTTTTTTACTGTTTTAGAATGCTAAATTAATTAAATATCTTTGATTGAGCCATAGTAGATACAAAGCCCCAGGCTCAAACCCATAATTACTAACTGCTAAGTCCATGTGTAAAGCCCTCAGGGTCCTAAGGGGAGTTGCTAAGACCAGAGCCAATAGTATGCGCCTAAATTCTGGTCACTCAGATGGGTTTTGATGATGTCTAAATGGTGTATAAAAAGAGAAAACAGAGCTACTTTGTTTGAGGCTCTCACTCCTGAAGGAGTGTTGGTGTGGGATACTGGGCAGCTGCTCTAAGAGCCTCCTGGCTTTTTAACCCAGATGATGATGGTTTCTTGGTAACTATGTATTGTGAGCTGGTCTGGTTATATTGTGTATGTTTGTAACTTGTTTGTATTTGCTCTGAAGTTCAGATGGCTGGCTTTTCCTCCTGAATGAAATGAGTTTATATGTATATGTTGGATTAAAGCAAGATTGTTAACCTCTTAACATTGATTTCCTTAGTAAAGCAGATCAAAAAAACCTATGCTGGCAGCATTCTTGTTGGGCTTGTGTTGGTTTTTCACTCCCACAACAGCTACTAGCTGAATTGTGGCAACAGGTGCATTATAGATCTAAATATCTTATACATAATAGATTTAGTATGTATAGTTGTATATATGTTGTTGTAGTTGTTCAATTATGTCCAGTTCTTTGTGACCCCGTCTTGCAAGGATATTGATTGGAGTGGTTTGCCATTTCCTTTTCTAGCTCACTTTACAGATGAGGAAACTGAAACAAACAGAGTTGGAAAGGGTCACAAAGCTAGTAAGTTTCTGCAGCCAGATTTGATCTCAAGAGAATGTCTTCCTGACTCCATGGCTGGTATTCTATCTATTGCATCACCTAGCTGCCCCACATGGGGATACACACACACACACACACACACACACACACACACACACATGCACAATGTACATATATAGATATGTGTGAATATATACATATGTATATATTTTATATCTATATACATGTATATGTATGTATATGTGTGTATACGATATACACACAATGTCACCATGTGTTTATGTACCTATGTTTACACACACACACTGGGATGACTAGGTGGCACAGTAGAGAGAGCATCAGGCCTATAGACAGGAAAGCTCATTTTCCTGAGTTCAAATCTGGTTTTACAAGCTGTGTATCTTTGTCAATAAAACCCCAAATGGGGTCATGAAGAGTTGGCCATCACTGAAATGATGCAACAACAAGTACAACAACAACTACTACTACTACTATGCAGTATGTAACATATGCATGTATAATGCATGTATGCATACATACAGACATATAATCATGAAATATTACTTTATCGTTGAGCTGTAGAAGTTGTGATTGGAATAAAAATATGAAAATGAATCAAATTAAGATGTAACAGTAAAGGACGATAAAGAAATAAAGTTAATGAAGTACAAGAAAATGAGTGGAAAGAGAGAAAAATATAATCTCGAAAGTGAAAATAAGAAGCCATTCACATTTCTGAAGAGAAAACTGCTCCAAATTAGAGTTTTAACTTAATGGAAAATCTTTGAATTTTAAGCAACTCCGATTGTATTGTGTAAACAGAATTATTTAACCTTATGGTGATGACAACTTAATGAAATGAATATCTTTTAAATGAACATGTGACTCATAATTTTAGGAGTCTATATTTAGGTTAAATGCTGTCACCAGTAATGAAAGGTAAAATTTCAGCATTCATGAAACTCTGCTGTGACAGACAGAAGAGCATCATTGGGTGGTTCTTCTACAAGTAACAAAGTTCAAGCAATTATTATTTTAGCCATCAGGTACCATGTTTCTTTAATTTGTTTAGTTATCTCATAGAACTTGAATGTACCTGCTGTTTGAGTACCAGCATGCCCAAGAAAGGAGAAACTTTTAAGCATTTGGTTGTTTGCTACAGGGGTAGCTTTGGGCCATGACAATACATGAAGGAAATTATTATTATCAATATGATTTATAAATAGTCCTCTATCTTGTGAGGAGGGGATATGGCCCATCGACTTTCAAATTAATGCTGATAGAATGTCTGAAAAATCTTTAGAGAGAAAAAAGATTCCTACAATCTTTTGACGATCTATACAAAGTTTCCTAACCATTAATAGTCTAAATGATAGATCTTTTTCCAATGGCCAGCAAGTTGATATCTGGCTAGAGGAAGTAAGCCACATCCATGCCAACCTGGAATACTTATTATAAATGAAATAGAAAGGCCTAGAAGCTGTTCTAGTTGGAAGACTGTATCACAGATTTTCCTCAGAGAGGAAATAAATGAGTTAGCAGAGTTGTTTTCATTCTATGCCCAAGGATAAGATACAATGTCATTTCCTGGTACACTGGCTAAACTTGACTTGTAGTCAGTAATCATGACAGCATTAACAAGGAGATCAGCATGAAAATAATTGTAGTTCATGGGCCAATATATATTGCAGAGGCTATTAAGAGATGGCAAAGTAAAATGTAAAGAGTACTGGATTTGGAATGAAGAGTGCCTGGATTCAAGTTTTGGCTGGGAAATTAGGGGCCTAGCTATTTAATTTCTCCAAGCTTCAATTACTTCATTTGTAAAATGCAGATAGCATACTACTTCACTTACAGAATTATTGTAATGCCACTACTCTGTAAACCTTAAAGGGTTATATAAATTTGAACTATTATCATTGCTGTTAGAGAAATCAGTTCAGGTTGATCTGATTAGGCCCCTTCCTCCAGAGAGAAGAGAAAACATATGAAGACACCAGCAGCTAGAATGGCTGATGAAACTATAGATCCTGACACCAAACTAATTGTATTCACTCCTTTGTTTATCCTTCTCTATCTTATTCATGGTTGTAGTATTTAAAGTACCTCGTTTTGCTTAGCATTGACTTTTACATTTTTAAGAGGTCTTTCTTCTTTTGAGCGTGCTTCAATACAAGATAACAATTCCCAAACTCTAGGAGCCACTTTGGATTGGTCCATACTTATTAAAAGGACAGATTTTGGTTTTGTAGTTATATTTAGAAGCTTCATTTCCAAGAATTAGAACAGGACTGACACCCAATGATGCTGATAAGGAAAATACACATGTCTTCTTGTATCCTTGTAGGTAAATGCTATACCTGTGGTATGTATACTATTAATAAACCCTAGAGGTAGGTTAGAATAGGACGTTACTGTATTTCCAGTCCCCACAATCAAGACCAGGGCTAACTCCTATGATTTCAGAGGGTACATTTGGCTACTTTATTTTAAATGTAGACCTTATTAGGTAGTAGTTGTATTGAATCAGTAATATATATATATATATATATATATATATATCCTAGGTTGGAAGAACTCAGACTAAATTTCCTCTTTTTCCCCTTTGTAGTTGGGCCCTAAAGTTCAATCTGAAAAAAAGAGTGTTCCATTTACAAAATGGAACTAGGAGAGAGAATGGAAATAGAACACATTGTTGTAAGGCACAAGGATTGACTCTATGCATAACAGTCAACAATAGTCATCTATGGTGGAATTCAAGCCTTTGAGAGCAAACAGGGTAATTCATAAAATTTACTGTATTATAATCTAAGAGTCATGAATGGTATCACCATCTAGGCCTGAGAAGAGGTGCCTTAGCCAGAGGGAGGGAGTGTATTGGAAAGAATGAGAATGAGGAGGAAGAAGAAAATTTGGAAGGGGAGAAGGAGGAGAAAAAGAATATACACATACATACATAAATGCAAAAACACCCACTAGAGACTGAGATATGAACAAAAGCCCATTATTATAAGCAAGGGTACCTGGGTTTGAATTTCAATTTTGCCATTTAATAGGCTTGGGACACTTTCACTCCTTGGGAATCAGTTTCTTCATTCTTCATAAAATTAAAATAATATTGTCTCTTTCTTAAAGTCTATTATGATTCCCCTAGCTGTTAATGCTTCCAATCCATTCCTCACTCCCCAACTCCAATTCATTTTTTGTTAAAAAAAAGTGTTCATGTCTCCCCCAACAACAGCAACAATAAAAAAGCAAAAATAAGCAAAAAGCCATGATACTTGAACTCACATTATGTTTCATATTCATCTTTGTATTTAGAGTGCGTGGCATATGGTATACACATAAGAAAATGTTTATTGAATAATTGGTTGACAGTGTCTACCTCACAGGGTTGCAAGAAGTGATGAGAAATGAGACATTCCATTGCTATATTGCTGCCAGCTATTATTGAGGTTTTTGTTTGCTTCTGTTGTTATTTTCTTTAGGTGATTTTCCTTCTTTTCTTGGACAGGCATTTTAGACAGACAATGAGGTGGGCATAGAATGGAGTATGAGGAAGACAGCATTCCTGATGACTTTTGGGAAACTGAACAGTGCTTTCATTGATTCCAAAACTCCTACTAATACAAATCTCTCCCTCTCTCTTCTTTTTAAAAAATCATGAATATTCTTCCATTGATATTATATAGCTGTGATTTGTACAGCACTACAATTGTAATGTTTAATACATAAAAACTGGGGTAACTCAAAAGGCTGTGGCAACTCATATTGTTCATATTATCAGGCTACAGTATATTACCACCAATGACTTGAAGATGAGGAATATTACAAAAAGACATCCTCAAAGCCATATATGAATAGAGGTAGCCAGGTGGCCCAATGGATAGAGTGTTAGATCTGGGATCAAGAAGATCTGAGTTCAAGATCAGACTCAGACATTAGTTATGTGACCCTGGGCAAGTCAAGTTATCTCTGTTGGCCCCATTTTCCTCATCTATACAATGGGGATAACAATAACACCTACCTCTTAGGATTATTGTTGGGATAAAAAAGAAATAATACTAGTAAAGTTGCTTTATAAACCTTAATATAATATAAATTAATATATGTAATATATAATAAATATATGTAAATTATATATTATTAAATATAATAAATTAATATGAATACTAGCTATTATAATTATTACACAAAAGGAGAGGGTAACATGACCTAAATATACCAATGAGTGTTGCATTTTTATCAATGAAGTAATAACAACAACAAAAACCTAGAGGAAAATATTAAGATTGTTGGATAGAAACTCTATGAAGCATATATGCAAGGATATAGACAAAGATTACACCAGACGAAGCTGTGAATGTATTTTAATCTGCACTGGTAGAGAGAGTATGCATAGTGAACTCATGGATTCATCACCATATCAGAGTACTGTAGCACATCTAATCCCTCATTGCTCAAGTTCAGCAAGGATTCTCACATTCAGCTAGGACTGTCCTTTTTATAAGAACTAGGTCCTTGATGTTTAAATTTCTTTCCCCCTTGAAACAAATCAATGAGCATGTAGTTTCATATTTTCCACTTATTTCAGTCATTGCATTGCAATAACAAAATAAGAAGTCCCACTGGGTGGATGTTTCACAATTGTGAAAGTGATGTGAGAGTGTCAAGGGCAAATTAAGCCACCTATAACAGGAAAGAAACAAGTGTGATAGGTTGTGCCTATTATATGCCAATCCTAAGAATCTCTTGTGACCTCCACAATCTTTCCAAGATCAGTGACAGTGGTTCAAAAATATTATCAGCCAGTTTTTTTATTCTTTGAGGTAGGTGTGACTTTGAGAATCACTTTTAGCTCTAATTCTATAAATCAATGTTTTCTCTAATTTTGGCTTGCATTTCATCTATACAGTGTTACTTCAGATTGTCATTTTCTTAATATCAGACTTACTTAAAATTTTGAGAATTTATCCTATCTGACATGCCATGTTTTGTTAATTGAGAGTAGTTTTAAAATATATATTCTTAAGCATTGAATAATTAGCAGCATAATATTTTCCCCCTTTAAGTTAGCATGCATTCTGTACCTCTGCAAAATGGAGCTGGAAAATCCCATAATGCACCATTGCCAGGACTAACTATGCAGGTAAGCATAGCATGACCTTCTAAGACATATCCAGAAAGGCAGCTGTATCGAATTTTATCTCCTATGTTAAATCTGGCTCCATGGAGGACTCCCTTAAGTATTTCCCCAGGATTTCCACATGTGTGGCTAGGTAGCACTGTTGGGAGAAAGAAACAAAAAGACAAAATAGTTATAGACATTTTTTTTTCTGATATTTAAATTCTTGACATGATTCTTTTACATAACTACCAAGAATATAAGATTATGATGAGTCATATAAAAGAAGGCTTTGATGGAAGCCTCTAAGCAAGGGAATCCTAGACTTTTTGTGTTATGAACCTTTTTGGCAATCTACTTGAAGCCTATGGTGTCCTGTATATTATTGCCTGAATGCACATTTGAATGAAACGTTAAGTTTCAGTTTCAGTTTTGTGAAAATAAAGATATACTATTCTCCATTCAAATTTGCAGGTCTCAGATTGAGGACCCATACTCTAAGCTATCTAAACTATCTTATTTTTCACCTTTGTTTTCTCTCTCATCACAGCAAACTAAGAAAATGTCATTCAATTCCTTTGTAAGTCCAGATCCCTCCCAAACTCTCCAAAATTCCACATTATCTTGCTGACCCCATTTTAATGCCAACAATGTAGTTATGGTATGGGCTAGCATTAATCAGAACTTTACACTTTTTGATAGTGAGAACCAATATTTGTTCCTTCGAAATGCTCCAGAAAACTTAAATACTATCTTTGTAACAACATCATACTCTAATAATTTAGCAAATGCCAAACTTTATCATTGGGAAAGAATTGCACTGATGTACAAATTTTCAGCTTAGTTGATACACCCTTACATTTAAAGAAGTCCAAATTATTTAGCAGCTACTATTTCTTTTTGCTCCTTGAAAACAGAGAGCATTGGCAGTGAGTTAAATTTTTTCATTAATTATCCTAATAATTAAAGACAGTTATTTTTTCCAAAGAAACAACTTTCCCACTGAGCATGTTATGATGGCATATATTTTTAGTAACTACATGAGAAGGCAGTCATGTTTCATGCAATTATAAAAATATAATCACTGGTACTCCTCCTATCCCTCCAAAATACCCCGAATGACTCTCCAGCAGTCTTTGTAGTAATATATCATAATCATAACAACTGAAAGGCCAAGCAACATACCGAAGAGAGAGTGAAGACTCAGGATCAAGTTTTACTTCTGGCACATGACAACTATGCAAACTTGGGTGGTTAATTTAACTTCCCTGTGTCCAGAAAATACTTTAAAACACTAAATTGAAGATGAACGGATGATTTTCTTTGATGGAGGCAATTTATACATAGATGGTTCATTATACCAAAAAAATACATGTAAGAGTTAATGATAAGAATAACTCCCACTACTATAGCACTTTTAAGTTCTATAAAACTCTACTCATATTTAATCTATGAGTATCCTTACTTGAAAGGAGAGGAAATTAAGATTCAGCAAGGGCAGCACAGTGCAGTGTGTTTTAAAAGTCCTGTATATTTATATGTAGACCCAGTAACACCACTACTGATCCTACACCTCAAAGATATCAAAGAAAAGGAAGAGACCCATAGCCACAATGACACTTATAGTAGTTCTTTCTGTGGTGGCAAGAATTACAAAGTAAGAGAATGCATACCTTTGGGGGAATGGCTGAACAAATTATGGCATATGGATGCAATGGGACTCTATTATTCTATAAGAAATGAACAAAGGGAGAGTTTCTGATATACCTGGGAAGACTTGTATGAATTAATGCAGAGCGAAGTGAGCAGAACAAGGAGAATCAATTACAAAATAACAACATTGTGAAGAAAAACAACTGAAAGACTTAAGATCTCTGATTAGTATCATAACTGACAACAATTCCACAGGCCTGATAATGAAGAATACAATCCACCTCCTGACAAAGATGTGACAGTACAAAATGTAAAAAGGAAACATGCTTTTTTGATATAGCAAGTGAGGGGACTTATTTTGAGTACAGAAGGATATTGTTTTGTTTCATTTTGTTTTCCCCAGTGAAAGAGAGGTAAGAAGGAGAGGAAACAAATATTTGTTAATTGGGGAGATAATAGTAATTTAAAATTAAAAAAAGAAAGAATGCCAGATTTAAAATTCAAAGTCCTGGATCTGAATTCTAGATCTGACACATACAACCATGCGAAGTCATTTATCTTCTCTGGGGCTCACTTTCTCCATCTACAAAATGATGGGAAAATTCTCTTTCAATTATAAATTCATGACCAAATTAATTTCTCAGAATCACACAGCAAATAGCAAAGCCAGGATGTAAACATCTGTTTTCAGATTCTATAACCAGTAATTTTTTCCTTAAAACAAGGTCCAGGAACTTGCCTCCCACTTCATGTTTTTTCTGTATCTTACAGCTTGCAACTTTAAGAAAAAAAAAAGATAAAAGATAAAGGAGTTGGAGAAAATCCAATCCTTTTAGAGGATTGGTTATAGATGAAGTTCAAGAAGTTACATAATATCAACAGAACACCCTGATATTCAATAGCTACTTAGGTAAAAAAAAAAAGTGAGTATGGTGGACGATTGACAGTTATGGTAGTGGTGATCACATGAGGCTCCTGGGCTACATTTTGTGCCCCTGGACCCATGGACAGGTTTATCTATACTTTTAGAGCCACTTTTCATGTTCCTTCATCTCACTTCTATGATTCTGAATCTATAAATTTGTAGGGATTTTATGCAGATTTCTGAAAGTAATATTGATCTCAATTTTCTGTACTTGAGCAGAACAGGATTCTAGATTAGTATTAAGGTAGGACCCAAGGAAAGAGAGATGAATGCGGAGGAGGCAGTTCAGTCTAGGGGGACTAGATCATAGGATCAAAGATTTGTGGCAAGAAGGGACTTTAAAAGTAATCTTGTCCATTGCTTACATTACGTAGACGATCAATCTGAGACACAAACAACCTAACCAAGATTACATAGATAGCACATGGTAGAGCCAGGATTCAAATCCTGTTCCTCTGCATCCAAATCTAGTGTTCTTTCCAGTCACTCATTCTTTGAGTTGTTACCTGTGTATCCTGTAGAATAGGAAGTGATTGGATCTACTCTTTTCCATCTGAATTCCAAAGGTCAACATGATAGGAAGCATATGGCTCAGGAATAGGAACTTTTACTCTGAGAGTATGAGGTATTGTATGGCAAACAATCCTGGTGTTATTTATTATAGCACACAAGGAAAAGAAAAATGGTGGCCTATTTCAACACTCCCTAAATGACACCGTTTTATAGCATCTTGTCCAAGAATATTTAAAAATCCATCACTGGCACCATTGGCATCTGTGATATTCTTCATAAATTTAGACTGCATTCTCCTGGCTGGGGTTAGATTTTACTATTATTCATCAATACTATAGCCCCTTGATGTTTTGCTATCTTTTTCTTGTTCTTTTCTCATCTCTTTCTTTTTTTTTAATCTTTTCTATATTATGTAGCTAAATGTTCCATGTTTCAAAACTTATATGCCATTTTATCCTCTTAAATAGGATGGTTATGAAATAAATCTAATAACTGAATTGAATATATCAATAATAAAAACATATTTTTAATATGAATGCCCTGCAAGATCACTCAAATGAGAATTATATAAGATTGGTAGTTTAAACACATTCTTGTTTAGCACCATGTGCAGACAAGTGTTTAAAAATAGATTTTATTTATAATCAGGGCTTTGCTAAAGTGAGTAATATTATACAAATAACCACATATATAATATCATATATATAAAATTAGTGGGTTTTTCTCAGTTATTTTTGTAGTTCCATCTACATTTGGTGTATGAGAATGTGAGGCATGATAGATTATATCTCTATAAAATTTTAAAACTTCCTAAGTGCTTTTCTCAACAATTACTATGAAAACAAAAACAGCACAAAAAACAGGCTATTTGAGTACTATTGGTCCTACTTTACAGATGAAGAATCCAAGACTCAGAGAGTTCAAGTGACCTGCTTATTGTTATACATTTCTCCTGACTTCAGATCAAAAGCTTTTTTTCATTATGCTTTGAAAGCACCAAGATAATAAATATATATGTAACTGGGCTGCCAAACAATCCTAGGGTATTTCTCATGCTGCTGCTTATGTGGAAAGAGATATGACTGGTTTGGTGGAGAGAATGTTGAACAACACATGGTTTTTGAGTGCTTGCATAAGCAAGAGAAGAGTGTGACAGATTCTTCGGAGACATTTATGCTTACAGAGACGTTCTTTAGAGAGACACATTGGGAGAAGGAAGCCACAGAGATATGGAAGAAATCATTCCCTCAAAATGTTCCCAATTTTCAAAGTGCATCCATAGCGACTCCAAAATAGACTTCCTTGGGTAAGAAAGGGCATTCTCTTTTTGTTTATGTTTAGATATCAACTAATAGCTAAAAGTTAATTCACTCTTGAAAATCTTTGGTATTTTATTATCTATATAATTTTTTTCTAATTTCTGTTTGCTATTTGCTTGGATAAATGTTTGCTCTCTATTTGCTATTCATGATGGTCTTTTATAACGTTAACTCAGAAACTAAGCTATCTAGGGGAAACTGAGGGCTATCTTTCCCCTTAAGTGTGATCAGGGAAGTAGTTTTTGCTCTGAACCTATAATACTCTTAGACCAGTAATATTCAAGGTGGGCATATAAACATAATTTTCACCCAATATCCATCTTAGAAATGAGTGAGGAAAGGAACAAGTGCCCAGACAAGGCACTCTCTGTAATCCTTTCAAGGTGAAAATCAGTCTCCCTTGGATAAAAAGGTCATTTAGAATCCAGAGATATTTTTCTGTATCACCCATGAGGTGTATCTATACATTTAGAGAATCCCTGGAAGTATTACAACATATCTTAGACAGATGACAGCCACAGACATATACACATGCATATATTTTTTTACCTCCCTATATCAATCTCTCTCTCTCTCTCTCTCTCTCTCTCTCTCTCCTATTCTCTTCTCTTCTCTTTCTTCCTTCCTTTCCCCCCTCCCTCTCTCTCTTCCTTTTTCTCTCTCCCTCTCGCCTATCTTTCACACCTTTCTATTAAAACCAGGATTCAGATCTAAGACCTTCAGGTACCTGGGTAAATTTTGAGGTCCTCGCTGAGGCCTTTTTATATACCCACATAAACAAACACAAAGTAGACTATGATTTTAACAACTTATGGCACATGAGCTTAAATGTCATTAAATTATTTTCATTTTTTCTTCAATTTTATTATGTAACTTTTCTTCTTTTGGCAATGTGGTAACTGTTAACAAAGTTAGAAGTCAGTGAAACTGTTTCACTGTTTAGAGTTGCACCTCCCTGCCATGAGATTCTAGAGCCCTGTTTCTAATCCAAAACTTCATATTGCTCAAATCCATTTGTGACCACAGAGAAGAGATGCTCACTGGGAAGATCAATGGAATCTGAAGATAGCATAACAGTGCTGGAAGCAAACATCAAATTCTTTTTATCAAAAACAGATGAAAAATGTCATGCTTATTTGTTTCTTCATTTAAAAGAAAGTAACTGAGAAGGAATAAATTTTGTTGGTAGTATATACTGAGGTTTATGACTATATTCTGAGGGAGGGAGAGATACAGCATTGAGTGTTGTGTTTGGAATCAAAGGACTTTTCACCCTTATGGGTCCCAGTTTCCTCTTCTCCAAAGTCAGGGGTTGAATTTGATGACCTGTAGGAAGGTCCTTTTCAACACTATTATTCTATAATGTTTTGTATTACCCATATCATTCTTACTGTAAAGAACAGTCTGCCTTTGGCCTCATCAGGGGTCATATGGAGGGAGCCCTGTTTTTCTAAGGTAAAAATCTCACCTTTGTTCTAGATAGTCTTATTTCCTTTTTGAAATGGAAATTTTGGGCTTAATTCAACTCTCAGGCTCAAAGACAATGAGATGGTTTAAAATTTAAGAAAAGAAAGGTAGTTTAATAATCTGGCTAGAGTTTTCTGTGGTATAGGAGGAGTCAGTTTTATCCTGGCAGAACACCTGAGGTGACCACTCAGTATCCTTGAAAATTGGCCTGAATTCAGAGAGATCTGAAAAGACTGAAATATTGAATTTAAATCATATAATGCAATGCAATGAGAAAAGACACTACTTCTTCCTGGTTATTTGCTTCCAAGTCTAAGAAACTTTAGAAATATTGAATGCTTCCCCACTTTTCTTAGACTAGCTTTCTCCTTATTAACATTTAATTAGTTAGTTATATGGTAAATGATAAGCTTCCGAGAGGATAAAAATCTAAAAATGACACATTAATTACATGTATCTGGGATCCTGAAAAACTCTCTTCCAAAATTAAAATGAAAGCTTCCATAGATATCAATATGCTATTTACTAATTTGCCAATGATAATGACTGCAATAGGCTACCAGCTATCAAACTTTCAGGACCAATTGTATATGAAATCTATGCAAATAAGCTATCCTACAAATAGGACTTGTCACACCATACAATGTTGTTTCTGTTTTCCTACCCTGATATCTGTGGAGAGCACCAAGAAATGAGAGGGTTTAACTAGGCCATAGAACAAGCTGTTGGACTATTGGATGGGAAGACAGATGAAAATGACAACCATGCTCCATGAAATATGCAGGAGTTCACAAGATGCCATGGCTTGTCTACATCAGCCGTTTCATTATATTGCTTATGATCTTATAAATTCAAACCAAGTTGATCTGGGATACAAAAAACAAAACAAAACAACATTATGTGGCAAAATCTGGTATATGTGCCCCCAAACTTTAACAAAACAAATTTCTACAACACTAAAGAGAAAGACATCAAGGACTACAATGACCTGTGATAATAAGTTGGTATAAACATCCTAGTAACCTCTTAATATAAAGTTGTGTGCCAGAGACAAAGAGACATACTTATACAATAAAAGTTGGACAAGCCTAAGCAACTGTTGATAACTTAGGAAAAGTTATAATTAGGAACGCTTGGGATTTCAACATCTTTATAAGATGATGGTGTCTTTGAAATACAGCAGCTTGCATTACACCTTGTGTCAATGGTGGTTTTACTTAAAACTGACGTCTTACAAGAAATCACAAGATGTAGATGGCTTTGGCATAAGGAAAACATTGGTTTGAGTGCTGATGCTGGCGAGTCACTTAGCTGTTCAGTGCCCTAGGTTGCTCTCTAATGAGAAATTGCAGAGGAAATGGTTCATTGCTAAAATGCATTTCCCTAACAATAATGCTCTATAACAAAGAAAGCTCAAGTTCATATTTTAAAATAAGAAATTAAAAAAAAAGAAATCAATGTGTTTCCTATATTTCAGTATTAGAACTGAGGTGTCACAGCTATGGATAGAGCAGAAACAGCCTCACAGATGTCATTGGTCAAGGTCCAACATTATACCACAAATATTCTACTGGAAGAGTGCCAGCTTCTTTCCCTGAGACCACTATTGATGGCAGAAGGACACATGGGGGAGCCTAAATGTAAAATCACCATTGGATATATAAGGTTGAGTAAACTTGTGGTGAGTAAATGAGGGTATATTGGAAGCTTAGTATAAATATCGTGTGTGTGTGTGCATGCGCGTGTGTGTGAGAGAGAGAGAGAGAGAGAGAGAGAGAGAGACAGACAGAGAGAGAGAGAGAGAGAGAGAGAGAGAGAGAGAGAGAGAGAGAGAGAAACAGAGAGAGACAGAGACAAAGAGATACTATTACTGTGAGTATGTGGAACACAAGCTTTGGATAGAAGGATAGACCTAGAGTCAGGAAGACTCATCATTCTTAGTCAAAATCTGGCCTCAGATACTTATTAGTTGTGTGACCCTGGGCAAGTCATTTAACTCTGTTTGCCTCAGTTTCCTTATGTGTAAAATGAGCTAGAGAAGGAAATGGCAAACTGTTTCAGTATATTTGCAAATAAAACTCAAAATGGGGTCATGGAGAGTCAGACACTACTGAAAATATGACTGAACAACAACAAAGATTTGGGAGTGGATCTCTTTACTACTATGGGTGATGAGTTTGCATATAGATCTGAGGATGTGTTTCAGTAAGAATACACATTTCTGTAGGAATTTATCCAGGCGCATATCACTGGCCAACAGTCCAAAAGGAATGTTCATATTCACCATGAAGATTAGCACATTCTGAATCCTCGAGAGCTGTCAAAGGGGAAAGAGAAAGCCTGGGAAGAGCTGGCAGAATCAAGGTTTGCATACGGCCATACATTAAAGTCCAACGATAAATAAACATTTAAAGAGATAGCTTATAAAAGAGCTTCTCAAAGGAATGGGTATATATTCCTTAAGGCTCATTCCAAGGCCCACTTTTGTGTGGGATTTAGTTTCTACTCCTAGCTGTCTTATTAGTTGTATGGACTTGGGCAAGTCAATCACAGCGTTTCAGTTTTTTTGATTTCTTAAGTAATGATTGAAACTAGACTTGATGCTTCAAAAATCCTTTAAAATTACAAATTGCTATGGTCTCTAGGTCTGGCTCATGTTAATTTCTTCCCTCCCTTAATCTTTCCATGACGTTTTGTAGATAAACCATGTATTTCTGGCACTCAGTTATATTCAAACTTAACAAATATTAAAGTGTCTGTCTCATGATATACTGTGCATGAAGCTAAGTTTTATTTTAATCTTGTTATATTTTCTTTACTTCTTTTGTATTTTAAAGTCTATCCCCCAAACAAGATTATGAGGTTCTTAAGAGCAGATGTAATGGTCTATACTTATTGTTTTGTATTTACAGTATTCTCCTTCATCCTCCCCCCCATTCCCCCTCCCACATGCCTGTGCCTAGCATATTGCTGCTACTCAATGAATACTTGCGAAATTGCTTCCCCATTCACTTTCCTAATTGAGAAGCTATCACCTCTAGGAAAAAGGAAGTGATGATAACACCATCATCTGCCCTTATCAGATTCATTTTAGCACTTTGTTCAGTTCTAAATGCCACAGTCAGTTTAAGAAGATCACTGAAAAGGCGGAATGTCCAAGGGATGGTAGCCCAAATGGTGAAAGACCTTTAAACTATGGTCTATAAATACCAAATTAAGAAACTAGGGATGTTAAGCCTGGAAAAAAGAAGCTTCAGGAATTATAGTTGTCTTCTAGTATTTGTAGGGACATAACATGGAAGAAACATTACACATATTCTTTTTGACCCCAGAGGGCAGAACTGGGGGAAACAGAGAGAATTTGATGTCAGGAGAAAGTTCTTAACAATTATTGCTATCCAAAATTGAAATGGGCTGCCTTAAGAGGTCTTGGCTTCCTACTCCCTGGGATTCTCCAAGCAGAGGCTGAGGAATATGTCATATAGGGGATTCCTCTTATTTGTCAGTTGAAATTGATGTCTATTGAGGTGCCTTCCAACTCTCAATTTCTGTGATTTGTGATTCCTCACATATGAAATTGACTCATATTCTTCTATACAGAAGAGCTGAGGGAGAAATGCTTTTTGAGGTCATGGGAATTTTACCCTCAAGCTATCATCAGGTGATGTAAAAGAAGTCCTGGGCGTTGCCCTTTCAGTGCTTGGTTGTAGAAGTGATTTGTCTCGTGGCAATTTGCCACCATGGCCCTTGTATAAGCCAAGCTTGTATAGCCATGACTAGAAACATTGGCTGTCATTCTAATTATGCTCACAGAGAATTCCCTCTGTAACACTACAAATCTGGCAAATACATATGGTCACAATTCAGTGGCTTAATTAGAATATCACATCAAACCTTTAACCCAATGGTGGAAATGATTAAATGCATGTCATATTAAATCCCTTTCCAAGAGAAATGTGAAAACATGATGCTAAAATGAAACACAGCATTAATATTCATTACTAGGTAGGGACAGAAAGCCACGGCACAGAAGGTTTCCGAAATGTAACTGAGGAGCGGCAGCAGTTTTAACAGCATGTCTACAATCAATGAAATTTCATTAGGTACATTCAAGGGAAAACTGCGTCCCAGATGTCTTGTATCAAACTATTTGTTTACACTTTGCCTTTCTAGTAGTCTCTGCACAATTTAAGGAAATGAAATCTCAAGTATACACTATATAAACCACTTCAAATTTAGGTGAATTTGTTTTCTGTATGCCGACGACCTGGATACTAGCAGCGCCATCAGCTCACATGCGTATTTGATCTAGACTTGTGATTTTATTGGTACAGGGAATTTTTGTTGTGGAAGTTTATTTATTAAATGCCTACTATGCACCAAGCACTTGGAAGGACAAAGTACAAAGCACAGTACAAAGATAAAAATGAACTAGACTTTGCTTTTAAGGAGCTTGCATTTGCATGGGGGTAAGGGGGTGTGTGTGTGTGCACAGATAGATATATCCAAATCTGGCACAATATAATTTTTTTTTCATTTTTTTAAATTTATTTTTGACATGTTTGGTTTTCAGCATTGATTTTCACAGGCGTTTGAATTACAAATTTTCTCCCCATTTCCTCCCCCCCCC
>CM053625.1:201090059-201161920 GCA_028646595.1 Phalanger gymnotis
CTTCCCTCTGCCACTTTGTGGGTTCTGCAGCTCTAGAATTGGTTCAGAGCCATTGTTTTATAGGTTTTTGGAGGAACTTGGTGGGGAGCTCACGCCAGTCACTGCTTCCCGGCCGCCATCTTGGCTCCGCCCCCGGCACAATATAATTTTAAGGGAATGGGAAAGTGCTAACTACTGGGGTGGGGACAGGGGGCAAAGTTAAGATTTTTATAGAAAGATGTGCCTAGGCTGAGCCTTAAAGGGAGCTTCAAAAATCAAGGTTGCATCTTGACAAAGGACAAAGGAAAAATCAGGCGTAATGTACAGAAGCTCCTTAAAGAGGCAATGTCTTCTCCTCCCTCCCTGGCTGACTCAGTACATCATGGTATTTTGAAATGTGTATGATACGTTATTCTTCATATAGGAGTTAGCTAGGTGGCACATTAGATAAAGCACTTGGCCTGGAGTCAGGCAGACCTGAGTACAAATGCAGATTGTCAACTTGTCTGCAACTTAGAATCTTAGAGAGTTGTGTGATTCAGTGATTTCTTTAGGGTTATAGAGCTAGTAGATTTCAGGTGTAGGACCAGTGCCCAGGACTCCATGACTCTAAGCTAGCCCTCTATCTATGATGTCATGAGAATCCTCATATATATATACACACACACATATATATATACACATACACACACACACACATATATACACACAGGAATCTGTACAAAAGACAGGTAAAATAATTTGCCTCTCGCCTATATTACTGTCTGATCAAGTTCTGTTTTGCTCAATCTTCAAATGAAACTTTAGTTGCTTTACACAGTACCTGGATGCTTTCACAAAATAATAATTTTCCTAAATAATAGTGTGGAGGAAGAGAGTTAGGGGGAGGGAGATAGATACTAGTCAATAACTAACATTAATCACCATTGTTTTCAAAATACCATGATGTACTGAGTCAGCCAGGGAGGGAGGAGAAGACATTGCCTCTTTAAGGAGCTTATAGACAAAATGGGGAAACGTGTTTAAAATGAAAGGGATAAAAACATATAAAATATATATGATTAGGCTTACAGTTAACTACAGCAAGGTGGCATGCATCCATCATGAGGTACATAGTTAATGCATTTGCTGAAAGGAAAATACATGATTTGTTGAAAAGGGTGAGGGTGGGTGAAATTCAGGGAATCATAGTAGTCTTCAGATACTGTCTAAAATAAATGTGAGGGGGTGAAGCCAAGATGGCAGTTGGAAAGCAGGGACTTGCGTGAGCTCCCACCCAGGTCCCTCCAAAAACCTATAAAATGACTCTGAACAAATTCTAGAGCTGCAGAACCCATGGAATAGCATAGCAAAGCAGGGCTCTGGCCCAGGACAGCTTATATGGTCTCTGGGTAAGGTCTAACAAATGGAGCTGGGAGTGGAGTGGAGCAGAGCCTAGTGTAGGCTGTGCCCGGACCAAGCAGACCACGAGTTGGGCAGAACAGGCCCTAGCACTCTAAATTAGTGAGCTGTGGCAGTTACCAGACTTCTCAACCCACAAACACCAAAGACAACAGAGGAGGTTAGTAGGAGAAGCTGCAGGGACAGAGTGAAAGGAGTTTATGGTTCAGCCACCACACCTGTGCAGCAGAGGTGGTGCAGCTCCGAGTACAGAACTACAGCTGCAGTTGATTCTGGCCACAGGCCCACCTGGTGGGAGGAATTAAGTGGGGGATCTGAACTGGACTAGAGAGCCTGCATGGTCCAGGTTGGCGGTTCTTGGGGGAGGAGAAGTACTGGTGTGGCAGAGCTGGGTGTGTAGAAAGAGCTCTAAAAACAACAGTGCAACCTCTCAAGCTTGGGACAAAGTACTCTATACTCTACAAGCAGTCATACCCCAAAGAAAAACTCAAGGGTCAAGTGCTTGGCTGGGAACATGGTCAGGCAGCAAAAACACTCTCGGATTCAGACTCAGACTTTGGAATCTTTCTTTGGTGACAAAGAAGAGCAAAACATACAGCCAGAAGAAGTCAACAAAGTCAAAGAGCCTACATCAAAAGCCTCCAAGAAAAACATGAACTGGTTTCTGGCCATGGAAGAGATTAAAAAGATTTGGAAAAGCAAGTTAGAGAAGTAGAGGAAAAATTGGGAAGGCAAATGAGAGTGATGTGAGAAAGCCATGAAAAAGACGTCAATGACTTGCTAAAGGAGACCCAAAAAATACTGAAGAAAACAACACTTTAAAAAATAGACTAACTCAAATGGCAAAAGAGCTCCAAAAAGCCAATGAGGAGAAGAATGCCTTGAAAGGCAGAATTAGCCAAATGGAAAAGGAGGTCCAAAAGACCACTGAAGAAAATACTACCTTAAAAATTAGATTGGAGCAAGTGAAAGCTAGTGGCTTTATGAGAAATCAAGATATTGTAAAAACAGAACCAAAAGAATGAAAAAAAAATGGAAGATAATGTGAAATACCTCATTGGAAAAACCACTGACCTGGAAAATAGATCCAGGAGAGATAATTTAAAAATTCTTGGACTACCTGAAAGCCATGATCAAAAAAAGAGCCTAGATATTATCTTTCAAGAAATTATCAAGGAGAACTTCCCTGATATTCTAGAGCCAGAGGGTAAAATAGAAATTGAAAGAATCCGCCAATCACCTCTTGAAAAAGAACCCAAAAAGAAAACTCCTAGGAATATTGTCACCAAATCCCAGAGCTCCCAAATGAAGGAGAAAATGCTGCATGCAGCCAGAAAGAAACAATTTGGGTATTGTGGACACACAATCAGGATAACAGAAGATCTAGCAGCTTCTATATTAAGGGATAGAAAGCCTTGGAATATGATATTCCAGAGGTCAGTGGAGCTAGGATTAAAACCAAGAATCACCTACCCAGCAAAACTGAGTATCATGCAAGGCAAAATATGGATTTTTCAATAAAATAGAGGACTTTCAAGCTTTCTCAGTGAAAAGACTAGAGCTGAATACAAAATATGACTTTCAAACGCAAGAATCAAGAGAAGCATAAAAAGGTAAACAACGAAGAGAAACTGCAAGGGCCTTCCTAAAGTTGAACTGTTTTGTTTACATTCCTACATGGAAAGATGACATACATAATTCATGAGACCTCAGTATCAGGGTAGCTGAAGGGAATACATACATACATACATATACACATACATACATATATATACATACATATATAGACAAAGGGCACAGGGTGAGTTGAATATGAAAGGATGATATTTAAAGAAAACATAAAATCAATTTAAGGGATGAGAGAGGAATATATTGAGAGAGGAAGAAAGGGAGAGATAAAATGGTGTAAATTATCTTGCATAAAAGTGGCAAGAAAAAGCAGTTCTGTTAGGAGGGAAGAGGGCCAAGTGAGGGGGAATGAATGAATCTAGCTCTTATTAGATTTGACCTGAGGAGAGAATAACATACATACTCTATTGGGTGTCTTACCCCATAGGAAAGAAGGAGGAAGGAGATAAAAAAGGAGGGGGGGCAATAGAAGGGAGGGCAGATAGGGGGAGGAGGTAATCAAAAGCAAACACTTTTGAAAAGGGACAGGGTCAAGGGAGAAAATTGGATAAAGGGGGATAGGATAGGATAGGAAGGAGTAAAATATAGTTAGTCTTTCACAACATGAGTATTGTGGAAGGGTTTTGCATAATGATACACATGTGGCCTATGTTGAATTGCTTGCCTTCTTAAGGAGGATGGGTGGGGAGGGAAAAGGGGAGAGAATTTGGACCTCGAAATGTTAAAAGAAGATGTTAAAAAAAAGTTTTTGCATGCAACTAGGAAATAAGATATACAGGCAATGGGGCATAAAAATCTGTCTTTTACTACAAGAAAGTATGGCAAAAGGGGATGAGGGGGGGAGTGGGGTGGCAGAATGGAGGATTAACTGGGAAATGGGGCAGTAAGAATATATGCCATCTTGGAGTGGGGGGAGGGTAGAAATGGGGAGAAAATTTGTTATTCAAACTCTTGTGAAAATTAATGCTGAAAACTAAAAATATTAATTAAATAATGAAAAATAAATAAAACACCAGATAAAAAATAAACTGAATGTGAAAAAGAGTATTGTTGACAGGAATAAGTAGTCATCTAGCCTCTGTCCAAAGCAAAAATCTGTCTTCTTCAAGTTTTGAAAGGACAATCATATGTAATTTTTCTCTTTGAGACCAAGAAGCAGTCTAACTTTCCTTCCACAGCATTTGGTGATGCCCCTCATGAAATGTGGCATTAGGAAATGAATATGGTATTCCAGATGTGTTTTGACCAAAGAAAGCAACATGTGATAATGTTTATGTTGAAAATTAATTTGCATGCAATATCTTGAATTCTGCTTTCTCACTTTCAACATGGAGCTAAGTACTCCAGAATGTGGCTTTTTCTACTCTTATTTCCTTAAAGCCCAAAGAATTAATATATATATATATATTTGTATATTATATATATTTATATATATGTATATGTGTATATATATGTATATATATATACACATGCATGTGTATGTATATATTTGTGGGGACTGTAGTAGAAGTTGAATACCTTTACTAAAATACTACATATTTCATCTTAAATCCTTTTAGTATATTGTGTAGCATGTTCTTCAAGTTAAATATACATACTTTGAAGCACACTTTAGAGTTAGCTATCTGTACTATCGATGAAATTGAAAGATAATAACTTTCGAAATAGGTATCTAACAGTAAATTTATAGGAAAAGATAAAGATAGGTAATGTGGTTTAGAGCTGGAAAAAGAATAAAAAGAACATTATTACCTTTTTCTCCCAAATGAAACATGCACATTTTTAAATGTACATATTATGAAATTTTTCTTTCACACCAGAAGTAGCACGAATAATGAATGAGTTTTAACCAAAAACAACAATAGCTAACATTTCTGTAATACTTACTAAATGCTATGTACTATGCCAAGTGCTTTATAATTATTATTTCATTTGAGTCTTATAACAACCCTGGAAGGTAGGTGTTAATATTATCCCCACTTTACATATAAGGAAACTGGGGGAAACAGAGGTTAAGTAACTTGTCCCAAGTCACACAGCTATTAAGCACCTGAGGCCACATTTGTACGCAGGTCTGCCTGACTCCAGGCCAAGTGCTTTGTCTAACGTGCCACCTAGCTGACTCCTGTATGAAGAATAATGTGTCATATAACTTCCTTTTGTACATCACTCCTGATTTTGCATTTGTCAAGATGCAACCTTGATTGTGAAGCTCCCTTTAAGGCTTGGTCTAGGTACTTTTTTCAATAGGAATCTTAACTTTGGCCCCTGTCCCCACCCCAGTAGTTAGAATTTTCCCACACCCTTAAAATTATATTGTAGAAGCTTGGTATATACTTTGAATGTATCTATCGGTTCATCCCCCCATTCCCCTCCCAGGCACATGCAAGCTTCTCAAAGGCAGAGACTATTTCATCTTTGTCTGCACTGCTTAGCCGAGTGCTTGGTATGTAGTAGACATTTGATACATATTCATTCATTGATTTTTAGATGGAGAATCACTACCACAACACTAACAATTTTTAGCCATCAGAAAATAGGGCTTTTGTGAGTCAATTTAAAAGTAGTCCTAAAAGATGTCAGAGGTGGAGGCAGAACCAAGATGGCAGAGTGAAAGAAGCAGAGACTCGCTTGAGCGCTCCCCAAATGATTCCAAATAGCTGTAAAAATGATTCTAAACAAATTCTAAAGTAGAAGAACCTACAAAATGACAGAATGAAACACATTTCCAGCCCAAGACCACCTGGAAGGTGGACAGGAAAGGTCTGTTTCACCAGCATGGGAGAGGAACACAGTCCAGCGTAGGCATGGGCAGAGATTGGGCCCCAGCAAAGCTGGAGCAGTCCTTATAGGACTGAATCACTGGCATCCGTGGCAGTTTTCAGATTTCTCAACCCAGAAATGCCAAGACAGCTTAGAAGGTCAGAAGAAAAGTCTGTTGGACCTGGGTGAGAGAAGATCACAGTCTGGCCTCTTCCCCAGGGTGGTGGCTGTGGCTGCTTCCTGGAGCTCTTGTCCCATAGACCGTGGGGGGATTGAGCAGCTGCTAAGAGGGGGATTTCAGGGACCCCTTTGCTGGTACTGAGGCAGGATTCTCTTGCTTTACCTGTGCTTGGATCTAGGTTGCAGTCCTGGGTGGCAGTGCTGGGGCAAGGAGGAGCACTGGCATAGCTAGTAGAATTTGTGGTGGAGTGGGGAAGGAATCCTCCTCATAGTTCCAAGGCATAATAGAGTGCTTGTGGTCACTCACAGACCAGAGCATGGGCTACAAAAGGAGTAAACACCTTTCCTTTGATCAGACCACCTTGGAGGAAAATTTACAGGTCTCTAGAAGTATCTCTGAAAACAGCTGAACAAAACCCCTGAAAGCTTGGGGCATTACAGCTTTCATACTGGAAGAAGAGCCCTATCTTAACAAAAAGTTAAATAGTCAAGCAATTGGCTGGGAAAATGACAAAACAGGAGGAAAAAAAACTCTCTCTCTCTCTCTCTCTCTCTCTCTCTCTCTCTCTCTCTCGAAGAGTTGAATATGAATAGATGATATCTAAAAATTAAATTAAGGATGAGAGGAATATACTGGGAGAGGTAGAAAGGGACATGTAGAATGGAGTAGATTATCTCACTTAAAAGAGGAAAGAAAAAGCTTTTACAGTAGAGGGGAAGAGGAAGAAAGTGAGAGGGAATAAAAGAACTTTCCTCTCATTGAATTTGGCTTAAGGAGGGAATAACATACACACTGAATTGGATATGGAAATCTATCCTTACCCTACAGGAAAGGAGGAGGGAAGGGGATAAGACAGGGGTAGGGACGATAGAAGGGAGGGCAGATTGGGTGAGGCAGTAATTAGAAGGAAAGACATTTGAGGAGGGACAGGGTCAAAAGAGAGAAAAGAATAAATGGGGGGTGGAATAGGATGGAGGGAAATATAGTTAGTCTATAACAACATGACTACTATGGAAGTGTTTTGCATGACTACATATGTATAACCTATATTGAACTGCTTTCCTTCTCAATGAGGGTGGGTTGGGTTGGAGGAAGGGAGAGAATTTGGAACTCAAAGTTTTAAAAATGAATGTTAAAAATTGATTTTGCACATAACTGGGAAATAAGATATGCAGGCACTGAGGTGTAGAAATCCATCTTGCCCTACTGGAAAACAGAAGGCGAAGGGGACAAGAGAAGGGGAGCTGATAGAAGAAATGATAGATTGGGGGAAGGGATAATCAGAATGCACACTGTCTTGGGGTGTGGAAAGCAGAGAGATAGGAAGAAAATTTAGAACTCAAAATGTAGAAGTGAATATTGAAACCCAAAAATAAATAAATTTAATAAAAAAAATTAAATAGAGATGTCTGAAAAATCAGGATAGATTTGTTTTTCCATTTTTAAAAATTCTAACCTTAACAGATACCAAATGAAACAAAGATATCCATATAAAGTGTAGAATAGCAGAGGCCTGTATATGAAACTGATTCTGTATTATGTGAAGCTTGCTTTTCTTTTTGAGTAGATAATAAACTCAACATGTAACTTTCAAAGTTGTTTTGCTTTTCTGTGGTTCCTTTTGGCCTTTATTCTGTTAAAAAGAAAGAATGCCTCCTTCTCAGAGGAAGACACACAGGAATGTGATTCTCCTATCACTATGAAAACTCAAATTGCGCAGTATAAATACCAAAGGCAAATTCCCCTACATGCACTGGAGAATAAAATTGTAGTCATTTTAATACTTCTCCACACCTTCCCCAAAGGCAACACATAACACACACACACACACACACACACACGCACGCATGCACGCACACACATGCGTGTCTTTGTATAAATACACTAAATTCTCTATTAGTGGGAATAAAACATAGATTTAGGGTTAGAAGTCACTTTAATAGTCTAATCCAACCCCTCAAACAGCATTTATTTATTGCTGAGGAAACTGAGACACAGAGGACCTAAGTGTCCATATCACACAGGGAGCAATTAGCTGAGCTCAGTTTTGAAACAGGTCCCCTGATCTTGCACTCATCTCACTGGCCCATGATTCCATAGAAAGTTAATAATTCTATCTTCTGCAGAATGTTATCAGCTTTCAAATCAACTTGAAACTCAGGAATATACTGTATCAACATTATTTTAAAAATTTAGACCAGAAAATCATTGCAGAGATATTAAGTATACTATGGGATTTTTAACAATTGGCAAATCTTGGACAAAAGCTTTATCATGTCTTCTGTGTACTTTAAGTCATTCTCAATTGTTGTATTCTGGGAATTTGAAGTGATACAGCTTGTGTCTCATGTGATAAAATTAGAAAAGAGAGGATGCCAAAGCAATTGTAACTTGGTAAGCTGAAGGAGAATCAGCATGTATCATGCTGTCAGATGAAAAGTTTCAGGGACAATAAATTTGAAGCAATGTTGCATTGGTGCTAATCAACAGAGAGTGATAACAGCAGGCAGGAAGGATTGATTTGGAGCAATGAGAGAGGCTGTGGCACTTGGGCCAAAATATTATGCTCAATGGGAGGTTAAGAACCACACCTAGATAAAAGTAAAGGTACCTACAGGTAGCAGTGGTGGTCAGCAACTAAAAGATAACCACCCAATGTGTTTTTCCTCCTGTAAATAAAACAATTATTTGTTTTGGGATTATTCTTGCTGTCAGAGGCAACATAAATGACCCCTAATGGAATGATCCTATTGGGAATAATTTGAAAAGCCATAATCCAACATCAATACAATAAAGATTAAAAATGAGAGGTCAGTAAAATCCAACTTGTAACTTAAAATGGCCTATCAGACACAATAGACAAAATACACTTCACTACTCTAAAATAATATCCTCAAGGCCATACCCTCCCCTTGCATGGATTATAATTATTTTAGGTCTTTTTTTCAGGTAGGTTTCTTTTTTTAAAAAGAATATTTTTATTTCCAAATCCTCTCCACCCCCCAGTTCCTCTCCCATTAATTGAAAAGGTAAATAAAAGAGTCTCATTAGCTATGTAAAGGCGTGCAAAATATATTTGCAACATGGAAAGTTTATATAGCATGTTGAAAAAAAGCAAGAAAGAAGTGAAAAAAATACATGCATTATTCTACATTCAGATTTCATCAATTATCTCTGAAGGTAGAGAGCATTTTTCATCATGAATCCTTTGGAATTGTCATAGATCATTGCACTGAACAGAGCAGCTAAGTGTTTCATATTTGATTATATTTTCAACATTCCTGTTAGTGTAAAATGTTCTCTTTGTTTGCTCATTTACTTTTCATCAGTTTATTTGTCTTCCCAGATTTTTCTGAAACCGAACCAAATCATTTATCATTTCTTATAGCAAAATAGTATTTTATCACATTCATGTGCCACAACTTGTTCAGCCATTCCCCATTTCATGGATATTCTCTCAATTTCTAATTCCATACCAAATCAGAATGGGCTACTATAAATATTATTGTATGTGTTAGTTGTTTTCTTTTTTCTTTTTAAAATCTCTTTGGTATACAAATCTAGTAGCATTGTTGCTAGGTCAACTGGCACAGTTTTAGAACCATTTGGGGCATAGTTCCAAACTGTCCCCCAGAATTGTTGGACTGGTTCACAGTTTCACTACCAGTTCATTAGTATACCTCTTTTTCCACATCCCTTTCAGAATTTGTCATTTTCCTTTTCTGTCATGTTAGTGAATCTGATAGGTATGAGGTGATACCTCAGAGCTGTCTTAATTTGCATTTTTAAATTAGTAGTTATCTAGAGCATTTTATGTGACTATTGATAGTTTTGCTTTTATGTCTTAATAGATAATATTTATGAGTTTGTAAGCAAAACAAAAGAAAACAAATAATAGCAACAGAAACATTCTCTTTCAATACAATTGCACTTAGCCAGATTCACACTTAAATTGTCAATTATCAATCACATTGGAAGTCTTTATGACTGCTGGGACCCAACAGAGCTTGTTTGACAGGTCAAATGGAAATATTAACATTGATTTTTCAGAAATCGTCCTGAAGAAAGCTGCATATCACTTTCTATACATTTGGTCCCTAATTTCTTTTTGTCCTCGAAAACGTGGTACTTTTCTAATTTTTATGATTATATAAATGTATGATCTGCTACTATTAACTATGTGATTTTGGTCCTCAGTTTATTCCATCTGTTAAATTGTGCATTGGAATAGAGAATTTCTAAAATCTCTCCCAGTTCTAAATCTTTTCATTCTAATTTTTGGTTAAAATTTAGAATTTCTTCATTATTGGGAATGCCTAGTCTGAAAATTCCCTCCAGCAGATGGATTAAGCCCTCATATTTAACTTCATAGAAACACAGGATCACAGATTTGAGCTGAAAGAGACCTCAGAGAACTTCTGCTCTACCTGTCTCATTTTAGAGGAAGAAAACAAGTTCCACAGAAGTCATCTGGCTTACTCAAGATTATAAAGACTTGAAGCAACAAAGATGAGATTCAAATCCAGGACCTCTGTCTCTAAATAAATAGATTAATGAATAAATACTCACAAGTGTATACAGATATGCATATATGTAAACATATACATATATGTACATATTAATATGTGTGTATAACCTTATATGTATTCACTTACAAAACTTGGGGTGCTATATGAATTTTAGTTTTTATTATTATTGTCATTATTATGTATTATGAAAAATAGATATCTAAATAGATTCTGGTTCAGATGGACTGAATTATAGGGAAGTAGATATAATTTAAAATTATTCTCACCATTTGCCTTTTTTTTACATATACCTAACACTTAGGTATGAGGGAAACCCCCCCAAAAAATAAATCATGGATAAATTTAATAACAAATAACCAACTATTGTTTTGTTATATTAATTTGTATATCATCTATATTGCATTACACTTTCTTATTAGTTTATTCTTGGCTGTCACTCATTGTAACTTCATTTAATTAGTCTCCTGCATGCTGACAGTTACTTTCTAAAAATATCTTTAAATGAAAGTTATTGAGGTAAGCAGTTTCAGTTTACAGAGCTATGGTCTATTGCTAATTTATGATTTCCATATCCATTTGAACCTAAAAGCTCTTTCCATTATTGGATTAACATAAATAGATCAAATGATATTAAGAAGAGACTCCACTTCAAAACATAAAACATGTTTCTTTGGTACATATTGTGCTGCCTATGATTTGTGAATGTTAAATTTTCCCTGTTGCCAAAGAACTAAAAACAGCTCTCAATTTTCCACATGAATGAAGGGGAACTATAGCATGGGTAATCCAAATCAGTCCATATTCTAAGAGTCATTTCTCTTTGGGTTTGTTGTATACTTTTAAAATATGTGTACCTTCCTAATTGTTTTAGTCCTTAATTATACAATAGATGGCATGACAGAAGAAACAAGACTAGATATGAAATCAAATTGACCTTGGATTAAAACATTGTCTTACTTAAACTAGAAATGACTATATTATTCTTCCAGAAGACTCTGTGATTCCAGACAACAGTGCCCAGCACAGTTTAAGTTCTTTATAAATGTTCCTCCTCCTCTTCCTCCTCTTCCCTCCTCTTTTTTTCTTTCCTCCTTATCAATACTACTTTGGGCTTCATTGTATGGACTAGTAATAACAATCACTTAAATTTAGATATTGCTATAGGATTTGCAAAGTAATTTTCTTTGCTTACCTAACAATGATTTAGTTATAGAGGTATTATTATTCTTTTAAATCCAGTTGATGATTTCATTGGTATAGGGAATTCCAAGGGAGGAAGCTCCCCCTACCAAAGCAAATAAGCATTTGCTCTGTACCTTAGCCTTAGAGACTTCAAGTACTATTATCTCAACTTCACAGACAATGAAATAGAGGTATAGAGAGATCTCACTGTGTGCAAAGCATATATTTATTAAAGTGATAGAGTCAGGTCAGAATGAGAACAAAGTTTGTTTTGTTTTGTTCTAATTGTACTATCATTTGAAAAAAAAATATTGGCCCTGGTAGATATGATGGCGTTTATAAATAGAAATCAGAGCCATCTCCAGGTCCCCCTGCTTTGAAAGACGTGGACAACGAAGCAACAAATGGGTGGCTGGGATGGTGGAAAGAATGAAGTAATTCCAATAGCTAAAGATGCTAAAGAAGACCCAACATTGATTTGTGTGTAATCAACTCATCCCTTTTATCCACTAGCACCAATGCAAGTCTTTCTGTGAACATCTGCAGCAATAGTGAAAGAAGCAGCAGCAGAAACCATCCAGACAGCAAGAGAAAGAACCCTAAAAGCAGAAGCTGCTGTGAGAGAAATTGCTCAGACAGTACCAGACACAATGCTCAAAGCAGAAACTGCAGCAGCAGTAGTAGTTACATATATTGCAAAAAACATGAAAGAATTTGTTGCTGTTGCAACAGGAGTGGTTTGTCATTCCTCCCTCCCCCTTAGTATCTTTAATGCCTAGAAGCATCATGATATAGTGGAAGGACAGCTGGCCTTGGAGACAGGAAGTCTCAGGCTCAAGACCTGCCTCTGACACATACTGGCAATATGACCCTGGTCAAGTCACGCACTAAGCCTCTTAGTGTCTCCATGGTGATAATTTAAAATTATAAATTGCAGAGCAAACACCAAACTTCATAGTGAAGGGAATTTCCTTATCAGGTCTCTATCAATGAAATCATAAGTTCAGTCAAAAGAAACAATTCCTTGAATGTAGTATAATCCCTTGCCATAAAAGACAGGTAATGGGAAACAGTAGGCTTATTGAAATAAAGTGAAAACCATTCATATTGATGTCTATTTTAACCTGATTCAACCTGGATATAAATATGCATGTGTTGGTGGTAGTAGCGAATTGTGGGAGAGGTATAAAAGATCATTATGCCCTGCCCCATCTCTCATGCCCTTAGATACAAATCAATCCTTACTCGAATTAGTGAAACTTTTACTTTCAGAAAAAACCAATAATTTCCATATCTCCAGAATTGTACTATACAAAATGCACTATTTCCTTCCCTTACTCAGAGATATATCTTTCTTGATTTCCAGTGTAATCAGGGTATGGAAGGCATCAGTATATCAATTTAGTGGGTCCCCAGATCAACTTGGTAGAACTGGAGCATGAACTTTTGTTAGAAGGGAGTACCTCCTATGGAGGTAAGCATACATCCTAGGTTTTTTTATTTTTTGGCTGAGAGGACACAAGCAGTACCTTTGATTGGTTCCCAATAACAAGGCTGTCTTCTGGTGATTTTTTGACTGAGGCCCAGGAGGATATATCCTAGTTGAAAGGAACAAGCCCCTTCAGTATCCTGTAAGAGCCAGGAGGTAGCTTAGTGACACAGTGGATAGAGTACTGGGACTAGGGTCAGAAAGACTCATTTTCCTGAGTTCAAATCTGGTTTCAGACACTTACTAGCTGTATGACCTTGAGCAAGTTACTGAATCCTGCTTGCCTTGGTTTCTTCATCTATGAAATTAGCTGGAAAAGGAAATGGCAAACTACTCTAGTATGTTTTCCAAGACAACCCTAAATGGTAAATAATGCCTTTGCCAAGAAAACCCCAAACAGGGTGACAAAGAGTTGAATACACCTGAAAAATAAACCAAAACCAATACCAAACAACTGAACAAAAGAGCCAGGAGGGAAAAAAAAAAACAAAAACTTCCCTTTGGGACTCTGGGTCACTCTTTCACCTTCTCATGAGAAAACAAATTTCTCTAATAAATCTTTGCAGGACATAATACAATTCATAAATTTCTCCCATGGAAACCTGCAATAAACATAGGAGCATCCAAACAGAGATCCAGATGTACCCAGTGAAGGACAAGCAGTCCAGCTTGAAAAAGAAATTAAGCTCATATGAACCCCCAAGATTGTAGGTTAAATACTTGGGCCTAATTTTAAATCAACATCTTAAATCTAGGATAAACCCACAAAATGCCACCTGTGACCTACAGACTATCCAATAGGACTCAGGAATTATCAAGAACAGGTCAAATACCAGTAGAGTCAGTTTCCCTCCCTAGCTCTACTACCATCCTAGAATAAAAAATAAAACTCCAAGGAAGACCTTCCTTGAAAGCTAATCAATGTAGAGATCAAGTGTAAGATTTTTATTTCCTCCATCTTAGAAAATATGCAGAATGCAAAGTAATCAAGGACATGTGTGAGATTTACTCAAATGAATCTCTAATGTGATGATTTTAATATTCTGTGAAACGATGCAGATAGCATCCCTTCTGCATCTTCCATCCTGTGTCTTTAGTCCATGTTCTCTCATAAGTTCCTTGTAGGGGGTTCACCCACATCCTGGAGGCCTTGATTACTTTTCCTTGCATAAAAAGGATACAGGTAGGATAATTACCTGAACAGATATAATAACTGTAAGTATTCAAACATGCTGAATATATTAAGAAACTTGGAAACAAAATACAATGGAAAGAGCACATTTAAAGCAATTAACATTTATACAAGACCAATTTTTAATATACATTTTTGAAACTGAAAAAGAGATAGCAACAGATTTGAACAGCATGTTTACAAAAATAACGAAAAACAGAATCCGTTATCTTAAGAACATTATAGAAAGATTTTCATTTCTTCATCAAAAAGGGGGGGATTAGGATTAATAGTCTCATTTTTAAACTTGATAAATAAAATTAAAAAAACACCCATGATACACTTTTGGAACACATAGATATCAAAGTCCGACAACAGACACAATTGTGACTTGGAATTTGTAAAATAAACAAAAAACAATTTATGTCTATATGAAACTTATTAAACATCTAATATTCAAGAATGGCATCAAAAGGTTCTTCAATGAGCTATATCCACACTGTCAACAAGGAAGCATCAAAAAACTGATTCATGCAACTTTGTTGATGAAAACAGAAGGTTTCATGATGACAATTCAGGACCAGGTAGTGATCTTCACAAGAAATTACTAAGCCTAGGTTTAGTGATTAATATGGATCATGTAAAGAAATGTCAGAAATTGTGCAATATATCACTGCAAAGTGTAAAAGTTTAGTACTCACTTACCTAGCAAGAGATAACATATTGGCTAGAACTATGCTTCAGAAACTTGCTATCAAATCAGAGGAAGAAGAGCAAAACCAGGTTTGTCAAATAGGTTTCAGCTTTCGAATGACAGGATGGTGCTGAATGGACACAGCTGAAACTGAAGAATTCAGCTCTTCCTGAAGCAGAAGGCTCACAGCTTTTTTTTTTCAGCCAATTCACAAAAGGATGTTTTACCTTTAATAGTAGACATTCAAAGTACAGCAGTAGCTTCTGTAAGCTAACTGTATCTGCTAGCTTCTTCTCATTCATCTCCTATTTTCTTAATTGCTCCTTCTCTGCCCCCCTCGCCCTGTTGGGATCTTCAAAACTCTAACTGGCTCAGTGTCCTAGTGCTGTGACTCATCTTTCTCTTATGAGATATAACTCATGAAATCCACCTTTCATTTAGTTATGAAACCAAAAGTCTTTTATTAATCGTTTTATATAATCCAGTTATTTAATTTGCCACTTTTGAGTTTTAACTCTTAAACTCCAGAAAAATTTACATGCAATGGGTTGTTAATATCCATGTAGATGTTCCACTAAATTTACTAATATCTCATTTTCTCAACTCCTTTAAATCCCGTGACCTGGTTTTTCAGTTTACATCAACCATCCATAGGGATGGTCAAACACTAGATCATTCATTACTCAAAAGTATCAACTTCCCCAATTAGAAAATTTGACATTAACTTATGTGAACATAGCCACCTATTCTTCTAATTTCCCCTATATTTCATGCATATGAAGAGCAGATGGTAGGGATAGTTTGACTACTGTAGGAATTTGGAAAAATCCCAAACCTTGCTAACTGAATACATTACAAATTTCTGTTATCCAACTTCATCTGGAATTTCTCAGTACCAAAACCTACCAATTTATTAATTCTCTGTCTCCATGGAAACTGGGCCAGACTTTATCTTCCATCCCCACATCTCAAATCTCTATCAGCTGAATATTTGAATGCTACTTTAATGAAAAAGAGAGATCATTCAATATGTGCCCCATCTTCTCTCTTCCTTTCATCTCAAAATCCCTTGACATGATGGCCCACTGTCTTCTCCTTTTCCCTAGTATCTGATAAAAGATGTGGCCATTCTCTTTCCTGATGTTATCCCCTCTCTCTTTCAACTTAATGCCATTCCCTCCTATCTTATCCAACAAATAATAGCCTCAATTAGATTTTCTCAAATTTTTAATATCTCCCTATTAATTAGTTCCTTCCTTATTGTTTTCAAAAATACCAAATTTCTCTGCCTTTGAAAACAAAATGAAGTTTTAAAAATTCTCTAGGTTTACCACCTTCTCAAGCTATGTCCTTGTAATTCTTAATTTATCCAAGTCCTTGAAAAAGCTGTGCATACTCACTTGCTTTCACTTTCTCTCCTCTTAATCACTCCTGAACCCTTTGCAATTTGGCTTCTGACCTCATCATTCAATTGAATCTTCTCATTTCAAAGTTACCAATGATCTCTTATGCCATTTTCTTATTCATGACCTAAAGATACATTTGATAATGCTGACTACTTTCTCCTGCTGGGTATTCTCTCCTCTCTGAGTTTTTGTGATAGTATTCTTTTGATTCACTATCTCTTCTCATTATCATTTGCTGAATCATCATCTACATCAAACTTCCTAACTACAGCTACTCTTCAACCTTCTATCCCAGGTCCTCTTCTCCCTCCATGCTTTCTCTATAGGTAATCTCATTCACTCTCTTGGGTTTAATTCTCTTTATGCAGATGAATGCCATATCTATATATCCAGTAAGTCCTCCTAGCTTCAGACCTCCACAGACAATTGTCTATTTGGAATTTCAAACATCTGAAATACAAAAAGGCTTAGCTAATCTGATTCTTTTTCCCTTTTCTAAAAACAAATTCTACTCCTCTTTAGAAGATATCATGATCCCTCCTCTCTCTCTGGTTAATAATTTTAATATTATCCTGGGCTTCTAATTTTCCCTCACCCCACATATCTAATTCATTGCCAAATATTATCATTTCTACTTTCACAACATCTCACAACTCCAATCCTTGCTCTTCACTCACACAACTATCATCTTAGTTGAGGACCTCATCATCTCCCATCATTTTCTATGGTATTCTCAATAGAATCTTAATTGGTATCACTGTCTCAAGTCTTTCATCACTACAGTGTATCCTATGCTATGCTGCCAAAATAAACGTCCTAAAACTCAAATCTAACCATGTGAATTCCCAAATCAATCAATTCCTGGAATCTTCTGCATTTCTTATATGCCATATTTGATCTTTCATCTCCATGAGTTTTTACTGGCCACCCTCCATACCTGAAATACACACTCGTTTTGCGTTTTTCTCTCTATGTCCTTTCCTTCCTTTGAGATGTAATTCAAGTATCATTTTGGGTATGAATCCTTTCCTGGTGCCCTTAATACTAGCTTACTTCCACCATGAAGTAGCATATATTTAACTGTTTTGTATATATTTCTTTTTATTAGTTTTATATTGATGCTATATATGTATGCATGTACGTATGTATATGTGTATGTGTGCACACATACACACACATGTTAAAGGCAGTAGGTGCTTATTGTCTCTCAAATCAAAATACAAGCTTCTTGGGAACAGTGATTGTTGCATTCATTTTATTTATACCCTCAACACCTAGCACAGTACTTGGCACATAGTAGGGTTTTCTTAACACTTGTTGATTGATTGCAATAATTGCTAATGAGCTGAGGGATTTCAATGCACTGCATCTTTTTTTGTTTTGTCCTTTCAGGTTCCTATTCAGTGTTCTTAGCAGTCTGTTTTCACACTTTAATAGCAAAATAAAATTAAAAAGCCTAGGTTTCTTTACATATTTTAATCAGTATTTTTATAAACAAAAGTTCACTTTTTTCCTCTTTCAACAGCCAAACTGCTTTCATGAGAAAGGGTCAGTACCATATACATTAAAAAGCAACAAGAATAAGCAAACAAAATTGCCTTTAAGAACTTTTTTACCAGCTATTTCCATCCCAAATACTCTTAATCTCTGAGCTACATGGGATGAGCAGCTTTCAAAATGCAAATTTAGCAGAAGAAATCAAAGTCACATGGGAACAAGATAACACATATCACTGTTAACTTGTTGGCAATTTATATTTGCATTCAGGATGTTTTCTATTAGCTGAAAGAAAATTAGCTTACTGGTTAATACCTTAGCATGTAGTTCATGCTACAAAAACAGTGCATTTATCCACCTTCACAAGAGCCCATAGAGAATTAATTATTAAAGAATTATAGAAGAATAATTACTTGTCTATGGAGATTACTATTGGAACCCCATCAAAGGAGATTAGACAAATGAGATGATAATAGCAGCAATGACATCAAACAACAAAAAGCAATAAAAACAATAATAATGAGAAGGAAGTGGCAAGTGGATAGAGGACAAAAATAGGAGCATAGTGTATCAAATGTAACAAATAAATGAATACTTCCTCAGCCCACCTAACCTAGTCATGATTTTTTTTTTTTAGCAGGGTTAGGGTGGAGGAAGGGAAGGCATACTGCCAATGATTCTATTAAGGGAATTCTTGACAAAGAATACTCTAACAACAATGCAGATATGCATGGTCTGCAACTATCACTTTTTTATTTTTATTTAGTATTTTATTTTTTCCCAGTTACATATAAAAACAATCTTCAACATTCTTTTTTAAAACTCTGAGTTCCAAATTCCCTCCCCTCCTCCATTCTTACCCACATGCCCATTGAGAAGTCAAGCAATGCTATGCAAGGTTATATATGTGCAGTCATGCAAAAATATCCATAATAGTCATGTTGTGAAAGAAAACATAGACAAAAACCCTCAAGAAAAATAAAGTAAAAAGTATACTTCAATCAGATTTCTCCGTATTCTGTATTTCTGTATTTTTTCTGGGGATGGATAGCATTTTTCATCATAAGTATTTCAGAGCTGTCTTGGATCACTATATTGCTGAGAATAGCTAAATAATTCACAGCTGATCATTTTACAATACTGCTGTTACTTTGTACACAGTACATTTCACTTTGCATCAGTCCATGAAAGTCTTTCCATGTTTTTTTAAAAGCATCCTACTGACCATTTCTTATCTTACAATAGTAATTCTATCATACTCATATATCACAACTTGTTCAGCCATTCCCTAATTGATGGACATCCTCTCAATTTTTAATTCTTTGCCACCAAAAAAGAGCTGCTGTAAATATTTTTGTCCTTATAGGTCCTTTTCATTTTTGTTTTTTTATCACCTGTGATACAGACCTAGTAGTGATATTGCTAGGTCAAAGAGTATCCATAGTTTTACAGCCCTTTGGGCATAGTACCAAATTGTTCTACAGAATGGTAGAATCAGTTCACAGCTCCACCAACTGTGCATTAATGTCTCATTTTTGCCACATCCCCTTCAATATCGGTCATTTACCTTTTATGTGCTATTAGCCATTCTTGTAGGTATGAGGTAGAATTTCAGAATTGTTTTAATTTACATTTCTCTAATTAATAGGGAATTAGAATATTTTTCATATGACTATAGATAGTTTTGATTGGTTCATCTGAAAACCGATCATATGTTTTGATCATTTATCAATTGGGGACTGGCTCTTATTTTTATGAATTTGACTCAGTTCTCTATATGTTTGAGAAATGAGGCCTTTATCAGAGAACTTTACTTCCTTTTTCAACAGTTACTATTGCTAACTGTATTTCCCTCCATACTATCCCCCTATTTATTCTATCCTTTCTCTCCTTTCACCCTGTCCCTCCTCAAAAGTGTTTTGCTTCTTACTAAACCCTTCCCCAATCTGCCCTCCGTTTGGTCACCTGCCTTCTGTTATGCACTTCCCCTCCTATTTTACTGTAGAGTAAGAAAAGATTTCTATACCCCATTGAGTATGTATGTTATTAACTCTTTCAGCCAATTCTGATGAGAGTAAGGTTCATTCAACACCCTTCTCTTCTCCACCACTGTGTAAGCTTCTTTTTGCTTGTTTTGTGAGAGATAATTTGGCTATTCTGCCTCTCCCTTTCTCTTCCTTCCAGTACATTCTTCTATCACCCCTTAATTTTTTTTTTAGATATCATCCCTTCATATTCAATTGACACTTATGCCATCTGTCTGTATATACTCCTAATTACTCTAATCATGAGAAAGATCTTATGAGTTACAAATATCATTTTCCCATGTAGGTATATAAACAGTTTAAACTTAAGTCTCTTATGATTTCCCTTTCCTGTTTACCTTTTTATGCTTCTCTTGAGTCTTGTATATGAAAGTCAAATTTTCTATTCAGCTCTGGTCTTTTCATCACGAATGCTTGAAAATCTATCTCATTGGATCTAAAAATGTTCCCCTGAAGTATTATACTCAGTTTTGCTGGGTAGGTGATTCTTGACTCTAATCCTAGCTCCTTTGCCCTCCTTTGCAGTGCAGCCCCAGCCCCAGCAAACTAAGAGCAGGCCTTATGAATCATTATCATCATTATCAGCTGCTGCTGCTGCTGCTGGAGCTCTCAGCACTCAGATGGATCAGGGTAAAACAATAGTCAGAAGGAGATTATAGGGGTTTCTTTGCTAGAACTGATGCAAAAGTCTATTGCTTTACCTATACACAGATTAGGATCACAGCCCTGGCTGGCAGTCTCAGGGCAAGAAGGAGCACTAGTACACCAGAGTTTGTGGCTACAGTGGAGTGGGGACCCTCTTCAGAGTTTCAGGGCAAAAAAAGAATGCTTGTGGTCACTCACAGACCAGAGCACAGGCTAGGAGAGTCGTAAACACACTTTTCCTTAGATCATAACTCCTTGGAAGAACTGGAAATTTAAAGGTCCCTTGAAGTATCTCTGAAAACAACTGCATAAAACCCCTAAAACTTGGAATAGTTTATCCTCCAGACTAGAAGTGGAGCCCTACTTTAACAAAGAATTAAAATTCAAGAAATTGGGGAGGAGAACGACGGCAGAGAGAAGCCTGAGCTATCCCCAGTTTCCCTTGGAAACAAAGTAAAATCAAGCCTCTAAACAGATTCTGGAGTGACAGAACCCACAAAAAGACAGAGTGAAACAAGAAAACTTAGGGCTTCAGAAAAAAAAATCTGTCTCACTTGGGTAAAAGGGGAGCACAGCCAAGCCCAGACTGTGTCTGGACAAACCAGTGAGAGGCTTTTAGCCACAACACAGATCAGCAACTGAGACCCCTTGATCTTGGCTCAGCAAGCCAGAAGTGAGGCCTCCAGCCCCAGCACAAAAGGTGAATTGTGAGCCCTGGAAGCCCAGCACAACAGGCATGATTATTCCAGACCACCCACAGTGTAATGTCCAAGCCACAAGCACCTGAAACCCAGGTGTAGAAAGCCAGTGACTAGGTCCATGGTCCATTCCATAATTGCTTGGTATAGTGCCCTCTGTGCCCCAGGAACAGACCTTAACTTTAAAAGTCATGAAATAGGCTGAAAAATGAGTAAGAAACAGAAAAGAGCCCTGACCATACAAAGGTACTATGACAACAGGGAAGATCAAAACACAAACTCAGAAGAGGAGGTCAAAATGCCCACATGTGAAGCCTCAAAGGGGTATATAGATTGGTCTCAAGTCCAAAAAGTCCTCTTTGAAGAGCTCAAAATAGATCTTAAAAATCAAGTAGGAAAGGCAGAAGACAAATTGGAAAAAGAAATGAGAATTACACAGGAGAATTATGAAAAAAGTGTCAACATCTTGGAAAAGATGGCACAAAAATTTACTGAAGAAAGCTCCTTTAAAAGTAGAATTGACCAATGGGAAAAAGAGGTACAAATGTTAACTGAAGAAAAGAAATCCTTAAAATTTGAATTGAGCAAGTTGAAGCTAAGGATTCTTTGAAGCATCAAGAATCAAACAAAATCAAAAGAATGAAAAAATAGAAGAAAATATAAAATACTTCATTGGAAAAACAACTGACTTAGAAAATAGATTTGGGAGAGATAATTTAAGAATTATTTGGCTACCTGAAAGCCATGATCAAAAAAAGAGCCTGGACAATATCTTTCAAGAAACTATCAAGGAAAACTGTTGTGATATCGTAGAACCAGAGGCTAAAATAGTCAGTGAAAGAATCCACTGATCACCTCTTGAAAGAGACCCAAAATGAAAACTTTGAGGAATATTGTAGACAAATTCCTGAATTATTAAGTCAAGGAGAAAATATGGAAAGCAGCCAGAAAGAAACAATTCAAATATCAAGGAGCCACAGTCAGGATTACACAGGACTTAGAATGTTCTACATTAAAAGATAGATGGCTTAGAATATAATATTCTGGAAGGCAAAGGATCTTGGATTACAACCAAGAATCAAATACCCAGCGAAATCGAGAATAATCTCATAATCTTTCAAGGGAAAAGATGGACATTCAAAGAAGTAGGGGACTTTCAAACTTCTCCAATCAAAAGACCAGAGGTGAACAGAAAATTCTATCCTTAAATACAAAACTCAAGAGAAGTGCAAAAATGTAAACAGGAACCAAAAACAAACCATGTTATTCAGTAAGAGCAAACCTTTTCCCTAGATGGGAAGATGAGAACTCTTGAGAAATTTTGAGAATTGTATCTCTATTAGGGCAGTTAGGAGTATACATAGATAGGGGGTACAAGTATAAGTTGACTTTGAAAAGATGATGTAAAATAATTAAAGGGTGAAAAAAGATTGTAATTTGACAAGAAGAAAGGGAGAGGCAAAATAGGGTAAATTGCATCACATGAAAAGGTACAAAGGACCTATTACAATAAGAAGGAAAGAAGGGAAGGGGGAGAACGTTCTTTTGAACCTTACTTTCATTGGATTTGGCTTAAATATGGGATGATATACACACTCAGTTGGGTATAGAAATTTATTTTACTCTAAAGGGAAGTAGGAGGGCAAAGGGGAAAGAATGGGGAAAGGGAGGCTGATAGAAAGGAGGGCAGAATAAGGGAGGTGTTGCTCACAAGCAAAAGGTATTGGTAAGGATGAAAGAAGGGAGGAGGGGGAATAGAATGGAGGGAAACAAACACTCAGTAGTCACAATTGTGTATGTGAATGGAATGAACTCTCCCACAAAACAGAAGCGGATAGCAGAGTGGCTTAAAAACTAGAATCCTACAATATTCGGTTTACAAGAAACACATTTAAAGTAGAGAGATACACACAGAGTAAAAGTAAAAAGGCTGGAACAGAATCTATCATGCTTCAACTGACATAAAAAAAAGCATACTTATAGTCTCAAAGCAAAAGCAAAACTAGATCTAATTAAAAGAGATAAGGAAGAAAAATAAATCTTTCTAAAAAGGTATTGTAGATGATGAAGTAATATCACTGCTAAAGTATATGCACCAAATGGTATAGCATCCACTTTTTTTAGAAAAGAAGTTAAATGAGTTACAGAAAGAAATAGACAGCAAAACTATACTAGTGGGGGACTTCAACCTTCCCCTCTCAGAACTACATAAATCTAACCACAAAATAAGAAAGAAGTTAAGGAGTTAAATAGAATTGTAGAAAAGTCAGATATGATAGACCGCTGGAGAAAATAGAAAGGGGATAGAAAGGAATATGCCTTTTTTCTCAGTGGTACATGACACTTACACAAAAACTGACCATGCATTATGGCTTGAAATCCTCACAGTCCAGTTTGGAGAGACAAAAATATTAAATGCATCATTTTTAGATCATTGTGCAATAAAAATTACAAGTAATAAAGGGCTGGTAGAAGATAGGCTAAAAACTCATTGCAAACTAAATAATCTAATCCTAAAAAATGAATGAGTCAAACAACAAATGATAGAAATGATCAATAAGTTCATCAAAAAGAATGACAATAATGAGACAACACACTAAAACTTATGGGATGCAGCCAAAGCAGTTCTTTGGGGGAGATTTAATATCTCTAAATGCTTACATGAATAAAATAGAAAAAGAAGAGTTCAATGAATTGGGTATGCAACTAAAAAAGCTAGAAAAAACAAATTAAAAATCCTCTACTAAATACCAAATTAGAAATTCAGAAAATCAAAGGATAGATTAATAAAATTGAAAGTAAGAAAACTATTGAATTAATAAATAAAACTAACAGTTGGTTTTATGAAAAAAAATACATAAACCTTTGCTTAATTTGATTTAAAAAAGAAAGAAGAAAACCAAATTGCCAGTATCAAAATGAAAAGGGTGAATTCACCACCAATGAAGAGGAAGTTAAAGTAATACTTCAGAGCTATTTTGCCCAATTATATGCCAATAAATCTGACAACCTAAGCTAAATGAACTGTTGGTAGAGCTATGATCTGATCCAACCATTCTGGATAGCAATTTGGAACTATGCCTAAAGGGCTATAAAACTGTGTATACCCTTTGATCTAGCAATACCACTACTAGGTCCACATCCCAAAAAGATAATAAAAGAGGGGAAAGGACATACATGTACAAAAATATGTATAGGAGCCCTTTTTTGTGGTGGCAATGAATTAGAAATTGAGGGGATGTCCACTAATTGGAGAATGACGGAACGAATTATGAATATTATGGAATACTATCATGTTATAAGAAAAAATGAGCAGGCAAATTTCAGAAAAACCTGGAAAGACTTACATGAACTGGTGCTGAGTGAAGGGAGAAGAACTAGGAGAACATTGTGCACAGGAACAGCAACATTGTGTGATGATTAATAATGATAGCTTTAGCTTTTGTCAGAAATACAATGATTCAAGATTGTTCCAAAATTCATTGATTGAAAATGCTAACCACATTCAGGGAAAGAACTATGGAGTCTGAATGCAGATCAAACCATGCTGTTTTCATTTTTTTTTGTGTTTTTTTGTGTTTTTTACCTTTTGTTCTGATTTTTCTTTCACAGCATGACTAACGTGCGAATGTGTTTAACATGATTGTACACAAATAATGTATCAGACTGCTTTCTTGGTGAGAGAGTAGGAAAGGGAGAGAGGGAAAAGATTTGAAACTAAAAATTTTACAAAAATGAATGTTGGAAAGTATCTGTATATGTAATTGGAAAAAATAAAATACTATTAAGGAAAAAAGTCAAGAAATAGGATGGGAAAATGGGCAAATAACAAAACAAAATTCTAACCATAGAAAGTTTCTATGGTGATGAGAGAGATCAAAACACATACTCAGAAAAAGATGAAATTAAATCTAAACATCTAAAACCCCCAAGAAAAATAGGAATTGGTCTCAGGCCTTGGAAGAGCTCGAAGAGGATTATTAAAATCAAATAAGAGAAGTAGAAGAAAAATTTGGAAGACAAATGAGAGTGATACAAGAAAATTATGAAAAAGAACCAACAAGTCAGCATCTTGTTAAAGGAGACACAAAAATATACTTAGGAAAATACCTTAAAAAACCAGATTAGGCCAAATGGTAAAAGAGGTACAAAAGTCAATGAGGAGAAGAAGGCCTTAAAAACAGAACTGGTCAAAAGGAAAAAGAGGCACAAAATTCACTGAAGAAAAAAATTCCTCAAAATATAGAATTGGCCAAATGGCTAATAAGATAAAAAAAAAATGAAAATGATCATTGTTTGCGGGGATGTGGCAAAAATGAGACATTAATGCACTGTTGGTGGAGTTGTGATTCAACTATTCTGTAGAGCAATTTGGAACTATGCCCAAAGGGCTATAAAACACTTTGTGCCCTTTGACCTACCAGGACCACTACTAGGTCTGTATCCCAAAAGAGATTTAGAAAAAGAGAAAGGGAACTGTATGTATAAAAATATTTGTAGCAGCTCTTTTCTGGTGGCAAAGAGTTGGAAATTGAGGGATGCCCATCAATTGCAGGATGGCTGAACAAATTGTGGCATGTGATTATGATGGAATACTGTCGTGCTATAAGAAATGACGAGCATAACACTCTCAGAAAAACCTGGAAAGACTTACATGAGCCTATTCAAAGTTAAGTGTACTGTGTGCAAAGTCACTGCTATATTGGAAGATAATCAGCTGTTAATGACTTCCCTATTCTTAGTAACACAATGATCCAAGACAACTCTGAAAGACTTATGATGAAAAATACTATCCATATCCAGAGAAAGAACTGATGTGTCTGAATAGAGACTAAACCATACTTATTTTACTTTATTTTTTCTTGAGGTTTTTTTTGCTCTACGTTTTCTATCACAACATGACTATTAGAGAAATATTTCGCAAAACTACACATGTGTAACCTATATGGAATTGCTTGCCTTCTCAATAAGAGGATTTGCAGAGGGAGGAAGGGAGAGTATTTGGAACTCTATTTTTTAAATTAATTGTCAAAATTGTTTCGTATGTAACTGGTGAAAAATAAAATACTAAATAAGTAAAAGAAAAAAAGAGTTTCCTGTGCAACTCAGAGAGAAAGGACTTTTCCAGGAAGGGTTAGATATATGTGACCTGATCCCACATTCTCCAGCCTCAGAGGCAGTGGTTATCTATCAACTGTTAGATGTTGCCTTTCAACTTAATCATGATGTCCTGTTGTGAATCTCATCATTCCTTGTTCTGAAGTGCATTGCCTTTAAACCAGAATGTTTCATGGAAAGAGTAGAGTATAAGTGTATAGAGTAGGGAAGAAGAGGCAGGCAAAGTCTGAAGAAAAGAATGGAAATAGGAAACCTGCTGTGGATCTGTTCTGAAAGCACTGACAACCCTGTGGAGGGGTTCAGTCTGGAACAATGCCTAACTCTGCAGATTTCTCCAACCCTTCTACAAGTTTTAAGTAGAAAACACCTACTTCCCATAAGGCTAAAAGAAAAGCAAGGGATAATCCAGGTAATTTCTATGATGTATACTATGAGGCCTCTGGGCAGATCAGACATTCAAAGCCCTTCACCTTAGGACAGAGGGGGGGACATAATGATTATACTGTAGTATTTGACAAACCTGAAATATTCTTTGTTCACAAATACAATCTCCATGAAAAGAGAGATTCTATTAATGTCCCAGTTTTAGGGAGAAACAAGGGAATGAGATAATAATATACTGTATATGAAAATTCTTTGAAAAAAGTTAAAAGCCTTTGATAGATATAAAGTGAAAGTATTATTATTCTGTATCTATTAGTGCTTGAAGAGAGATGGAATTTTAGTGACACCAATGAAAAGAGTGTTAGATACCAATGGGATTAGGGCTTCTAAAGGTTTTCAAATGATCTAAATGTAAAGAAAGTATATTCTACATGAGTGTGCACATGAAAATGCACTGAAATTGTGAAGCAGCAGAATTCTGACATATGCGCTTAACAAATGAATGAATGAATTCCTTATGACAGAAAGACGATGGACTAATAAATAGAATAAGAAACACATTTTGAGATGTGACCAATTCAGGAATTTGTTTTGCTCTACTGTACTTATAAGATAGAAGGTTTTTGTAATTCTTTTTTATCTTTTTCCCCCAGTGAAAGAGGGGAAGTAGAAAAGGGAAAAATAGATACTTGAAAATTACTGGTTAATTTTCCTGCATTGCTTTTTTTCTCTTTATTTAAGTATTTATTTCAAAGGGTGACTTGATGGGTAGAGACAGGTAGAGGAATTAATTAAAAATATAATTCATAAAGAAAAGTTATAAATAAAAATATTATCTTTAAAATAAATTCATTGAGGTTGTTAGACACCAAGCTGATCAGATAAGAAATATCCAAAAAAAAGGCTCAAAGATACAGCTTCAAGTCAGAGCAAAAATTCAGAATATATAACATTTTAAGTACAGGGGAAACTGCTATTGCAATGGAAGGGCTACAGCTATGCAGGCACAAATGCAATGTCATGATATAGTAAATTTGTTTGAAAAGACCAAAAGTGATTTATTCCTAGACTCCAGCTTTTTCTAATAGAGAATCATTTTGAACCTAGTTCTGAGACTTAACATCATTCCTGTGGGTTGGGAGCTGGTTCACATTTGTAATCTCTTCTCTTGGGGAAGCTGAGGCTCTCAGACTTTCACACTCTGGAATTCTGAGCCACAAGATTACTAATGCCAAATGGATATCCATAATAATCTTGTGACCAAGGGGGAGGCAAATAAGTTGTCTAAAGAGGGGTCAGCCAGCAAAGGGCCAAAATGAAACAGTCCAACATTCCCATATTGATCAGTAGTGGGATCATGCCTTTGTAGACCTACTAATTCTAGAGTGAACAAGACAAGGATAGTTTCACACAAACAAATAAACAAACCAATAAATCACCCCTTAGGGATTTTGCAGTGCTACAAGGAACTCCTGTCCTATATTTGTCACTGTGACATGGGGAGAAAGCATGCAAAAAGGCAGGAAAGGCTGACCTTCTGATTTTGTTGCCTTCCTCTTTTCTCAGCATGAAATGTCAGCAAGCCAAAGGGAGCAGGAGTGAGTGTGATGCTCCTTTCTGATCTATGGTCTACCAACCAACTCACTGATTGTTATCCACTTGTGGGATCCATTGCACTTTTTGAACATAATGTAGTTAATAAGGTGAAGTATTACATCAAATAAGTGAATCAAAGAGAGGTTCAAATGCAACCTTGAAGACACTAATTTGCAGCTCATAGGAGAAACTACCAAAGGTTAAGCCAATATGAGCCAAGGTTAAAGGGGTGGGGGCATTGTAGTAAATCTCATTACAAGGGCACTGGAAATTTTAAAAGTACAAATTCCCTGTTATTTGGTCTTTTGACTTCTTCTGGTCTCTTTTACTTTCTTCCTCTCAGAATTAAGCCAATCAGGTTCATGACTTCTTAGCTAGTCTTTAATCTGATTGTCCTATCTTGATAGGGTGGGGGAAAAATTGTTGTTCAGTTATTTTCAGTGGTGTCTGTCTATTTGTGATCCCATTTGGGGTTTTCTTGGCAAAGATTACTAATTTGCCATTTCCTTCTCCAGCTCATTTTATAGATGAGAAAACTGAGATAAGCACGGTTTAAGTGACTTGCTCAGGGTCACATGGCTAGTGAGTGGCTGAGACCAGATTTGAACTTAGGAAGATGAGTCTTTCTAAATCCAGGCCAAGCACTCTATCCTCTGCCCTAGAAAAATAAGAGAGTAGGGGAAATTAAAAAAAACACACACACACACACACACAACAAAAACAAAAACAAAAAAAGTCATTGGAGTTTGGAAGCTAAATTTGAGTTTTTCTATTCCCCTGGGAGACAACTCTTGGGAAGTAAAATATCATTGAAAGTCTTTGAGGCATCCATCAAGTAGAAACTATTTGTCAGTGACAGTATTTTCTTTTTTTTCAGTTTGTTATTTAATATATTTAGTTTTCAGCATTGATTTTCACAAGAGTTTGAATTACACATTTCCTCCCCATTTCTACCCTCCTCCCCACTCCAAGATGGCATATATTCTGGTTGCCCTGTTCCCCAGTCTGTCCTCCCTTCTGTCACCCCGCTCCCCTCCCATCCCCTTTTCCCTTCCTTTCTAGTAGGGAGTGATTGTATTTTCAAAGCACATATTCAGAAAAAAATATAAAAGATTATAGCTCTCTGTATTTATTAGAGAGATCAGCAGGTGGTATTTAGCCAAAATAACTTTTGAAGAGAGAGTTAAAAGCAAAACATTTTATCCTTAGAAATGCATTTTGAGAATTTTAGATAAGCAATTCAGAATAAAAATGTCCTACATACAAAAGTAAACCAAACTCTTAAGAAAGATTTGTGTCCTTACATTCCCTGAGAATTTAAAGGTGACAAAGGAATTTTAAAAGAATGGCGATTAAAATAATGATGGAAAGGCAAGCAGACTTGTATTCTATTGATTTAAAAATAATGTACAGTTTTGCTATGAGACATTTAAATACTGTTTTGTTCTTCACAATTTATGCCTCTTTATGACCCAAGAACAAAATATCTGTACTGAATCAATATAAATTCACGTTCATCACATACAGTATCTACAGCAACAAAGAATTATCAAAAAATATTCTCTTAGAATGTCTTAGCCTATTACAATGGTTTATACATATATGTAGGTATATACATATATCAATGAGTTTATTGATGTATGCATACACCCATATATATGCATATATATAGCACACACATAAATACACACATATGTATACGCACACTATATGTGTGTGTATGTATGCATACAGTATATACTTAAATACATATATATATACACACATATATGTATATATGTGTGTGTGTGTATGCAGGCATACACCATGAATATAAATAAAATCAACTTGGCAGATAAAAATGCTGCTGCTAAAATATGTAGCAATTTATTTCGGTGCAATTTCTAGTCATTGTTTTAAAGGGTAGTGTTATAAATTTGTTTCAGATGAATAATAAAGTGCTAGATTTGGAGATTGGAAGATGTGGATTCAAATTCTGACCTTGATACATACATACATACATATACATACACACGCATATATCAGTGTGACCGTGGACATATCACTAACTTTAATTTCCCCATTTTTAAAATGAGGATGATAATAACTACCATACTTATATGTGAACATTGTTGTGAGGATCGGTTGATATAATACATGAATGTACTGTCAGTTTTTATGTGTTTGGTGATGAAAAGAAAACAACTGGTTCTCTTGCAGATAAATAACTTGAAGATTTCTCAGATATTAGTAATGAGTTAAAGCTTTGACTAGCTGCTATATCTGAAGTACACTTTCTCCTCATTTCTACCTTTCTTGAAAATGCAGTTAATCCCCACCTTCTAAATGAAATTGTTCCTGATTCTCCCAAGCACTAGAGCTCATGTTTCCTACCTACTTTGTATTCAATTAATTTGTATTTGCTTATGTTTATGCTCTTTAAATTTGTTCTATATATGACAGCTGTCTCCCTAGAAGAATGTAAGCTCAGGGTAAGAAAGTGATTAGTAGATGCTTGCTAAATGCTTTTCTTTATTTTTTTTTAAATTTACAAATATGGTCAATTCTCAATATGTAAGCATTTAGTTTTCATGACTTCAAGCATTCTGGTAATTTGATTAGTAACCACACTTTTACTTTCACACTGGCAACAGTGCACATTCACTGCTATGTGCAGTAGCGGAAAAAAAATGTGAGGTGATGTGATGCCAATCAGTGATTAAAGATCTTTCCTGCCCATTTAATAGGTCTCAGGTGTGGCTAAGGGAGGCTTGATTAGAGGCAAGCCTACACCCTTTCCTGATTGGGCTTGAAGCTCTTGGGCCCTAAAAAGAGTATATATACCCAGAAGGTAGCCATTGTAAGTTCAGAATTCAGCTCCAAGAGAAGAAGTAAGAACTCTGAGATGTCAGAGCTGAGAATCTGCAGACTAGCGAGCTACAGAACTCAGAGAACTGCAGAGAGAGTGCAGAGTGGAGAGTGGAAAGTGGAAAGCAGGGAGCTGTGGAAAGCAGAGAACAGAGCAGGAAGAGAATACAGGCAAACAGACAGTTGGGATTTGTGAGTGTTTATGGGAAGACCCCAGCCAGGGGGAAGATTACAGGATGATTTGGTTCTTTGCTGTAATACTGTGTTATAATTTCCTTGTTATGTTGAGGTAGACTTACTGGTTTTGGAATACAGTTACTGCTATGACAAATTGGAATTACTGGCTCTGGGATTTGATACTCTGGTATCTAAATAAATGTTATACTTCCTCTGCCTTCTACGTAGAGAATTTCTTACATTTTGTGAGTCCAAACTACACAGGCATGTTTGTGGTCATCTTCGAGGTCATGAATGTTGCCTTACTGATACAGGTGAGATGTTCACAAGTTTGTGGAGGGGCTGGTATTCTATTAGGCACTTTACTGGTCTTGGTCACTCTACCATTGTAAAGAACTCCCTATGAATTCATTGCATGTATCCATTGTTTATCTTTAAAATTCAAGCTTTGTGTTGCACTGATTCCCCCAAAGCACAGTTCAAGTCCTTTGGGTTCCAAATCCAAGCATGCAAAGTTATTCATGTGACTTAGTAAGAAAATAATGATGTTAGATAAACTTTGTCCCAGGATGTCTATAGCCACTGTAGGCCATAAGTTTGATATGAATGAATTCGTGATTTGTTATAGCCACAAAAAGAGGAAAATATTCTTAAAATTGTTATTTAAATATGTTCCAGAAATTCTATAGTAACTTTTCAATTGTAGGATGAGGGAATTAAAAAAATGGAAAAGCAACTAAATTTGTGGGTAAATGAGGTGGTGGTTACCTCAGAGCTAGCATAGACATGCCCTGTTGCGCCTATTATCATGCTCCTGTATGGAATAGAGCTACCCTTTCCTTTCTTGTCTGGCCCCCTTTGCTGAGCTACAGGAGACTTCCAGGATGGGCATTCAGTGCTCGTACCAGGAGCCATGGACTCACCTTGAGCCATTTGCTTTTCTTTGGGGAGCTGTTAACCCACTAAACTGAAAGGGAGATTAAAGATGGCTGGTTTTGCATCCTTCCAATTTTTTTTTATCTCAGGGCTTTCATGATATTTCCACCCCCAGCTCTCCTCTTCTTGTTCAGAGTTGCTTCTCCCCTCCCCTGCATTTTATGGGTTATTTCATGGTTCCTGTGTTAGTGACATCACATGTTATTAGAATTATTGTTTTGTTATAAAGAATCATATGCATAAAGGTACATTTTCAGCAATATCTAGCTAGTGAACCTAACCTCCTATTTCCCCTAGGCTCACTATATCAACATTCACATTATTTACTTTCATAATATTTTCTAGGAATGTTGCCCATGTGAAAGTTGAGAATTGACTATAATAAGAAAATCTTTGTGAATAAGGTTATTTCATGGTTAAAAAAATACCTTTTAACATATTTACCTTTTCTGTGGCAGTATAGTTCAATAGCAACAGTCATGAACTTGGGATGAGGAAAATGAGGTTTGAGTCCTGGTTCAACCACTTACCAGTTTGACAATAAACATTTTCCTCTATTGCAATACCAACACAATAACTATGATCTTTGCAGGGTTGTTTTGGGGAAGTGTGGAGGAAGGAAATAAATATTTTTTAAGTCCTCACTATATGTCAGGCACTGTGCAAGCACACCGAAATAATCCCTCTGAGGGAGGTGCTGTGATATTCCAATTTTACAGATAAGGAAACAGAGGCAGAGAAAGGTTTAGAGACTTGCCCAGGGTTACACAGCCCGTAACTGTCTGAGGCTTAATTTGAACTCAGTTCTTCCTGATTCCATGATTAGCACTATGTCCATTGAACCACCTAGCTGCCCAAATAAAATAATATAATGTGTGTATAGAGGTAGAAGGAAGAAGAGGACAAAACTATAACAATATGCTTTGTAAGCTATACAACTACAAGGTGAAATCAGTTGCTTTATGCATATATCATGATGGACCAGAGTACATCATTGTATACAATTCATCAAAGTTTACACAAAACTTTCCTCATGAAAACCCTGCAGAGTAACTAGTGCAAATATTATTATCCCCATTTTATTTTATTTATTTGGTAGTGGGGCTGGAGTCAGGGGGAGCAATCAATTCTGTTTCAAACATGTCAAATTTGAGATGTCTATGGGACATTCAGGTAGAGATGTCTATTCAGGCAGTTGGTGCTGCAAGTTAAACCAAAACTTATGAAAAGTTTAAACACAACACAGGTTAATTCTAAATACAATTACATTTAGAATATTTCTAAATATATTTTTATCATGTGCAAATATATATGCACATACACATTTAGATTGATTTCTTAAAATTGCTATGTCATAACTTATACTACTATAATTTACATATATAAATATTTTAATATGAACAGTAAATTGTCTATCATTTAAGTTTTAATTGGTCAGCAAGAGGCTTATTAATCATTTTAATTTAAAATATATTTGTATGTCTAAATTAAACAATAATGTCATGAAAAGGAAGAAAAATCTGAAATGTGGAAGAGAGTTACTGTGAGATGCTAAAGGCCAGAATACTTTTATCACCATTTTTAGTAAGGCAAACTTTATAATTCTGACATAGATATTCTTGTGGGTATATAGAGTCCTTATCTTCCTTTAATATTTACTCAGTTCTCTAAAAGAATATTATTTGCTAATCTCCATTTGCATATAGTTTTCTTCACCAAAGATACTCTCTGTACCAAAAAAATGATATCCTTTATTTTCCTTGCCATTTTATACTGTAATGAGAATTTTTCATTTGTTACTCAGAAATATGTAATTATATTTCATACTTCAAGAGAAAACAATTTGTTACGCTGTTTTTGCAATGAAGACTCCCCTGATCTCAAATTCTAGCATCTTCCATCATATTTACATCTTCTGTTTATATTTGTATTTATTGGCTTTATATTTATAACAAATATATTATACATTATGTGTTTTTGCTTACTCTCCCATTAGAATGTAAGATCTTTGTAAAAAATTTTTTTTCATTCTCCATGCTTTGAAAATTCAAATATTGAATTTTCTATCTTTGAAAATTTATCTCTAGAACTTACAGTACTGGGTACATAGTAAGTGATGAACACCTGTTAATAGATAATTGTGGTCCTACATAAGGGGTATTATGTTTTAGCGATATTCAATAATTGTTCTGTTTTTAATGTTTTTGACATTACAACAAAGTTGAATATGGCTCCATAATTTAGTACATTTATTTAAGGGTAAGTTAATGCCCAATCACATTCCCCTAAATGTAGTAACATGTAGGAAATAACTGATATTATAAAATCAATTTGTAATAGTTAATACTTTCTCCAGTATCCTTATTATAAAAGAATACAATTATAGATATATTTGCTGTTCCTATAGCTTTCCATATTATAAAATTTTTTACATTCTTCAATTTTAAAGTATTTTATAGCAAAATAATTCAATGAAGGTCATAAAGTTGGAAATAAGATTATCAATTCCTAAACATCTTACCATGTTAGAGCATTTTTCATGTTATTTCCTCTAGAGAAGTTCTCTTTTGATATTACTATAACATGAATGTGATTTCTCCATAGATGAGTCTTACATCCACTTTTCCAGCCCTAAAACCTTTCCTGAATTTGAGTCATTCATCCTTAACTGCATCTAGATGTTGCTTCTTACATGTACTGTAGGCAGCTTGAACTAGAGTGTCAAAACAGAACTAATTTTCTTTCTGTCTAAGCTGTTCCTATTCCAAATATCTCTATTTTTTGTTAAGGAAGCTACTATCTTCCTGTTTACCCTTTGATAAAATTTCAAAATTCATCATTGATTCTTCCCTTTCCCTTATCCCCTTTTTCTATTCAGTTTCAGTCTTCTCAGGTCTATTACCCCAATGTCTCTCACATATGTCTTCTTAACTTCATACCCACAGTCACAATCCTTTCCTCACCTCATGTATTGAATACTTGGATGCTTGCGGGTACTCTCTAAAAGTATGTATTTGCTAATCTCCATGAGTATATAGTTTTTTCTCCAAAGAAAGTCTTTCTACCAATAAAATTATGATCTTTAGTTTCCCTGCCATTTTCATGCTTTAATGAGAATTTTTCATTTTTTTTACACAGAAACATGAAACTCTATATTAATTTCATGCTTTGAGGAAAACTAATTTATTATATTATATATAAAATGCATATATATATCTTTGTATAGAAAATATGTGATGGTCTAACATACCAAATATAGGACTCATTATTTCCAAGAAATGATGAATGAACAGTTTTTATTGTCATGTAAAATGGGAATAAATATGGTTTACCTAAAGGTTTCTAATATAGAAAATCCCTTGCAAAAGTTTCATAGTATAGGCAAGATGATATGCCTCAGAAATTTCACCACTAAAAACAGCATATTTCCCCTTGGAGAATATATGTAAATTATAAAATATTAAACAGTGAATCATGTATTTCCTCTCCTGAATAGCACAGTTAATTTATTTTAATGGTATAGCTCATGCCATATTAAGGAAAATGCTTCAATTTGTCAGAAATTGGAAACACTAGGTAGGCTTGTTTTATGGCTGTAACTTTGTCAATGAAGGAAAGTCTTTGGCTCCTCTACATAGTTCTGTATTTTTCTATGAAATTTATATACATATGTATAAGCATATGGATGTGTACATATACAAACATACATACATATGCATATTCATTTGACTTCTCCATTCCATTTAACTTTTCCTATCCCAGTGTACTGGGATAAATGAAAGACCTATAGAAAGGGTTTTTACTTGAGGCAGGATAGAGATGGGTGAAGTGATGTATATAAAGTTATTTTATTCACTAAATATTTGGGACTACAGACATACATATTCTTTGACCTAGAATAAATTTCCCCACTTCTTTGAAATAGTACATGTGAACTATTTAATCACTCTCAATATCTTAGAATAGGAAGATTTTAACTAGCAATTGTAGGCATTCTAGAAAAATGTGAATATACTGAAGGAGGAATAAAACACATCATACATTATTTTATTCATCACACTGAGTCATTAAAACCATGTAATTTTTTCAAAAGATTAGAAAATCTCCTGAATCTCAACACTAGAAATTACCCCCGAGAACATCTAGTCCAACCTTTACTGAATAAGAGTGCTTCAGACAACAAACTCAAGAAATATCAATCTTGGTTTCTGTACATCAAGTGAGTGCGAACAATCTCCGTCTCATGAGGAAGCAGTTTTAGAATTATGTGACCCTCCCTTTCCCACTTCTTTACTTTGATTCTTAATATTCCTCTCATCATTTTCTAGTATTATTTCTTGGCTCTGAGAATAAGCAGAAAAGCTCCTTTTACTGGATAATCCTTCAGAAATTTTAAGAAAATTACCATGCTTCCCCTAAATTTTCTCTTCTCTTGCTTGCTTGCTTCTCCAGTTCTTGGAATGGATCTTCATATGACACAAATGCAATGTCCTCAATCCTAGTACTGTTTTGGACAATCTCCAGCTAGTCAGTTCCCTACTGAAAATGTGATTCCTAAATTTAACGTAGTGTCCCAGAAGTGGCTTCACCATGGTAGATTGCATTAGGACTATCATTTTCTTGTATGCTTTGCCTCCCTTAAAGCAGCCTGAAATTTTACTAGAGTTTTTTGTTTTGCTTACCACATCATACTATTAATTCATATTGTGTTTATAGTTCACTAACACTCTCAGATCTTTCTTTTTCCCTATGACATGCTATTAAATATGCTTCTCTATCTTGGACTTGGGGAATTCATTTTTTTTAAAACCAGATATGAAATTTAAAATTATTATTATCAAGTTTCTTGTATTCTGTGGGCCAATATTGCAACTAGTATGTCAAACTTTATGTGAATCCCAGTTTAATCATTTGATATGAATAGATGATATCAACAGATTATAACAATATACTAATATATCAGAATATTTATACACACATACATATGTACAATCCCTCAAGTTGAAAAACAAACTATTTTTTGCATTTTATATGTTACTTAATTTTTTCTCAATATTTATTCTTTAGTGCTAGCACACTTAAGATTATTAGCTCTGTCTTCCAGAAAATGGTATGATGCCAAAGTGAATGATGTATACTTGAGATAATTACTTAAATAATGCATATGATCAAAGTTTATACCTGGTTTAAAAGCAGTCATTCAATTAGATTAAATTCATTTCAGCAATCATTTATTAAAAGCTGAATTTATGACTAGTACTGTGTTAAGTGCTAGGTCATGTGGTACATATAGTCAGAAAATTTAAAAAAAGATCAGTTGGTCATCTAATTTTAAATTGGGATTTTGTGACATCAGAACTGCCTCAATAAATACTTACTCTTCTTTGCCTAGATTTAAAATCATATGTATTATATGCAATCCATCCTATGTAGAGAGAAGCAATATGGTCTACTAGATAGAGATCTCTCCTCTGACCTCGTAGGAAGAAAAGCCTGAGCTTATGTCTTTTGGGGTAGCTAGGTGGTGACATGGATAGAGATCTGGGCCTGGAATAAGGATGATGTGAATTCAAATCTGTTCTCAGACGTTTACTAGCTGTGTGACCCTGGGTAAGTCACTTAACCCTGTTTGCCTCAGTTTATTCATCTATAAAATGAGTTGGAGAAGGAAATGACAAACCACTTCAGCATCTTTACCATGAAATCCCCAGTTGGGGTCACAAAGGATTGGCATGACTGAAACGATTGAACAGTAAGAACAATGTTTTATATCTGACACCTTCTGGCTATGTGACCCTGGTTGAGGTACTTGAATTCTCAATGCTCCAGGAAACTTACCACCACTGAGAGTTGTATCATTTGCACTTAAAATTGTTACCATATTTTATTCTCACTACAATCCTGAGATGTAGGTGATATTATCATCTTTATTTTACATATGAGGAAACTGAGGCTGAGAAAGGTTTAGTGACTTGTCCTGGGTCATACAGCTAAAAAGTATTAGAGGTTGGATTTGAATTCAAGCCTTTCAGATTCCAGCTCTAGCTCTCTATCTACTATAGTACTTAGCTGCTTCAACAAAAGAAAAATTAAAATTAGATGTGATATAGTGCATTAATGGAGAAATAGCAAATGTTATGTTGACACATAGAATCAAAACTGAAATGACATGGTTTCTATTGCATGAACTCAATTTCTTTACTGGAAACTTATGATTAAAATGTCCAGAAAGAAGCATGTAGATAAACAAGTAGTCCTTTATAATTTGTAAAGAAGAATCAACATAGTATATTGGAAAGAACAGGTTCCAGAGACATGATTTCTAGGCTTGACTTTTGTTAACTCATTGTCTAACTATGGACAATTTCAGTGAAACTTTTCCCCACTTAACAGGATTCATTTTTTTCCAATAATATGTAAAGATAGTTTTCAACATTCATTTTTGTAAGATTTTAGTTCTAAATTTTTTCTCTCTTTCCCTTCTCTCCCCATGCCCAAAACAGCAAACGACCTGATATACGTTATACATGTACAATCATGTTAAACATAGTTCCCCATTAGTCACATTATGAAAGAAGAATAAGAACAAAAGGAAAAGCCACAAGAAAGAAAACTAGTAAATAGTATGCTTCAAACTGTATTCAGACTCTGTAAATCTTTGTCTGGATGTGGTTAGCATTTCCTGTCATGTGTCTCTTGGAATGGTCTTGGATCATTGTATTACTGAGAAAAGCTAAATCATCGTTGATCATTGCATAATGTGGCTGTTACTGTGTACAATGTTCTCCTGGTTCTGCTCACTTCACTCAGCATCAGTTCATGGAAGTCTTTACAGGTATTTCTGAAATCTATCTCATCATTTCTTGCAGTACAATAGTATTCCATCAAATTCATATACCACAACTTGTTCAGCCAATTCTTAATTGATGGTTATCCCCTCAGTTTTCAATTCTTTACCACCACAAAAAGAGCTGCTATAAATATTTTTGTACATGTACATCCTCTTCCCTTTTTTAATTATCATTTTGGGATGCAGATCTAGTAGTGGTATTGCTAGGTCAAAGGTTATGCACGGTTTGGTTGCCCTTTGGGAAAAGTTCCAAATTGCTCTCCAGAATGGCGGGATTAGTTCACAATTCCACCAACAATGCATCAGTGTTCCAATTTTTCCACATCTTTTCCAACATTTATCCTTTTTGTTTTCTGTCATGTTAGGGATAAGGTGATACCACAGAGTTGCTTTAATTTACATTTCTCTAATCAACAGTGATTTACAGTATTTTTTCATGACTATAAATAGCTTTAATTTCTTTATCTGAAAACTGTCCATTCATAACCTTTGACCATTTATCAGTTGGTAAATCAAACTTTTGGTATACCAATTTTCTCCCACATAAAATGGGAACACTGCATTTGATGATTCCAGCTCAACGGTTCTATTGTTTTATAGACTTTTAAAATAAAGTAAGATTATATTGTGACCTTCCTAAAATCTGAGGTAATAGCAGATTGTGGAGGGGGATTCCCACACTGGGAGAAGGGATAAACATCTGTAGGTTCTTTTATGTCTGTGACTAAGATTCTCCAAGATCATGTAATGTATGATATCCTAGCATCTTGTACTTTGAAGTCTAATCTCAGAGTCAATTCATTAAATATGGCACTTTAGAATTTTGTGTGCTCAAGATAGTATTATAAACATTGAGATAAAAATATTGGTATGTTCGTTAACGAATAGAATTTGATGAATTCAGATTATAGGATTATTGTCAAGGAAAACTAAAGCTCTCCACTGGTCAAACATTCTTTTAAACGTAATTCTATATGTATCCTTTCCCTCTTTATAACCTTCAATCTCTACCTAATTATTATTTCCTTCCCTATCTATATACAAGGCTGCATCTCCCTCATCCTTGAAAACAAACAAAAATATCATTTTTGACTTCCTTTTTTATATCTCTTACATTCTCTGCTATTTAAATTTTTGCTGTCCCTTAAAGAAAAATCACACATCACAAAGAATATGAAATAGTGGTTCAAATTGTTCACTATACAATAAATGCAAATTAAAACAGTAGTGAAGTTCATGTCAGCAAATCGGCAAAAAAATGACGAAATATGTGAATTGTCAATGTAGTAGGGATTGTTGAAAATCAGGCATATTGATTGTGATGTGAAATGTCCCAAACATTCTGGAAATCAATTTTTGAGTTATTTTAAGAAAGTCAATAAAATATCCATAGTTTTTGATGCAGGTATCCCATTCCTTTGCACACAAGCTAAAGAAATCAATGATAAATAGAAAGGTACCATATACATCAAAATAAGCATGAGAAATTTATTTTTGCTAGCAATGAATTGGAAAGAAAGCAGATGTTCATTGACTGGGGAATAACTAAACAGGTTGTAGTACACAAATGTAATGGAATATTACTGAGCTGTAAGATACTATTAATATGATAATGCATAGGAAAGCTTATCTGACCTGATACAAAGTGACATCAAGGAAAAAAGGAAGACAATAAACACAAGAACTCAATAATGTAAATGGAAAGAACAACAATGACGCAATTTAAACTGAATTCTGTGGAAATTATAATGACCAAGCTAGAAAGCTAGTCTTCAAGCAAGGAAATAAGCCTCTATTATGAGCCTATTTAGTGTCAGGCCCCAGGCTAAGAGCTTTATAAGTATTATATCATTTAAACCTCATAACACACCTAAGGTTGGGTCTATTATTAGACTTATTTCATAGCTGAGGAGGTCTGGATAAATGGAGGTTAAATGACTTGCCCAGAATCATGTAGCAAGTAAGTATCCGATGCAAGATTTGAACTCATATCTTTCTGACTTTGGTCTCATTGCTCTATCTGCTGTATCATATAGTGGTATCTAAGAAGGGATATGAAAATACACCTCTTAGGTGATGTTTTGGTTAGTTTTGCTGAACCATTCATGCACCCCTCCCCTTTATTTTTATTAGAAGAAATTGCTCTCCATGGTGAGTAGGTGGAAGGATTGGATACAGCAATAAGTATAGATGATATAAAATAAAAAGGTAATAAAACATCACTCCGCCCCCCCCCAAAAAAAAAGATCACACTGTGGAGCTGTGGGTGCTTTGTTCCATATGTCCAATTCTGAACAGTCTTCTGACAAGTTATAGACAGGTGCAAGCTATTATTTAGTAGGTAGTTCTAAACTGTCTACCCTAGAGCTTGTTACTGAGTCCCAATGTCCATGCTACATAATTCTTAGTCACTACAAAATTAAAATTCTTCTGCCAGGGCCTAGATCTAATATAACTTGTCTCGTTCTACAACTTTTTTCCCCTTTTACCTCCAAATCGCTAGAAAAACTGTCTATTCTAGTTATTTCCACTTTATCTCCCCCCACTCATCTCTCAGCCTCTTTCAATCTGAATTTTGACTTAGCCACTCAACTGAAATGGTTTTTCCCAAGGTTACAACATTGGCTAAAGACTATAGACCACTGACTCTTCTAAGATATTATTTCCTCTCTGGATTATGAATTCTCCCCCCTCCCAAGTTCTCTTCCTACTCATATAACTGTTCTTTCTTAGTCCCTTTTGATGAACCATAATCCATGCCCCTCCACCTTGTTATTGTTGTTTATATTAGGGCTTTTTCTTGGTCCTCCAGAATTTTATCTTGGTAACCTCATCACCTCCCATGAGTTCAATTGTTATCTCTAAGTGTAACTGTCTCTGAAATCTACGTACTCACCCAATATCTTTCTTTTGATCTGAAAGCCTGCATCACTTACTTTATTCAGGACAAGTATAACTCTCATTCCTATCTCAGTATCTAACATAAAACTCATCATCTCATCCCCCAAACTCATTCCTTCTCCTAATATCTCTATACCTCTTAAGGATATCCTCATCTGTCCAGTTATATAAATTCATAATCTTGGTGTCATTTGTGATTTCTCTCTCATTGTTGTCAATCAACTGCCAAATCTTATTGATTTTACCTTCATAATATCTCTTGTATACATTACTTTCTCTCAACTCACACAATGACTAACCTAATTCAGTCCTTTAATACCTCTCATATCAATTTTTGATATAGTCTCCTAATTGGTATCCTTGTTTCAAATAGCTCTGCTCATTCTTACCCATATAGCTATAACATTGACAATCCTAAAGCATAGATCTTACCAAATTACTGCCCAGATCAAGAAGTTTTGGTAGCTCCCTAATAAGTCTAGGAAAGCTCTTCACAATCTTGCTCCTACTGATCTTTCCGGATGATTTTCACAGTGCTTGCATATACTCTACTGTTTAGCCAAACTGGCCTACTAGTTTCAAGAATAGTGTCATCTTCTGCCTCCAGGGGTATGTACAGGCTTTGCTTTTTGGTTAGAATGCCACCTCCACCCAAGCCTGAGTCCCTTCCTCAATGCCGTTTAGCACCTTTATATTTCCTCAAAGCATTCCTCAGGCACTATCTTCTACAGAAGACCTTTCTGGGTATCCCCCAATAGTGCCTTTCCTATACTCCTAAAATTATTTTGTATTTCTTGTGTTTATATTTTCTACAGATTTCTCTCAATACAATTTTTTCCCTCTGTAGAATATAAGCTCTTTGACCAAACTGAGGAGCTGTGGTCTGAATACTCTTCATCCAGATCATAATGATCCAATTGTAGTGGAGAGTAAAATGGTCCATATACTTCCTGACCCCCAAATACGATTTGAGGTTATCTTTTCACAGATTATTTCCTTACTTTAAACAGAGGAGTATGTGGTGATTGTTGTAGACAGTAAAAAGAGATACTTAAATATAAATAATTTATCTGGAACAACACATGTCTATGTGTTTCATCTTTTTAAAAAATCCAATGTAAAATATTATGGTTTAGGGATTAGTTGTCAATGTTTTTTACATTTTATCTAACACCTGCCTTAAAGTTCGAGTTTGTTGAATGAAGCTTATTGAGCACAAGACACTGAGCTTGATGCTAATAGAGCTGTAACGATCAATAAAATAGTGTCCCAGCAGCACGCGCACGCGCGCACACACACACACACACACACACACACACACACTCCTTGAGGGCAAGAACTGTTTCATTTATTTGTGAATCCAGAGAATCTGGACTATTATTAGGACATAGTAGCTAATAATTAAATACTTGTTAAATTTTATCAAATTGCACTGGTTTTGGCTTAATAAACACTAGATGGCAAACTTTTAAAAGGCAGTGTATATATCTTATTTAACATTATATTTTTAGAGCATATACCATAACCTATTGCACATAGTAGCTATCAATCAATAAGCATTTATTATATACCTGCTATTTCCAGGTACTTTTCTAGGTAGTAGCAATATATGTAAATATCTCTGCCTTCAAGGACCTTAAATGTATTTATTCAATTCAATCAAACTAATATATGTTGAACTGACAGGGAAAATTCTATTAAATAGAAATTTGAAATATATTTCTCATGTGATTTTCTACTAGAGGGTATATTGTGAAACTGAATATATTTCCAACAACAGAATTCTAAAACAGAATTAACTTTTTAATATGTAGCACTTTTTTTGATCATGTAACAGTTATTACAAGTATTAAGCAGTGTGGTTTTTAATGCCCTCTGATAATCAAGTTCTCTCAAGTCACTTTTTTTGTTAGTACCTGAATAATCGCGAAATTGAAAACACATAACATATCTCTGTCTTTTGTTGCTATTTTGCTTTCTAAAGGACAGATACTGAAGTTAAAAGACAATGGAATTCTTTTCCCAGAATAGTTTCACTGTACAAACTCTGAAAAATTTTCCCTGCTTACTCCACAACTGACAGGAGAAAAGACCCCAAACTTAAATGCCTATTCATTAATTCATTTGACTTTTCTTCTTCAGGAAAAAAAGTTTGTAAATATTGGAGTCAAAAAGTTGGTTAGATTTTTAATAATTGAAAAATTGTGTGTGACTAGAATTAAGAAAAATAATAAATTTAAAGCAAAGCAAAAACAGAAATGGACCAGGAACAGCTGGTATCCATTTGTCTTTTTTATTTCCTAATTGAAAGGGGCAATCAATTAAATTGATTCTGAAATACAAAGGTTATCTATTATTCAATTTTCTGGGAAAGAAATATTTTCTTTATAAAATTATAATTAGGAAGAAACAAGCTTATTTTTCTTTCCTTGGTCCACATCCTGTAGGCTATTATCTGATTGAGCACCACAGTGTATGTGGACTTTCCTTAGAAAGACCTAGAATTAGTTGCCAGTAGGACAATCCACTGATATTCTAGGTGATTCTCTTTTCCCTGTATTTCCCTATAATACAATTGTACAATCAATCAATCAGCCAATAAAAATACATATTATCCCTGCCAGTAAGGTGAATTTTAGGTTAAGGTGGATTTTATTGCGTGCGAAGTGGGTTTTTGTTATTGTTTCTTAAAGTTCAGTTTCCCAGTATCCATGGCCATGACAATCTTTGTTTGCCAGGTAATAGGTGTAAGTTCCCAGGCTCCTGGTTCAAAACCTCTCCACCATGCTTGTGCAGCATTGTATAATGATAAATAATATAATCGCATGTGCTGAAATTTTAAACATCCACTCGAATCGCACAGTGAGACATAGGGATGAGGTGATGGAAACTTGTGAGGCTATTGCTGTCAATATGCCTTCTTCGTCTGTTGCCCTATAAAACAGGTAGGCATTGGTCAGTGAGTTGGGGAATCTTTATGGTTGAATGCACAACCTGGGATGTTGTGTGACTTGATTGGGCCTCATCAAGGCTTGGGAGGGGGAACCTGTGTATGCCTCAGCTGGCCCCCGTTGATGCTTGAGGGGATTTAGGGGAATCCTTTATGGTTGAACACACAAGTTGTGCCTATCTCAATTGACCCTATCAAGACATAGGGATATTCTCTTCCCTCTTCTTACTGGCCCCCTGTGAAAAGGGTGATTAGGGAATGCTGTAGGAATTTGCGGCGCTTCCATTATCAGCAATACTGTGTTAGAGAAGACTAGAATAAAGTTTATCATTAACCCCTTTGAAGCTATCTTTCCTGTCTGACCAGATCATGAGTGAATCTGTTAGCGGCTGGAGTCCCAAAACTCTAGTGCTTCCCTTGTGTTATCTGTCTAGCAATCCCTCAATAGAATGTAAGCTGTTAATGGTAGAGATTGTTTTACATTTGTCATTGAAATTCTAGTACCTAGCATAGTACCTGACACATACCATGTGTTAAATATAGGGTTTAAAAAATAATTATCAAGTACTATGCATACAGTTTTGGAAGGGCATGGGTAAGCTGGAAAATATTCAGAGAGGGGTACCCAAATTGATAAAGGCTCTTGAGTCCATGCCATAAAAGTTTCAGTTGAAGGATTAGGGATATTTAGTCAGGACAAGAAAAGATTCAGGGGGTAGGAAATGCAAAATAAGTGTCCTCAATTATTTGAAAGGCTATCACATGGGAGAGTCATAACACTTGTTACACTGGCCCCTTAGGGCAATGCAATGAGAGGCTACAAACAAGCAAATTTAGGCCTTGTGTCAGGAAAACCTTCCTAACAATTGAAGCTATTGAAAAGTAGAAAAAGCTGCCTGGGGAGACATTGGGATCTTTTTTGGGGCGGATCTTTATTAGAAGTTCTCATATAATCCTTTAAAATGTGCAAAATTCTTTTCTATACTTTACCCCAGAGTCTGGTTGATGACTTCTCTAGTATAAAATTACAGAGGGATTATTTTTAAAGTCTCTAATAGAATTTTCTTCTGTAAATTCTATCTATCTATTAGTTTGATTCAATTGAATAAATGTGTTTAAGTATCTTGAAGGCAGGGACATTTCAGTGTATCTTTCTATTACTAGTGCCAAGTAGTTGGCTATTGAGCATTCTTTTAACCCGGAAGTCTGTGATTGCTTAGGTTTGCCATAATCAATACGATTGAGACATCTTTAAGTGTATGAGATAGTTTTTAGTTGGGCCTATTTTGAGTTTCTGCAGGTAGACTCAGTGTTACCTCTATCACTTTTCATTCCATGTAACACATTTCTCATTTTACTTTCTTATTTACTGGGTAGTTTTTTTCCTCCATTCTTTTTTATTGTTGTTTCATTGACAATCTTTTGTATAGTAGTTTCTTCCTAATGACTTGCCTCTATAGATATACTATACTCACAGTCGTCGCAGATTTTATGCCAAATCATTTGGCAAAAAAGTGGGGTGCAACCATAGTGTGAAGCTTTTTTAAAAAAAAGTGTGCCGGTATTACTTAAAAATCATTTATCACTGAACTATCTTTGGTACAAGATTAGGATGCACAGAATACTCATGAGTGTACATTAAAATTGAATACTGAAAATGTACATGTGCTTAGAATTCTAGGCTCTCAGTTCACAATGTGGGAGAGATAAACGCATATCCATATGCCACTGGTGAATACATTGCTGCTCTGTTTACCTTTTAAGCAGCATGAAGAACTGAATTATACCAGGAGATGATTATGAGATGAAAGATCATAAACCAATTTTTGCACTGAAAAAACAGGGTGTGAAGATTATGGCCTAGTGACAATTATGTGGTAAAATACGGTAATTTGTCTATTTGCTTGTGTGCTAGTCAAGTATTCAGTATGTTATTATGCAAAATATAGAAAAGTATAGATTATTTTATAATATTATGCCCATTGAGCATGAGCCCTATGATTTTCATAGTTTTAACTATGACTTAGATAAAGTAAGATATGATATGCATGTGGAACAGAAGAAAGAGGGATACACAGATGAGGAATAGCTAACACATTGGATATCTAAATCAGGATCTAAATCAATCCCATTAGTCTGAAATATGAAACCAAAATTAGGATAATAGTACTTGGTATAGACAAATGTAAAGTCCTACACTCATGATCATAGAAGAAATCATTTTCACTAACACAAGACTGGGAAAGCATTACTAGATAGCCTTTTGTCTAAAACTGCTGAAAATCCCTGAACAAGCGCTTAGGGGGCTTGGTGGACAGAAAAAAAAATACATCTCAACAATGTGATATAATAGCCAAAAAATAATAATAATGGAAATGGAAATTCTGCATTGTCATTCAGAATAGGAAAGTGACATCCCACTGTAGTTTACCTAGTCACATTTTTTAGAAAGGATATTGATAAAGTAAGGAAAATTAAGAGGAAAGCAATCAGGATAGTCAAGGACTAGCAGTCACAAAGATTAAAGAAAGGGATATTTAGCCTGCAGAAAAGAATACCTAGGGGAAATATGATAGCTGTCTTTGAATGCTGCCATGTAGAAAAGCCTAGGCCTACTCACTTAATTTCACTACTCCTTATTCTTCTCACCTAGCAAAGGAGAAGGTTGGTACAGATGACCTCTGTGACAGCTCTTGGAAGTCAATCTCCACTATATCTAAACATATTGTTCTAGACTAGACCCTTCACAGCAATTAATAACAATATATATTATCTTCTGCCCTTAACCTAGGAAGAAGAGTCAGGCTCTTTACTTGTACCTTCAGGCATAAGCAGCACTAGAAAAATAATCTTTTTGTCCTCATTCCTTGATAATGAGCTTTTTCAGAGCAAGAAATCCTATGGTTATAGGAACCAATTCTGCATAAGTTTTGTCTACCTATTGCTGGTTGATAATGTGATTCCTTCTTTCTCTTGTGTCCTCCCAGAGGCTCACGCTACTATTGCAATTATGTTGAAATAACAGCAGACAGTATAAAGACTTTCCACAAATTTCATTCTCTGGTACTTCTTTCATTTTTAAGTTTCTGAGAGAGTAATGCTACAATTATATAAGTGGCTTTGCATAAATGAGTAGTGAGAAAAAACAGTTTTTAAATAGGGTTCATACATTGAAGAGATTTTTCTCCAGATCATTTTCCATATTAAGCTAATGTGATGAGCATGTAAGCTTATATGATATTTCAAAGAAACTTTAATATAGCTAAGCATTAATTCTCTGTAGTTTTGCCTATTGACCTTTTAGAAACAAAAGTTTCTTCTTTAAAATGTCAAGCAAGACTTCTAAGTTTAGTTTCCTGAAAATAATTCCAAACCTTACTACATATTTTATGCCATACCATTTTGATTTAGTGACCTGTCTAATACGTAATTCTTAAAGTTTGTGAAAAGATATAACATTTAGCGGTCTGTACATTTCTTATGCATGCATTCAGCTATATTTTAGAGAAATAAATTGAACAATTTACTTGTTATTTATGCAAAAATTTGTAATACATTCACATTATCTGGGGTGTTTTAAAGCAAATCAAATTTAAGCTTTTCATTTGAAAGACTCAATACTTCAATTTGGCTACTTCAAATAAAAAACTTCAAAAAATGACAACAAATCAATTAAAAATAAATTATCATATTTCAATATTTGCCATTCTTATCTTCTTGAATTCAATAAAAGAGACTATAACCTCAGAAGGTTTTTCTTAAAGTATAATGAAGGAGGTTACCACTTTATGCTCTGAATGATTCCTCTGTCATATGGAGAAATGAGAAATGCAGACTGAGCGTGCTTTAAAAAAAACTCAGTTGGTATTTGTTTTGGATGCATTAATATTTTATACTATTATGTCTATTGATGTTATTTGTTCAACAAAGGTAAGGTAAAATTCTTATCCTGCACTACTTTGGACTATTGAAATCATTCAACATTGGTGTCAGAAATAACATGCTAAATTGATTGATGATAAATAAATGGAAATTTATACAGTATAAATAATATATTCATATAGAGAGTTTACAAATATTCTACTCACAAAACTTTATGAGATAGATAGGCAAAAATTTTCTCATTTAAGTAAAGTTCTATCACCAGATGATTAAGACACAACAGATCCAAGACTTGAACCCTACCATTCTGACTCTGCACCATTGTCATTGGGACATTAGGAAATCACAAACGAAAAATTGCCATTTATCCTAAATCACAGAAGGAGCTGACTGGCAAAATGAAAAAGCAGTGAAAAGCGGGACTGCCTATGTTACTTTGACCAAAAATCTTCACATTTTTTTTCATAATTATATTTATGTAATCAAACATTCTATTCACTTTTGTGGTGTCTATTTTAACCCCAAGCTCAAAACAGCATATGGAACACCATAAGGCGGTTTCATTTCTCACAGTTTCGTCATCAGCCAAATGATCATTGTGGCTATCTGGACAATAAAGCCATCTGTGAGACTGATGTCAAAGCCATGGAGAAGTTTACTTTCCTGATGTACTTTGCTTTAAATGAAACGTGATCATTATCATCCTTTATCAGGAAAGTCATTAAAGGCTTCATTGAGAATTAGCTAAATTGATATACAAATGCAATCAGTCTAGTTCTGCTCCAAGGTCCTGCTTAATTATATAAGCATAACAAACCAACTTGTACTTATCTCACAGTACCAACAGGCAAAAGTGGGGGTGGAGAGGAAACTACATTTGAGAGAAAGGTAGCCTATGCTGGTAAATGTTCTACGTAGCCTTGTAGAGTTTACGAATTTCAGAGCTGAAAGAGACTTTATAAATCAGCCTATGAGAGTTTGTTGTTTTATAAATGAGGCCACTGAGCTCAAAGAATTTTAAGTTAAATTGTCCAAGGCCACATAGTTAACCAATTGACCAAGGACACAAACCCAAATCTTTGAGTCCTAGTCCAGGTTTTGCCATAAGAAACTTTATTGCCTATGATCATTTATTCTAAAAGTGATACCCCTTGGTCAGCCTCAATGAGAAAGGTCCAAAGTAATAACACTAAATCTCCAATGTTATCCTCTATAAACATAATGGCAGTTGCCCCACCGCTATCAATGTTTTCTCAGTTAATTAAAAAAAAATGGCCCCTCAAATGTAGAGTATATGTGACATAAAAGTTTGTCTGTTGTGCATTATTTTCCCACTGGTCTTCATGTTAAAGCCAGAAATCTTGTTTTATTAATAAATTGCAGTATGGTGTGATCAGTAAAGAGCTCTCCTTGGACCCAAATTCAAGGCTCTCTTCTGATACATATCTGGGAAATTAATTTATCCTCTCAGTACTCTGTGCTACTCTCTAAGACTATAAGTGTAGGGAAGATTGGGTAGGGGAATTTCCTAAATGGAAGCTCTATACCAATAACATCATAGGTGCACTCTATCTCCTTTTGTATTAGGAAAATGAATTTGCCTTAGATATAATATACTCTTACTTAGGAATCAGAAACATCATTAACATCAATGTGGAAGAAAAGAATACTTTTCTTATAAAATGTAAATCCCCCTTGGGGCAGCTAGGTGATGCAGTGAATAGAACACTGGCCCTGAAGTCAGGAGGACCTGAGTTCAAATCTGCACTCAGACACTTGACGCATGTACTAGCTGTGTGACCTTGGGCAACTCACTTAACCCCAATTGCCCTGCCCCAAAAAAAATGTAAAACCCCAAATGTGGTTCAAACTCTTAAATGTATGAAAATGTAATCTTCTTTCTCAGTATCTGTGTTATTTCCCTGAAATTAATTTGTGATAATTTAAAAATCTATACAACCACACATATACACAGATATACATACATGCTTACATACTAAATATGCATTTAGGTATATAATATTCTTGTATTATGGGATGGGTAATTTTTATCAATAGAATATATGTTCCTAGAGAGCAGGAATTGTTCCATCTTTGTCTTTTGCATCCATAGTTTCTTAGCGAGTCCCTAGCACATAGAAGCTTAATGGTAATAATAGCTTACTAATAACTGTTTGAGAAATGGTTGATTGGCTGTGCTGTGAGACTACAAAGCTACAAGTCATAGAAAATTAAGTAAAAGCCATCAGAGTAATTGTTCTCATCTTAAAAGTCATCATCTTGTAGGGCTACGTGGAAGAGTGGAAAGATCAGTGGATCTAGGGTCAAGAAACCTTGAGTTCTAATCCCAGCTCTGTCATAAACCAGATTATTAATTGAATTCAGAAACCTATCTTGTTTGACCCTGAGTTCCCTCATCTGTAAAAGGAGACAGTCTATCCCAGCATATGCAATCAATCGAGCAAGGCACTGAAAAAGAACTTATTAAGAGCCTACTATGCACCAGGCATTATGCTAGACACTGGGGTTTCAAAGACAAACATAAAAATAATCTCTGTCTTGAGGAACTCACATTTTATCAGAGAGAACAGTACACATGCAAATAAGTGTGGGCTTGGTGATGGATTGTATGTCTGTTGTCTGGGGAGTAGCACTAGTTTGGAGGGACTTATAGACTACAGGAAAACACATTATTCAGCCATACAAGCTCTCAAAGATCTGCTAACATATAGAGTGATTTCAATCCACATCAGTAAAAGGAACATCTATAATGAATCAACTATTTATACTTGACATATTAAAGTATTAAAAATAATGACTTTTTTGTAAATCACTTCCCCGATCAGTGCCTCAGTTTACCCATCTAAAATTAGCAGATTAAACTAGATGATTAATTGATAGAGGTTCTTCCAACTCTTAATTTTTGTGATTCTGGAATTTTATGTAGTCCAACATTACTTTACCAGTGGGAAAACTGTGGACCATATGGGTAAGGATAAACTAAAATGAGAAACTCTGTAAATTTGTATGCCACTGACTCTTTTATATTATCTATGACCTGCAAGCCAATTTTGTCCTAAGGTTCTTTACACTGTAATAATTTCTAGTACTTTCAGCTATTAGCTGAGAAGATTCAGATTTTATATGGTAAGGAGAGAACAAAAAAACAAAACAAAACCCTGTATTCCCAAGACTAACAGGTAGAATCTCCTTTAAATATTTTAGTGGCAGTGAGAGGTGTGATAAAATGTGGACATGAGAGAACTTCTGTTTAGGGTCCACTTCAGATATTTATTAGCTGTTTGACTCTGGCCAGACCCTTAGCCTTTTGATACCTCAATTTGCTAGTGTATAAAATGAGGAAGATAGATAAGATAGCCTTGAAGGGACTTCTCTGCTCTAAATCTATGTACCCATGATCCCTTTGTAATAAAGTTCCTACATCTTTTAAAAAATTCAAGAACAGGATTGCAAAAGAATAGGTGGCATTTTTGTAGTGGTTAACACTGAAAGGAAACACTGGTATACTGTAAAAGTATAAACATTTTCATTAAATGGCAAATGTATCTACTTGACCTCAGCCTTTTCTTCAGAAAGATGTCAAAATCACCCAATCATGGAATTTCCTGTTCCAATGGATACTAGAACAAGAATCACTTGTAGTCATTTCAAGCTTTGTTTGAAGACTCCAAATATGTGAAATCAACTTCCTCCCAAGGTAGCCCATTTTATTTTGAGATGGTTCTAGCTTCTATGCTAAACATTTAGAGAACTGCTTTTTAAAAATAGGAAGGAAAGAAAAAATCATATGACCCAAAAATTGCCAAAGGAAGATTTATTAGCAGAAAATGTGGTGTGTTATAACTTCCATGCCACAATCCTGCTATATGCAACAGGTCTCTCATGTGTTTTTGTTTGTTTGCTTGCTTTTAGTAAGTCTTCAGTGGAATTAATTTTTCACTTTCCATAAATATTAGACTAAATCATCTTCCCTGAAAAAGACCAAGGAAGCTACATTTGTTGGCTCTTAAGTACGTCTGTCAGAGAAATCTAACCTGCAACAATAACAAAAAACAAATAAATGGCTGGTGGAAGGGTTCCTCATTCTGCCAATGGTTATATGACATGGGACAAGTAAAGACTTTATGTTCTTTCAGTAATCACTAGCAGCTGTTTATGGCAAAACAGGCTTTTCATTTATAAAAGAGCCTGTCAAGGTGAAGGGAAGCATGTCTGGAGAGAGCAGAATACTGTGAATTCATTATTCACCCAGCAATTCAAAGCAGCTCCAAGGTTAGAGAGGAAATAAGAAAATAAGAGAGAGTACTACAAGAGGGTTGCTTAGGCTTGGTCTGAGCAATAACACATTCTAAACCTTAATGTGTGTTCCCTGAGTTTCCCTATGCTCTAATGGTTTTTATATGATATTTTAGGATGACTCGTGATAGTTACAATATTCAATTTCAAACACAGTGAATTTGCAGCTGTCAATTTCTTTAGCTATCTATTAAATTATTCTTCTATTTGATCATGAATTAATATTTTTGGACCAGTGGCTGCCTTGTGTTTGTCTACTTTTTTTAAAGGATAATTGAGACACTCTAGAAAAAGATTCACAATTTAAGTTGTGTTTTTTTTTCTTTGCAATTCCTGCCTAGAGGGTTGGCTTTTTTCTAGTAGCAGCATGTGGGAAAATGGCCAGGAACAGTCCATCTAACAATTAAGTGTCATTTATAACTTTCATGGATAGCTGCCTTGTTTATTAGGTCTCAATTGCCAGAATCCATTTATTTCTAACTAAAGAGACATCAACAAGGGGATAAAAATTAAAAAAAAAATCTTAATGGGCATTACACAAAGGACAAAGAAAGCAAATCTCACCGGTAGTTTTAAATCCATTTCAAAGACGTAGAATTACGTGGCTTGGTTCTTTGTGCTTAAATATCACTTTCTCATCATACCCCATGGTAATGCTTCATCATTTATTCTTTCTCAGAGCATATCTGCATGCTTCCCTCTGCTTTTCTTCATTTCTTGCCTGAAATATTATGCAGCTCTAGGGATGCCAGAAAGTGTGAGGATGACATGTTGTTGTTGTTTGAAAAATGTCACTGCATTTTTCATCACATAGATACTACTTCATTTTTCACATAAAAATGTAGTGTATTAGCCTATGATATAATACAAACTTTAAAGTAAATTACCAGCAGAAGCAGATGCTAATTAAAAATTGTTTTTTTATGATTTCCCTTTCAATATTTTTTTTCTTCTTTGAAGTCCTCATCGATTTGCCAAAACAGTAAGTCCTTTGAGAGAGATTTTCTTCCTTTCCAAGGCAGACAATGTGTTAAAGTAAATGAGCAATCAAGCCAGTTGAGTTCTTGCCATCATAATTAACTCCTTTTCCCCTCTATCCAGCTGCCTTCTGCCACCTCCACCTCAAATGTACTTTCTCCTCTCTAGGATGGGAGCTGCTCAATGCCTCAGTGTTCCTCTAAGTATCAAAGTAAGGTACAAGTAGCAAATGAGACTACCTTATTTTACTAGAAATCAAAAAATTTTAAGACTGACAGGGAGGGGCCTTAGAGATCATCTATTAGAATGCAGTACATTTTGCAGAGATTGAATCTGAGGCTCAAAGAGAAGAAGTGATTTCTCTGAATTCCAGTGCCAGAACCAGGAAGGGAATGTTGGTTTCCTGTTCCTCAGGTCGGAGTTTTTATTATTTTATCCAAACTGATTCTGAAACTCAGAAAGGAAAAGAAAATCAAAAGTACATTTTTTTCTTATACATTGTCTTCCATTTTTTCATTCTTTTGGTTCTGTTTTATAATTTCTTGGTTTCTCATAAAGTCACTAGCTTCTACTTGCTCCAATCTCATTTTAAGGTAGTATTTTCTTCAGTGGTCTTTTGAACCTCCTTTTCCATTTGGCTAATTCTGCCCTTTAAGGTATTCTTCTCCTCATTGTCTTTTTGGAGCTCTTTTGACATTTGGATTAGTCTATTTTTTAATGTGTCATTTTCTTCAGTATTTTTTTGCATCTCCTTTAGCATTTTATTGATTTGTTTTTCATGATTTTCTTGTATCACTCTCATTTCTCTTCCCAATTTTTCCTCTACTTCTCTTACTTGCTCTTCCAAATCCTTTTTAAGCTCTTCCGTGGCCTGAGACCAATTCATATTTTTCTTGGAGGCTTTTGATGTAGGCTCTTTGACTTTGTTGACTTCTTCTGGCTGTATGTTTTCATTTTCATTGTCAAGAAAAAAAATGATTCTATAGTCTGAATTTGAGTCCTTTTATGCTGCTTGCTCGGGTTCTCAGCCAACTACTTGACCCCTTGAGCTTTTTGTCAGGGTATGACTGCTTTCAGAGTGGAGAATGCTTTGTCACAAGCTTCAGGGGTCTTGCACTGCTGTCTTCAGAGTTACTTTTATTCTGAGGTGGTAGGATACTCTTCTTCTGGCCTGTGTTCTGGTCTGTGAGGGCAAACACTCCTTTCTGTCCTGTAGCTACCAGGAGGACTCCCTCAGCACAGTCACAGCAAGCTCTGCTGCACCAGTGCTCCTCCTCCTCCAAGAACTGCCAACCAGGACCATGACCCAGATATAAGCAGGGCAAAACAGGAGAACCTTGCCTCTGTGCCAGCAAAGTGTTCCCTGCACTCCTCCTCTGATTCACTGCTTGATTCCTCCCACCGTGTGAGGCTGGGGCTGGAATCAGCTGACACTGGAGCTCTGGAAGCAGCCACAGGAGCTTCCTGCTGCTGCTGTGGCAGCACCTCCACTGCCTCTGGGGCTGGGGCTGGGGCCAGACCACATACTTCTCTCACCCAGATCCAGCAGTTTTCCCACTGATCTGCTAAGCTGTCTATGGCATTTGTGGGTTGAGATGTCTGGTAACTGCTACAGATCAGTGATTCATGGCCCTCAGTCCTGTTCTACCTGACCTATTCCCAGCCTGGTGGTTCCTGGTACGTCTATACTGGGCTACACTCTACTCCCAGTATGGTGTGATAGACCCTTCCCAGTGACCATTCAGGCTGTCCTGGGTTGGAGATCTGCTTCCCTCTGTTATTTCCTGGGTTCTGTAGCTCTATAATTCATTCAGAGCCATTTTTTACAGGTGTTTGGAGGGATTTGAGGGAGAACTTAAGCCAGTCTCTTTTTCTAGCTGCCATCATGGCTCCACCCCCAAAAGTACATTTTTAACAGCACCTCCAATAACTTCATAAATTGTCTGTTTTGTACACACCAGAAATTTCTCCTTTAGGCTGAACAATACTTTTCAGGAAGAGATAGCATCATTTCGCTCCTTCTAGGAACTATATAATTCCTCTGAACAATATTTTTCATTATTTTAAATCTTTTCCTCCCTTTTTTGGTTCTGGTTATTGTTCTAAGTTCATCCCTCTCTAGTATTCAGTCTGAGGCACTTTCATGAATTCAGGCTAAATTCTCTGTGATTTAGTTTGCTCAGTACTTAGGTTTAACTGGACTAATTAGGATCAGCTACTAACTAGCTAGAAGTCAGAAGTTATTTTATTGCCTAAACATTCTATTTCCTATACATTCTATGCTTTTTTAAAGATATTTTTTAACACAGCCTTCATTACTAGAATGACTATCAAAGAGAACCTAAGGAAGAGGGCAAAGAGTTAATCATAGACAGGAAAGTATTATCATTCATTGAGCACAGCAAGAGTTAAATACTTAGCCTTAGCAAATAAACTGAAAAGCAGATGCATTACTTTGACCAGAAATAGAAAACTAGTGGGAAGCTCAAAAGTGTTAGATATTTGAAATGAGAGAATAAGTTAGTTTGCAAAGGGACCTTGGAGCGTACATGGAAAAGACTTTGTTCAGAGTCTACAGAGTCTCTAATGTGATCACAGATTGCATTAAAAAGTTGTAGTTTTCAAGAATAAAGATATGACACCTCCTTTATTCTGCCTTGGTCTTAACCCATTTTCAGTTTTGTGTATAGTTCTGGACACCAAGTTTCAGGACTCAGAAAAGGAAGGGCCTCAAATCTATGATACCATTATTTAAAGATTTTAACCTATAGGAGATAAAACTTAGCAGTCAGGCTAGCTTAAGTAATTGAAACAGAGAGATTTGACTGGTTCTCTTTGTCCTAGGATGGCAGAACCAGGAACAATGGTGCAAAAAGATGACTTTATGCTTGATGCCAGGAAACAAAACACAGAAAAGGAAAACAAAATCCCTAATAATTAGAGCTGTTCAAAAGAAGTATGACCTTCTTTAGGGGGAGGTGGGTACACTTCATGGTGGGGGGGAGGTGTCTTTAAGCAGAAGCTGGATAACTACTATATGTGAGAATTCCTTTTGAGTATTAGTTTGCCCAGATGACTCTTGAAATTTCTTTCAATTCTAAATTCTATAACTTTTTCTTGGTTATTCTGTTGCATCTGTAAGTGTTGATCTAGAAGAAGAGGAGACAAATTCAAACTTCTTTCAAATAAGTAGAAATTGCTCTAATGTCTCATAGTGGATTTACTTTCTGGGAACCTGATATGAATCTCAGAGGTCTGATTGAGGAAAAAATATGAATTCCAAAGAGCTGAAGTAATTTTGACCTCCTGGAAGGCCGAAAACCATGAATATAAGATCACTGTAGGTAGAATCTTTAGGTTTTAAATCACAGGTAATATGATGTAATGGAAAAAGCATAGGATTTGGAGTTCAGAGAATCTGGGTTTGAAACTTTACTCTTATACTAGTTACAAAACCTTGCTCAAGTCTCCTCTCCCTCCAGGCCTTTATTTATCTATAAAAATGAAGGGGCTAGACTAGATGGTTTCTAAAGTTCTCTCCCAGCCTTAGATCTTATATATGATCCTGGGGGGCAGGGTGGAACAAAAGAAGCAAAAAAGATGTGTGTAGTTAGGGTCTTCATAACCCAATGACCAAACAAACTGCTTTGATTTTTTTTTTCACCTTCTAGGTTGTGCTCAGCACATTTTATTGAATTTATATTTAGATTCTAACTCTCCCACCAAGTCCCTGGATGAAACAAGACTTTCTTCAAGTCAGGAAGCTGGGGAAAACCTTTTCACTTCCAAATACTACTCTGTTTACCAATTAGAGTTATCTGATTCCTAGACATAGATAGGGTGTTCTTTTCTGTTAGGACAACAGAGAGACAGAACATTGACAAGCAAGAAATAGTACATTAGGTATAATGAATGGGCCTAGTCTTAATGAGGGGTGGCAATGTAGATAGGGAGATTTTTTTTTTTATCTATTGAAGAAATTGGGCATTTTGAACTGAGTAGTTTATATCCTATTTTGAATATGTGGGTATTAGAGCAGGAATATTTTTCAACAAAAACTTAACCAATCTGATATTTTACACATCAGAAATCTGAAACCCACAAAAGTGAAGGACTTTCCAGGTTATAAGAGTTCAATGTATTTTCCACAGCTGTCTTTTTAAATGTTAGTCCAACCTCCCACCTAAGGCAGAAATCCAATTGACCTCAACCTAACAAATCATCATTGAACTTTTTCCTAAACATTACCTGAGAATGCTGGAGGCCATCTCCAGTCATCCTGATCTATATCTTGCCACTGGACTTATGTGGGTCTGGAGGAGAAAGTGAGGCTAGTGACTTTGCACACTCCTCCCTCACTTCAATCTACTTGCAAGTCATGTCATCACCTTCCTTTTGTCACGGTCCTCTTCAACAATGAAGGATAAATGACAATGATGTTGAGGACATCAACAACAACCTGGGTCATAAAACTCACTATCTCATGAAGTTGTCAGGAAGCTTTAATTGTTACAAAGCTTTGTCTTATGCCCCTAAACTTTCTACAAATCTATTATATCATTTGAAGCCCTTATTAAATGCCTATTCTGTGCTACATGCTAGATATACAAAGACAAAAAATGAAATTATCTGTTTTGAGGGAGCCTATGTTTATCCCTGAACACATGAGCATATTTATGTTTATAGATGTGTATATGACACACGGATATAAGTATACACATATATGTGTGTGGATACAACTTCTCAATAAATACATGAGATTCTTTTTCTGTAATGTATGTACTTTCATTCCCCTCACTGTTATTTATTGCCTTCCCTCTGATATTGTCTCCAATTTCACCAGAAAATATATCTTGATATTTTGTTCACACATAATTGTTTTCATGCTGTCTTCCCCTAAGAATGTGAGCTTCTAGAGAGGAGAGTCAGTTTTCCTCTTCTTTGTATTCTCAAAACTTAGCATGTGACTGGAACATAGTAAGTGCTTAATAAATGCTTGTTAACTGACTTGGAACCATCAAAAATATCAAAAAAAATATGACAGCTTCTCCCTTCCCCCCCATTCTTCACCAAAGATCATTTTTCACGTTGAAAATGAATCATTAATCAATATACCTTTTGGGTTCAAGCACCTGGAAATTTGCATAAACCACCTAGCATCCAGCCCTTATTTCACTCCTTTGTAAACAAACCTTTCATTATCAGATGCTGTGCAAAATGTTTTGCTGAAATAAAATGTCCTAACTGTATGGAATTCTTACCTACCGATCCACTGGAAAAAAGCACTTACATGTTTCTATTTACAATAATAAGCAAAGATTTGGAAATGACCAAAAATCAGCTTGAATGTGTGTGCATTCTAATTTTATTTGTGAAATTTTGTGGAAATCTTAGTTAAATAGTACATAGGCAAAGTCAACTTCAAATTGTGCATCATTCCTGACTCCCTTTGGATTAACAGAATTACATGAGCAGCAGATGCTCTTGAAGTAGATTTGAGGCTTGTTTTAAGGAGTTATCCTTTTAAATGATCTGTTTGTGAAGCAGTTCACATTCTTATTAGAAAATGTTGGGGGAAATAGCCAGTGCTGCTTGTAAAGTAAGATATTAGACAGAAGCTATCATGGCTCAGAAGTTAAAAAGAAACATAGACTTGTGATAAATCAGATTTTTTTTACTTCCTTTGCCTCCTACAATTAACACCTGGGCTTTAATTGATCCTGTTCAAATTTGAAGGATGAAATTTTTTTGGTTTTTCATTCATTTCAGTTGTGTCCAACTCTTTGTTACCCCATTTGGGAATTTTCTTGGCAAAAATATACTAGACATTATATATATATATATATATACATATATATATATATACATACATAATAACAGTTTTACAAATATTGTGTAGTCATAAACTTTTGAACAAGTAGATGGTACACTGGAAAGGACACTTGTCTTGGAATAAGGAAGACTCGTCTTCATAAGTTCAAATGTGACCTTAGAGACTTACTACCCATGTGATTCTAGGCAAGTCACTTAACTCTGTTTGCCTCCATTTCATCATCTATAAAATGTGTTGCCACATTCCAGATATCAGGTGATGAGGACCTGCACTAGAATTGTGGCAATGTCAGGGAAGAGAAAGGAGCATGTTAGAGAGACTTTGCAAAGGTAAATGTTACAGGCCTTGGTAACAGATTGGTGGGGGAGGGGGGAGAGAGACAGAGACAGAGACACAGAGACATAGGAGTTTAAGATGATTCCTAGGTTGTGAATCTCAGGAACTCATAAGGAAGAATGATCTTGCCGTCTATAATAGGGACAGTTGGTGTGCATGGTGGGGTAGGAGAAAGATAATGAATTCTTTTTTGGACATATTAAGTTTAAGATATCTAGATGTCTATTTTGAGATGTCTGAAAGGCAGCTGGAAATGTGAGACTGGTGGTCAGCAGAAAGGAGGGACTGGGGTGGTTAGATAGATTTGAGAAATATCAGCATAGAGTGCCAGTTGAAGAAAAGATGCTGATATGCTTAGGTAGAGGAAATTTCTCACCTGGAGTTCCCTATATGGATCCTCATGTGTTCAATCATTTTTAACTGGATCTGACTTTTTGTGACTTCATTTGGGGTTTTCTTTTCTTTTTTTTTGGGGGGGGGACAGTTGTTTCTTGACAAAGATACTGGAGTGGTTTGCCATTTCCTTCTCTGGATCATTTTTTACAGATGATGAACTGAGGCCAACAGGGTTCAGTGACTTACCCAAGGTCAGAACTAGTAAGTGTCTGAGGTCAGATTTGAGCTCAAGTCCCTCAGACTCTAGGGCTAGCACTCTATCAACTAGAGCCCCTACATGTTCTATATGGACCCACACCCCACAAAATCAGGAAGATAAAATGAAATCATTTGGGGAAGTGGGAAGATGCTATAAATATTTGACTAGAAGAGCAAAACTTATTGGCATGTGAAATAGTCGTGAGAAAAGAATAATGCTAAAAATGATAAACTGCAAGTCAATTGAAGTTCCGTTTTTCTAGAATCAGAGAATTTAGAGCTGGGAGGGAACTTAGAGGTCATAAAGTCCAACTCCATCATTTTATGGATTAAAAACGAATGAAATATTGACACCCAGAGAGGAGACATGATTTTGGCCAAAATCACATGGGTAGCAAGAGGGACAACCAAAATTCAAATTCAAATACTTTGACTCTAAGTCCAGTGCTCCTTCCTGAGGTTATCCTAGCAGAATTTGAAGATAGCTCCTGTTTCTTGAATCTTATGTAATTTTCTAGGGACCACAGATTGAAAGATAAAAGCTATTTCATTTCAGAAATTGTAACTGAATCTTCCTGAGGAGGGCAGCAACCTTTTCTCATCAACAAGTAGGATCAATTAGACAAAGAAAAGGCTAATCAAGTTTAGAATACTCAAGTGACAATTAAAATGAGTACTTCAAAAATTCCTTCTTACTCACCGTCATGTGTAAACATTTTAAAATAGCTAATAAAATTGTAGGCTTCCTCTGGCCTGCAGATGCAGGCAAATTTATTCTGCATTTAATTACTGATTTTCCCCCATGAAGTTATAACGTTTGCATCGATACTGAAAAAGGCCTCATTCTCAGAATTCAGTATTTGGCAATGAAGAAACGAATAATAGAATTGTGACAAAATTAGACTCTTGCTGCATTGTAAGAGCTTTACTGGTTTAAAAATATACCAGTGTCCCTAGCTCTCAGTTTAATGCTGCCACACAGGAGTAAGACATTTATATAAACTCTGGTAGACATTTCATGTATCTAAAAAAAGCAAAGCTACTTTTATATACTAATTCTTGGTTCCTTTGGGGGAAAATCCTGTGGCTATTCAATAAATGTGTTTTCTAAGTGATTGGCACACTCTCTTTATACTTTGAGTCATTTTCCATTGCTGAATCCTTTCCCAAGGAACTTAAAGGTAAATAATTATGGGATTTTGGTCACAGGGTGAGGTTGACTGAAGGGTACAGCTTGAGTTTGTATTATAATAATATGACAGAAAATATGCATATCCTTGAGCATGGGATAGCTCAATTTCTTCTCAAAGGGAGATTTCACCCCACCTCTTAGAAGTAAAGAAATAGTAAAGCCTCAGAGTGGTCACTTTCTAGATTTTTCTCACATGTGCCTCTCTGTCTTACCCACTACTTTCTAATAAAAGCTATGTTTTAGGGGTTCTTAACACTTTTGCATGTGTCACAGATCTTTTTCATAATCTAGTTCTCAGAATGATCTTAGTATAGTAATGGAAGGAAGTACTAAATTGCAGGTTGATATTAGTAAAAATAAAATTATATTTTCTCCTCATCCAAGTTTATGGACCCCTGACACCAGATTGAGAACTCCTACTCTAGTTCATTTTGTAATAATATATTTTATAAGAAAGAAAAGAAAAAAGACAGAAAATGAACCATTGCTGCTCTCATGTAGCTTATTTTGTTAAAAACAAAACATGTACATGTGACAGTACACATAGCATAAATACAAAATAAATATAAGGAAGTTAAATATAAAGGAATTAGTGATGGAGGGCACTAGTAGCTGAAAGAATCAAGAAAGGCATCATATAGATAGAAGTCCTTGAACTAAGTCTTGATGGAAATGTGGGATCATAGACTTAGATCTGGAAGAGATCCTAGATCTCATCTAATTCAACTTCCTCATTTTACAGGAAAGAAAATTTTGGCTTAAATGTTAAGTGACTTGTCCAATGTCATATAAAAAGTAAGTAGGAGAACTACCTCTCCTTACACTACACAGAAGTGGGAACAGGAAGACATAAACTCTTTTTTTCCCTTCTCCAGGACTTTTCCCAGAACTATGCCTTCTACCAGCTCCTCAGGTAAACACTTACTTTTGTTTACTAATTTAGAGGAACAGCTACTCTAATTTTTGTATCACTTACAAAGCAATTTCAAAAAATAACTCTGTAAGGTAAATACCATACACATTTTTGTCACTACTTGGTGGCCTACTAAGGCTTGGAGAACTTAAGTACCTTTTGCCAAGTCAAAGAACAAGAAGTATTTAATTATCATTAATTGTAGTAATGGCAAAATACACACAAACACATGCATATTATATAAATGCATATTAATACAATTATATTTATATTATAAATAGGCCATAATTATAAATACAAATTATATACATGTTAATATAAAGTATTATACATAATAAACATAAACATGATGACAATAAAATATAGAATTATATAAATATAAAATATCATTAATATAAATATATATGTATGAATGTATAACTTTAAATAGGTATCAGACTGACTTTAGTACAACATTGAAATTTCATATAATTTCAATATTACAGTTATTCCTTCCACATGGCAGGGGTCAGGGGCATGATACCCCTCAACTAAAAAAAATCACACTAATTTTTTTTGGCCTTCCTTTAATGCTTGAATCTTTTTTTTTCTTTTTCTTTTATGGGGTGTTTACAATATCTTACTGTAAAATTTGGGTAAAGCATTTGGTCATAGGCTCTGTGTCCTCCGTTGGCCTTCATGTGTTTTCTGTGGCTTTCACAGAACTCCCCCCAAATTTGCTTTTAATTTCTTATGTTGACCTGATGGGGAAGTCATGATGTGGAAAGCATAACTATATTCTCTGGCCATATTTGCTTATTCTTCCTATTTTGTTGCTGAAACAGCATAGACGAGAACTTAAAACTTAAAAATAAAACACCCCCATAACAGTATACTCTCTTTTTAAATTCTACAATTTCTTAACAATAAAACTACAATTTGGAGGATGAACTAGCTTATTTAAATAGTCTACAAGTGCCTAGAATGATTTTCTGATCCTATTGAAATAGGGGAAAATGGACTTCTTCTGTTCTCCTGTTAACTTTCAGCTCTAGCTGATTTCTGTTTAAATTAGAATCTAAGACTAATGAAGCACAAATGGGGACAAAGTGGGCCATGAGATTTAGGGGTAGTAAATGAGAGGCTCTCCATCTTGTCTACCATTAATAGCTTATTTTTTTTCTTCAAGCAATTAACATTCAATGAAAGCAAATATGATTTTATGTTTTCCCTTACTTTTAAAACTAAATACAGTCACTTAACCTCTGTGTGCCTAAAGCAATTCCCTAGTACTTATCACGTTTCAGACATTGTGATTGGTATTGCTCCAGTGACTTTCCACAACAGGAGTTCCCTCATCCTGATATTATCACAAATCTGTCATGCAGATTTGGTAAACACAAATTAAGTGACATATTCACATTTTTTTCAAGGTAGTAATGCCTTCTTCCCATGCTCCCCAAATGTAAAAATGTCTAAAGTAGGAATAGTCCATGATATGCATCTGAGAGATGCACCATAGACTTGACTGTCACAGAGAAGTTAGTGCAAGGCATTACATAGGCTTTCAGTGTCAGAGGAAAGATTTTAACTCCAGCTAGATTTGTTGTGAAACTAAGGCTAGCACTATACCAATTACAAGATACTGTCCCTTCTAAAGCTATTGGTTTATTGTTACTTCATTTGTTTATGAATCATGTTAAACATGATCTATCCATCTCTCTCTCTCTCTCTCTCTCTCTCTCTCTCTCTCTCTCTCTCTCTCTCTTGCTCTTTCTCCCTCTCTCATATACACATATACACGTGCGCGCACACACAGAGTAAGCCAAACCTGTAAAACATATATAGAACCACTATATCATTATAAGCAGAAAACAAACCAAAAAGTAAATAGAATATGATCATATACATTAAGTAAAGTTGATCCTAGAGAAGATTCAAGCCAATGTACCACCCACCACCTTCTTTTCAGAAGCAGGAAACTCTAGGTTTGGAATGTTGTATAGATCATTAGAAACAATTGACATATTGTTTGATTTTCTTGGAAAGCTTTTTTGCTTAAATCTTTTTTTAAAGAGTTCTGGGTAGGGGAGGGAAATGATATATTTCAGAAATAAAGATGATATTAAAAAGATATAAATGAACATTATATTTAAAAGATAATATGCAATGCCAGTAAAAACCTCTGCTTAGTCTTGTCTGTATTTTTAAAAAATGCACAACACACCTTTGAAGGAGACCTTCATGCATCCAAAGATCTTGTTAGATAATCGATCAGGGTCCCAAGGAGATCTCCAAAGACTGTGTCCTTGAGGGTATTTTAACTAATTCTAATTCTTGAGGAGGAAGAAGTTACATATCTTTTTAACAGCTCTCCATTTCCTTCAAGGGAAGGATTTTTTTCTTCATTTATGTTAAAGTACATCTATAATACTCTGCCTTTCTTTAATAGTCTGCAGCCAAGTTGTTTCTTGGTCAGAGTAACTTTAAAGCCATTGTAGTCTTCCAATTCTCTCTCTCTCTCTCTCTCTCTCTCTCTCTCTCTCTCTCTCTCTCTCTCTCTCTCTCTCTCTCTCTCATGCATATGGATGTATAACAAATTGTTTACCCCAGAAATATTTGTCCTTGGTTGTCTTTAATTTTCCCCCTCAAATACCTATCTTCCCATTAACATAGAAAATGTTTTGGTGATTCTCCTTGTCATTTAACATTTACATCATACTCTAGTTATTGCGTATTTTAAACAAAATTTTATACACATATATATACACATACACATACACGTATGTATGTGTATGTGTGTATCTGTCTATCTAGATAATGAGTGAGGGTTAAAATTAAGACCTTTGCAAGGAGCATTAACCATTTCCTGCTTTATGTTAATGAGTAAATACAAAATTAAATTGTTTTCTGGTATCATGTAAATATTTAAAGGCATACTTTAGATTCATTTACATGTCATTTGTGGCTAATTAACTCAAATCACACTTAAATCAGTATTTATCATACACAATATAAATCAACCAAATTTCATTTTTCATGTAGTGACTATTAATATAGAAAAGACTGGAAATTAAATCTGATATTACCTTCTTATATTTCACACTTCATTTTCAATAAAAGAACACTCTCATTCTTTATAATATGCAGGTTCATCACACTGACATGTTCCTGTGACTCCCATTAATTCAATATGAAGGAATAATTGGAAGTTCAGTGGTCGTATATGTTAACTCATTAGATAACTATTTATATCACATTTTAATTTATTCCCTATCCTAAAAACAACAGAAGAATATTTTCAAGTCAGCAGTGCCTGCTTAGCATAAAATTGAAAACAGAAGATGAACAAATTTCCTTTTCTTGTTTAAAGACAAAACTCAAGCAGGAGATATTGAAAGATAAGTTTGGAAAGGATTATGGAAAGATTTGGGAAGTAGCTCTATTAAATGCTATGTGAAAGAAGCATGTAGCATGATGCAAGAGCAGGAAACTAAGGAACAGACTCTCAAAGCACAATGCCCGGCAAATATTTAATTAATGTTTATTGATGGACTATTTATTAACTTGGATATAGTGTTATTCTCTGTCATTTTATAAAGAAGATTGGCTGGTTCATAATACAGAGAGGTAGATTTCTAACATGTTAAATAAATGCACCCGAAGTGTGGTGGTTAATCAATGTCAACTTGGAGGGCCTTCTCTCTGGAAAGCCAACCTCTCTGCTTGATCCTGCTCATGTCTACATTTTTTAATCATTATCTTGGATCACAGATTTAGAGGTGGAAGGGGCATTACAGGTAATTTGTTCTAACTTTCTCATTTTGTAAGCTGAACATTTTCCATAAGTATATAATCAGCATGTGAAAAGGTCAAAGAAACATGAGAAATGGATGAAAAAACTGGAGACTTCTTAAACAAAAGAAGGATAAACATTGCCTTCAAATATCTGAATTGATTGTCATACCAAAGACATATTTAACTTGTTTTGGATATCTGTGGAGGAGGAATGAAGACTGATGAGTAGAAGTTATAAAGAAGAACATTTCAACCCAACATAAGGTTTAATGGTGTTTAAAAAAGAACCTGCAAAACAGATTTCTACTTATTTGGAATTTTTTTACTATGTTTTATGTCTAACACTTTGACATTTTCTATTATTTTTAATATTCTAATGTTAAAAAGGATCATTTCTAATACTATGGACATCTTTTTCTAATGCTTTGATTTACTATTTCTGTTTTTTGCTACCCTAGGACTATGTTGTCTTACTGGTGAAGTCTTCCCTATCCCAGAAATGTAATCTTTATTCACCATGGTCATCATCTTTCCATGTCTTCCAGGAGGTACCCCACCTGCCCAGCTCTTGCAATACTGTCCACTCCTTTCTGAGTACAGTAATCAATTCAACCTTAACATGATTTCTGGAGAGTGTCAATCGACTATTTTATGGCTAGACTCACTATTTCTGTGACATCCTGGATCAAAACGTGATTTCCTACTTAACCTCCCCTGTACGTACTGTCTTTCCACTGCTTTTTGAGGGAAATAGTTTCTTTTGTATCCCAGTCCCTGAAGACTAAAACATAGAGTGCTTTTTAAATACCCTCCTTCCTTCCTTCCTGCTTTATTTCCCTTTTTCTTTTGATCTGAGTATATGACGTACTTTCAAAGTAATGAAGGACATCATGATAAATCACAGAAGCTCAGGGTTGAAGGGCTTTAAAAGTCCATCTAGTTCAAAATGTTTAGTTGTACATAGGAATTTCCTTTGTAACTCTTTAACTAGTGGTTATTAATCTTTCACTTAAAGGCCCTTAGGACAAAACCAAAATATCCTAAGGCAACTGATTCTACTCTGGATGTTCCTTTCTAAGATCTTCAACCTACTGTTCTAAACTCTTGTCTCTAGAGCCAGTCACAAAAAAATTTAATTCCTTTTCCATAGGACAGACTTATAAATACTCAGAAAACAGACTTCATGTGTCTTTCTGATTCTTTTCCAAGCTCAAATATTTATAGTGCCTTCAGCCAATCTTCATGTGGCACATAATGGACTTGATTCCTCTCACCATACAAGATGCTATTGGATTTTTTACAAATATGAACAGCTCCCCCATTAGCCTTGTTCAGGGGCAGGGCTGGATTTAAGGACCATCACAGTCTAGGACTGAGTTTACTTCGTATTTTTTTTTTGTATCCCCAGTCTCTACTGCAGTGTATCTCTCATAGTAGCAGCTAAAAATGGTTTATTGACTTGACTGAATTGGATTAGAAGGATCTGGCTTCAGCTTTCCCCTTTTTGGAGTGTGGAAGTGTGCAGGGATTTTCCATAGCTAGGAAATTCCTTTTCAGGTAGAGGCCAGAATTTTCAGAAATAAAAGGTAAGGTTACTCCTTGGTCTAGGAATCATAGAACTGAAGGGATAGAGACAGAAATTGTTGTCAGGAGCAGAAACAGGGTCAAAACCAGAATCAGCACAGTTCTGGGGTCATCAAGAAGCAAAGACTAAAAGTAGACTGTAGGGATTCAATGCTGAAGTAAACAATGGATTCAGCTAGACAAAGAGATGTCTTAATTTTCTACACAGAAAATCTTGCAGGCATGTCTGTGTGTTATGCTGAGCTTTATTAGCCAGGCTACCTATACACATTCTTTCCTCTCAATTATAGTAAATTAAAGCGTTCAGTTTTGTTGGTGTCTAGAAAAAAAAAACTTTTCAAAATCAGATTCATTCTCAAGCAATAAAATGACATTTTTATAAGACTTTTTGGACCACATCCAGCAATAATAATTGTTAGATAGTAGGAATTTATCATGTCTTAGCTGTTTTCCTGGGGATTCACTTAATATCAGAGAAGCTTATAGAAATCAAAAAGGGACCATCAAGTCATTTTAGTCTAATTCTCACATTTTAGAAATGAAGAGAATAAAGTCTAGAAAGAAGTGATTTATACAAGGCCACAAAGCCATTCCTTTTTAATTCATAAGGAAACAAATCAGGCAAATCTTTTAATCGACTTTAAAGTAGATTTCATAAGACCACGGTGGTAGAGTGTTTTCCTTGGGCTCACTCTATCTACTCTATTTCAAATAGAATATTAAGTTAGTGCTTTACAAATTTTCTTGTAACATGAATAGCAGGAATTTTTTCCTTTAAGTTTAGATGGAACCACTACCGAGAACCATTTCCCAAATAGCTCCATGAACAGATTATAACAAATTTCTGCCCAAACAACCCAATTCCTTGCAACAACTTCATTCTTCTATATCTACTTCAATTCAAGGACCATTGTATACCAATCATTGTGATAGATGCTGAGAATACAAAGACAAAAAGAATAAATTGTCCCTGGCCTCAAGGAGCTTACATTATATTTTTAGTGTGGGGGTGTATTTCCATAGATCAATAAATTAAAAATATACAAAATCGGTGAATTAATAAACATATATTTATCATCTATGAGCCAACAACTATGCTGGGTGCTGAAGACATAAATTTAAGTGTATGTTGTTCCTGTTTCACAAGTCTTTTAGGGAGATGTAATTACAGAAGAGGAAATACATAATATGTTTAAAATATTACCCAGTAATGAAGAAGAATTAACAACTGGAGGAATAAAAGAAAAGAAAAAGAAAACATCTAATTGAACACAGCTTGAAGGGAGTTCTAAATGACAGATATGAAGAAAAAAACATTTCATCCATGCACGTCAGGCCATGGAAAATGCAATGCTCTGTGTGGAGAATCACAAGCAAAAAATTTGGACTATAACGTAGACTGCATAATGAGGAGGAATGTGTGAATAGCCTGGAAAGATAGCTTGTCAGTCAATCAATAAACATTCATTAAGCACCTGCTATGTGTTAGGCACACTGAGTTGAGTGTTGGGGATACAAAAAAAAGTAAAAGAGAGCGCCCCCTTTCAAGGAGCTCACATTCTACTGAGGCAGACAACATGCAAACAGATCAAAGACCAATTATGAAGGGCTTCAAAAGCCAATGAGAGAAATTTGTATTTCAACCATGAAGGCAATAAGGAGACAGGTTTTTTTTTTTTTTTTAACATGGAAAGGATAGAAACAGATCTCTACTTTAGGAACATAAATTTAGCACCCATGTGGAAGATATATTGAAAAGGGGAGAGATAGAATGTATTAAAAATGATTATGAAGTTACTACAAGATTCTAGGAGAGAGGTAGCAACAGACTATATAAGGATGTGCTTATATGGTTAAAGAGAACAGATTATATTAGATGGTATTAGATGAAATATTTTTTTACGTGTTGACTTTGTGCCAGACCCTGCTCAAAGTTCTGGGAATACAATTTTTTTAATTAACTTTCAAAGAGCTTGTGTTCTAACATAGGAAGAAAACACATAAAAAGAAACTGAAAAGGGCAAGTATGAAAGACATAGGTGGAATTGAAACAAAGCCACTGATTATTCATGGAGGGTAAGTGAGAGGAAAGAATTGAGGAGGGCTTCAAAGTTTGAACCAGGGTGACTAGAAGAATGGTGATATCTTTGCCTGAAATAGGGAAATTGGGAGGAGGGATGGATTTAAAGGGAAATTTAATGAGTTCACTTTTGGAACATATGGTGACATGAATACACAGATGACATAATTTTCCTAGATTTGATCATGGGATGATTTTTTTTACCTGGGGAAATCCTCTGAGAGGAATTCATTTTTGATAATTGGTTTCAAAATATGATAAAAATTAGAGTAGTTATGCATCTTTGTTCCACAGAACCCTAGTGACCTTTGTAATGGTCAATCCAGAGGCCTGAGAGAAGGAACAAAATGTTTGTCCAAATGGACCATTTGTCCTCAAGAATTGAGATGAATTTAAGATGCTGAGTAGCAAAAGACATAAAAATGAGAAGGGGGGGGTTATAAAATTTTATACATTGAAAACAATTTAATTGGTTATATTGATGTTCAATATTAAATGTTCAATAAAGCATAAAAAGAGGTATCTGTGGGAGTAGTGAGGATCTGTAAAGTTCTACTATATTAAGGAGAAATCAATGAGGGAGTATTGATTGAAGAAATCTTGGTATTCCGTAACTCCTGGGTACCTGGGAGACGTCACTGAACATATTTGAGATACATACGTAGGCATCTTATGACCTCTCTACCTTTCTTACCTAGTCAATGTTCATCTTCCAGGGCTAAACATAAGCCAACTATGGATATACACTTCATCTTAATTACATCATTGATTAGTATTTTGGTCTTGAATCAGAAGCTACTGGAAGGTACTAGAGAGATCTTAATGTTTAAGGGGCCTTCATGACAATCACAGTGATTAAATTACATAACTAAAGAAGAGGAAAACTCTTCTAAGAAGTAGAGTAGTTTATTGGAAAAGCTCAGGATTTGGAACCAGAAATCCTGGACACTGACACTTTTCATTTTTGGGTAATTTATGGGCAATTAATTTAAACTTTCTCATCTGTAGTTTCTTCGTCAGTAAAATAAGGCTAATAATTACACTACTTCTCTCATAGTGTTGCTATAAAGGATATGTCTGTTTTTAGTACAATAAAATAAGGCAACATAATTGCTTGACTTCTTAGGGAGGGTGGATGGGAAGGGAACAGGGGAGAGAGGAAGGGAAAGGGGGATGGGAAGGGAATGGGGGGACGGAGGGAAGGGCAGACTGGGGAACAGGGCAACCAGAATGTACGCCATCTTGGAGTGGGGGGGGGGAGGAAATGGGGAGAAAATTTGTAATTCAAACGCCTGTGAAAATCAATG
>CM053625.1:201162420-201177452 GCA_028646595.1 Phalanger gymnotis
AGGGGAGAGAGGAAGGGAAAGGGGGATGGGAAGGGAATGGGGGGACGGAGGGAAGGGCAGACTGGGGAACAGGGCAACCAGAATGTACGCCATCTTGGAGTGGGGGGGGGGAGGAAATGGGGAGAAAATTTGTAATTCAAACGCCTGTGAAAATCAATGCTGAAAACCAAACATGTCAAAAATAAATTAAAAAAAAAAAAGAAAAAAAGAGAGAAAAAAAAAAATAAGGCAACATAGTGTAGTGGACAGAGCTTAAGACAACAAGTAGGATGTACCTGGGTTCAAATCTTTTCTCTACCATATACTGGTTGTGTGACCATGGGTGAGTTACCCTCTCAGTAATCCAAGCAATTCTCTAACACTCTAAGTTTCAGAGTAAGTATTGATCCAAATGGAAAGAAAGGATTTCCTCATTGAATTTCCCTGTACCAAAGAAAACATAGGTAAGTAAAAGCACCATATGAATGTGTTTATTATTAGTAATAAGAGCCACCATAGAAATGTAGGTGGATTTGAGATTCCAATTTGGAAATCCAAATTAGGAGAATAAGATTATAGTTACAGTCTTTTGTTGGTGGTGGTGGTGGCAGTATTGTTTTGGCCATAGTGACCCATGAAATAGATTTGCAAAAATGAGCATCTAGGCAAAATTGTACAGAGGCCTTTCTTCCCACAATGATCTACAGTATTCTTTTCAACTAATTCAATTCTCTTTTTACTGATCCATCAAATATCCTTTTTACTGAAACTTTGTTGACAGTATTACTAGAAGTCACAACCAAATGCTGAGAGCATTTCATTTTCTAGATTCACTGATAAACAATGTAAATTTCACAATGGTTACAAATGTAGGTGGCCCTCTTCTGACACTAAATAGAATAACAGGAAACTATGGTATAATATAAATGCCAAAGCTTCTCTTGTGGCAGAATACTTAAAATCTAGACACATACACAAAGCTACTAAATAAACTACTAAATAAAACAGTCAGCCAACAAAAGCTGAATTTAAGAGTCTCTTTCACTAATCAGCTTGCATATAAAACCCTTACAATTCAGAACAATGTATTTTACAGCTTCAGAATGAATCTAATTTCAACACAATTCCATAAGCATCCTTTCAATAGAATCTAATTATATTAAAATAAATACAATGTGCTCCTGAAATGGCAGGATTTCAGAACAAAGCGCTTGAAAATCTAAACTTAGAGAAACTTCCTCATTAAATGTTATACAGAGATAAGTTAAGTCCCACTTTACTCTTAATTTCATTAATTATTTCAGTAAACTTCACTTTTAATTAGTGGCATGTTATTTAATCATGTGAAGTATTGTACTAGGCAAGAAATATCCCATAAAGTCAATGTAATGATATATTTATGGGTCTCATGTCTATTTCCTCGTATAAGTTTAGGTTTGTAGAGGAAAAAAATGAAGGTTCATTTAATGGGACTGAAAAATAATTTGGTGACTAGAACAATGGTTTTCTCAACATTTCTTTCAAAAATTATCCATTCAGACTCACCTACCACTTCTATGTGAACTATTATTTCTCCTCCCTTTATAAGAGTTTTCTATTCCTGTTTCTCCCATGATTACAAATCTTCTAATAACTCCCATTTAAGAATCATTGCTCGGTCAATCATAAAGCATTTGTTAATGGGTCAAGCACTGTCTTAGGTGATGGCACATCAATAAAAACAATTAAGACAAGTCCTGCTCTCAAGCAACTTTACTGTTCTATTTGGGATGATAACATATCAAACCAGAGAAGTCAAATACAGGGAAATTAGCATGAGAGGCCCTTAGTGGTTCCATCAAGGCACGGAAAAAACTCCATTCAACAACCATCATAGTTTTATATGTTGGGCCAATATATTTTGTGTGGGAGAGGATTTTTTTTTACTGTGATGCTCATAAGTTGAAGAACATATCCCCAAAGATCCACAAGCAAAGATTTGCAGCTTCTTAAAACTGCAGCTGTGGCTTTAAAAAAAACCTGATTTATACATGAAGAGATCACTAACTCTAATGGTGAAAAAATTGTTATTCATAGTCAGTAACAACCTCTCACTTAGACCTAACTTGTCAACTTTTGTGAAACCAATACCATTAGGGCAGTTTATATTGGTTCAGCAGAACTGATAGCTAATTTTATGTTGAGTTCAGCAAACTGGTTTTTAAAATGACACTTGGAATCAAGGTTCTCTTTAAGGTGGGTGCTTGGGTGGCTGCCCAATGTGGAAATCACAAATTTACATTCCTTATTCTTTTTTGACATTCTAAGTGCCCACAGTAGAGTTCATTCTTTCCATAGGTGAAAAAAAATGATGAAACTATTCTAGTAATATTTATTTAGTAATTTTTAACACTCATTATACCTCTTCTGTTCTTCTTATTTGAGTATTAAATGCATGAAATATTAAACTACTTTTTGGTGTATCTTTTTGTATACTTAAAATGGTCATTAGGGCAGAGAACTGGTTGTTAATTTATTTGAATCCCACCACTGCATTAGAGGTAGTATGAACATAGTAGAGAGAGAGCAGGAAGTCAAGTTGAGAAGATCTGGGTTCGAGTACCACATCTGCTGCATCTATATGATGGTGGGCAAGAAAATTGGGTTTTCAGAGCCCTAGGCAATTCCTGAAGGCCATAAGCTGCAGAGTCAATGCTGACCTACTTTCAAGGACGTTACTTCCTTCCTCAGAGTTCTCTATAACAATAAAATTATGGATCAGATAAAAAAAGTGATATTTTCTACTGACCTTCTCTGTGTATTGAGTCTTACCCCTCAACCCATATTAGAGTATAAAATATAAAAGACTGGGACATTTTTTTTCCTAAATTTTGCCCTTCCCTTAGTTCCCTACATAATGTTTTTGCAAAAATGTTTTATTAATAGATGTTTGTTTAATGAATGACATTTGATGAATGAGTTTTAGTTAAATATGAAAAATGTAATGTGAGATGAGAAAAGAAAGAACTCTTGTGAAAATTGTTGGTTACACCAGGAAAGGGCATTACCTGGGACCACAATCTTTGTTTTTGACTATATCAAGTGAATATTAGTTGGGATTGAAACATGTTAGTGCCATAGAGGCTAAAGATTAAGGAAAGCGGGTTACATCAATCAGCTTTTCAAAACTACCCATATCCTGGACCTTTCTATCTCTCCTCCAACTTGAACTCTTAGCTTCTTCAGTGAGCTTGAAGTTTCACCTTAGCCCCCTAGATTTTAGTGCTTCATAATGGCCCTGTCTTAGGTTTACTTTCTCTTTCTCTCAGATCCCTATTTATAGCTGTTCATCTTCTACTTCCCATCTCTATACTTCGGTATCTATTGATTTTCATACAGTTGATATAATAGAAGCCATGATGTACTCCTGTTGTGACTATTTTCTCCTAAATGACTATTTTTATCCTGCCATCTCTATCTCCATGTGAAATATTCTCATTAAAGTTATCTTTGATTTTTAGTGAAACTTCCTGGATCACAGGTAATGCTGTAAGTTGGAGGTGCTATTCTACTATAGAATTACAGAAACCAGTACTTAATACCCTTGAAGACTATAACTCCAAACACATTTTAGTAAATAACATTAAAATATAAAATGCTTAAGGGAACTTAATATAATGTTGGTATAGGAGAGCCACTTTTTCTTATGGCTTACTGTTCTGTCACTTCAGTTATCCTGTAGGTCAGCTCACGACCTGTGACATATGTATCTGCCATACTACTTGACTCTCTATAAAGCTGCTTTCCCAATATAGTCAATATGATCCAAATTGTCAAATACTTTTTTCCAGCTCCTTTATGTACTCTATACCCTTTGGGTAACTGTTATTCTTTGACTTCCATGATATTACTTGTTCCTTTGCCTAAGTCTTTCAATTAAAATAAAACTATGCATGAATTCTGTGTCTCTCCTTATTCTAAATGTTAAAATTGAATGTTCACTTTCACCCTTTAAGGATCCAATCATTTCTACTTCAGAAACCTATTCCTCTTTGTTGACCAGAATAACGTACAGAATACTAATTCCCAATGTTGCTTCTTCCAGCCTATGAAGAATGAAATTGACATTAAGGTCAGTGCGTGTGTGTGTGTGTGTGTGTGTGTGTGTGTGTGTGTGTGTGTGTGTGCATGTGTACACATTGCTTGGTATTTTGGCTTATAGCTCTAGCAGATGTCCAGATAATTGAAATTCCCTACGACTGCTACATCTTGGCTGCATTCCAGGTAGGTATTATGTTTCCCAATCTCCTCATTTATTTCCTTTTTTCCTGGTATTTTAAGGTATGTGTCCATATCATTATTGTTTCTCTTTCTTCTCTCTATCAATACTTACCCCAATGTTTTCCACCATGGTAATTCCTTTTATAACTATAATTCTTCTTATATATTTCATGAGTATGTAAAGCTGCTCCATTACTCTTCTAATCCCTTCTGTTCCTTCAAATAAGGTATGCTTTTCTAGAATCTATTTCTATTCCTTTCTGGAATCATTATAACCCATTTCACCAAATCTCAGGGACTTCCTCCAAATCACATGTTCTTCCATTAATCAAAATTTATAGTTTCCCTGGTTTATTCACACATTATGAAGTCTTTATCAGGCCTATATGATTATGAGAATGCAACTTGACCTTTTGAGACTCAGATTTCTCATCAATAAACTTGAATTACTTCACTCAAAGAATGTAAAAAAATTGCATTCCTTATTAAAGGACAGAGATTAGACCTATGATTTAATTTACATAGGAAACTCCCAGATGAAGCAATTACCTCCTGCAGTGCAAGTTGGCAATCTCTTTGCCACTTGATTTCTTATATGACTGCCTCAAACACTGAAAGGTCAACTTGGGGACACAGTCAATATATGTAACAGTTGGGACTTGAACCCAGCTATTCCTGATCTCAAAGAAATCTCTTCATCAAAGCACATTTTCTCTATGCTTTTATTATCATTAAAACTTTAATATGACCATGTTATGTATTACATTGTTTAAAAGCCATCATTGTCACCCTGCTTCTTACAAGATGGTATCCTAACTACTTATCCTATCTTTTAATACCCTTCAAAGTGGGCCCTTCCATGTGTTTCCAAACCTCTCACTATTCCTCTGAATAAATCTTTTCCCCCAGCTCTATTAGTTTGCTCACCTTTTTGCAAACATGCTATTATCTCTCACACGTCATACTTTTAGTTTGTATTCTTCTTCCTATATGGAATATTACTTGTGCTACTGTTTTGTAGAGTGCTGGACCTCGAGTCAGGAAGACTCATCTTCATGAGTTTAAACATGGCATCAGACACTAGCTGTGTGACCCTGGGCAAGTCACTTAACCCTTTTTGTCTGTTTCCTAAGTTGCAAAAAATGATCTGAAGAAGGAAATGGCAAACCACTCCACTCTCTGACAAGAGAGCCCCAAATGGGATCACAAAGAGTCAGGCATGACTGAAACAATTAAGCAACAACAACAAATTCTGTTGTCATTCTTCATGGTGTGGTGGTGAGCATAGCTGCTTTCCAAGCAGTTGACTCCAGTTCAATTTCTGACTAACTGTCATAAGATTGGACAGCAACTGGAAAGGAGTTTAACCATCTCATTGAGTTGCCAAGTGTCATATAAAAAGTTTAAGGCAGGATTCAAACTCATCTCTTACTGTTTCTAGTCAGTAAATGACTGTTTGGGATCTTGGGTTGGCAGCCTTCAGGCAATTGTAATGTAGGGCCTTAGACATAGAGCACCTGGACAATGGTCACCTAGAAGGGTAGCCATGCTCTAGCAGAACAGGAAGAAGAGTGCTCCTCAAGATTTTGGTGGAATGAAGCAAATACTCCTGTCTTTTAGAACTAGTTTCATTGCACATACACGTCTCCTCAGGTTTCTGTGTTCTTTTCCACCTCCCTTAGGAAGGGGTGATACCAGGACAGGGCCCACCATTCCAGCCTGACTGCATGCACTGGACCATTCAATGCCCCCTCTAAACAAAAAGAAAAATGAAACAAAACCTGGTTTCCCCCACTTAAAAGAATTCCTAGATACTATCCTGTCTCTCAGGCTTATAGTCATGCATAAAATACTTGGCTTCCTATGATATAGATACCATGGAGAGTTCTTTTTGTCCTTGTCTTCCTCCATTAGTATTATAGTAGCATTCTGTACGATCCCATAAGCCCTACGCAAATCAGAAAAATTTACATGAAGTAGAAAACACAACCAAAAACCATGAGAGCTTTGAGTTAGAAAAGAGGGTTTGTTCCTCAAATCCATAACAAATATTTCCTTAATAATATTCACATGGTATGAGAATTTTTAAGGCATTTAGAAGTATAAAAGAAAAACAACACAAATATTTTTACAAATATTTGAAAGCTATAGAAAGCCAAATCCTTAGTCTTCAAACACATACAAGAAGGAAATAAATGTAATGGAGGCTAATGACAGACACGCTTTTTGCTCAACACAGCAGTTGCTCAACACAGCAGTCCTCAGGTTCAAAGGGTAAGAAGTATTTCTCACTCTTCACATACTCTCAATTGTATCTGAAAATTACAATGACCATTCCCCATCATCTTCTCAGCAACCAATACCTTCCTTAATAACACACAACACATTCCTAGTGACCTCAATATTAATAGTCTTAAGAGGAGTAGAATTTTTGCCTTTCCTCATGCTAAAAACGGTTGTGATGCACCATTTTATATTATTTATTGGAAAATACTTGATAATCTCAGCTTTAAGGTAATTAAGAAATGCTAGCTCAGGTTTAAGAATTTAAGAATTCTGCAAATATTCATCCAATTCACTATTTTCCTTAAAGACATTCAATTGCTGAGTCAGCATCTTAGCTTTACAACATCTCTTTCAATCAATGAAATAAGGTAGGTGCTATAATTTTCTCCATTTTTAGAAGTAAGGAATCTGAGGCTGAGAATATAATTGAATTAATGAGTGTAACATAATAGGTTTAAGGCAGGATTCAAACTCGTGTCTTCCTGTCACCACTAGGTGAATGAGCATTTGCTTCAATCAACTAAAATCTTGAGGAGTACTCTTCCACTCTGGTAGAGCATGTCTACATTTCTAGGTGACCATCGTCCAGGTGCAAGTTACTCAGCTTCATCGAGTATCAGTTTCTCATCTAAAAAATGAGGGGGTTGGACTGCATGAACAATAAAAATTCCTTAAATTTCTCTGATCCTGTGATCCTCTGGCCTGGGTTCAAATGTTGCCTTTGCCACATACTAGCTGTGTAATTGTAGACAAGTTCCTTAACTATTTAGATCACTTATACTAAGATTCACGTTGGTTCAGATTGGGCTAACGTCTTTTGCCTTTCTTTCTTTTTTTCACAGGTATATTTTCACTCAGGCTTCATAAGCAAGAAACAAAAGCACCATAGTGGGCTTTGCTTTTTTTCCTCTATTGCTCCCACCATTTTTTTCCAAAAAAGAAACAAATAAAAAATACTATTTCCATCTTCCAGCACTTAAACTCTAAATGTTTTATTTCCCTACAACCCAAACTTGACATTGGAAATTGCATAGGCTAACCTCTCTGGAAAAAGTCTTCACTGATTCTGTCATAATAATTTTAAGAAACTCCTTGGTCAATTTCAAGCAAGTATAAAATCTGTCAGTTATAGGGTAGAATTTTTTGAAAATTTACTGACAGGGGAGAGACTTATAACCACCAAAATGTCAGCTCATCATGACAGGCTGTCTTAAACACCTGCAAGAATACTGATCCAACTTTAATTCACATTTAATAAACAACTTACTGTTTGCTGCCAATTTATTTGGTTTATAAAGTATTTATAATTATATTAATTACATATTCATGGCATCTGGCAATGATTCTCTTCTAAAAATGAAATATCTACCTAAAAAGTTTGTGATTGAACACAAACAAGTGTTCTGACTTGGTTCTGGGCACTATAAGTTGAAAGTTCACTTATGAGAACTCAGAGTTAGATTCGAAGATTCTGGTGGAGAAGAGATCAGGTTGGAGTGTTCATGACATCGTGTAGAAATGGCAATAAAGTTACATGGTGGCCTGATTCCACTAACGTGATGCAAAAAACATGCAAAAAAGAATGTAGAATTGCTTCAATCTATATTCTGATGATGCTGCTCTTATTATACTTTCTCAAGATACTGGAAAGGGGAATGATTACAAAGACTGCTTAACTGAAATATAATAATTATCCTGATTAATTTCCCACCCCCACTTTGTCTGTCTTCCACCCATTATAAAGAATAGTGAAGAAGTGTTTTTTTTTTTAAATAACAATGGCCAAGACACCAAAGGTGCGATTCACTGTCATGAGCCAAGCACATATCCACCTCAAGAAGACACTCCTTGTAGTGGCAAAGAGACAGATTTCTATTTCCAAGTCTCCCTGTCTTCCTTTCTGAAAGGACAATATGCTACAGAAGCCAATGTTTTCTATTAACTTCACTCAATGCCTATACAATGCTAAAACTCAGGATCGTCAAGATCATCAAATTATTTTGAGAGAAAAAAATTCAAGAGTATAGGTAATGATCAATGGCACTCACAATTGTACCTAACATTCAGAAATATTTATAACCTTTTTTTCCTCAGCCTTCCACACTTCTACCCTGACAAATAGCCTATGGTTAGTTAATGTTCTCAGAACACTAGTTAGTATCTGGTATTCATTTTGCCAATGATATGAGAGAGATGAGCATATTTTTTTAAAAACGACTACAATACTACTTAATTTTCAGAGATTACTCAGAGTTTACAGTGAAATCAGGGAAAACCAGAAAAGCATGTAGACAGATAACCAGAAAATAGGAATTAACAATTTGTATTAAATGCCAGCTACATCCTAAGCACTATCATCATAGATAGAGATATGGACTAGATCTGTGATTTCACTAGATAGGGGGCTCTCTGATGAGGAAATTACCTCAACCAGTGTAGCTTAACATTTGCTCCATAGCTTATAGATTCTTAGAGAGTTGGCTAAAGCACTGAGAGGTTCAGTTCTTGCCAAGGGTCACATAGCTACCATGTATTCCATTGGTAAAAGGTCATTAGTGTCCTTTTATATGAAGGATAGTACATTCCTTTTAAAAAGTGTGTTATCTAATAAATTAGAAATAAAATAAATAAATGTGAAAAAAAATTTAAAATGAAATACCCCACTAATATAAAAAAAAGACCGAGAGAGTAAACTGTTGGAATTCCCAAAGGAAAACAGGCATTAGATACTAAGTAACCTGAACTTGGAGTCAAGAGAACTAAGTACATGTCCTAGCATGAACACTTACTGCTGATGTGAAGACAACTGGCTCAGTTGTCTTATTTCTTAGAATATCAGTTTCTTATCTATAAAATGAGAGCAATAGTACTTGTATAATGAGACAGACCAAGTTGATATAAGGGGAAAATTAAACAAACTTTAATATGCAAAGCAACTTTGTTACCATTTATAAAATTTATATTTTGGATGGTCCTTAGGGGAATATCTAGTCCAATTCTATTATTTGATAGAGGAAGGGAGCTGGGACCTTGAAAGATGAAGTTACTTGGCAAAGGTCACAGAGGAAGGAATTTGCAAAGCTAGGAGTAATATATATGTGTATTCCACTTTTGTTTCTCTGTATCTGTGTTTATCTGCCTTGTCTCTTTCTTTGCTTTCTCCGTCTCTCTATCTTTGTCTCTGACTACAATTCTGACTGTCTCTCTCCGTGTCTCTGTCTCTCTCTGAGTCTCTGTGTCTGTTTCTGTCTGTCTCTCTCTTTAGGTAACACACAACCAAGGATAAACAATATTGGGGTAAACGTCCGTGTTTTGAATCTTTACAAAACTGTTTAGAAGTCTATTTCATTGGCTCTGAAAATCTCAATGCGGGTAAATCCTGGTGTTGTAAAAATTTGACTAGCAGCTGCTGTGGGGGTGAAAGACCAACACAAGCCCAACAACCAGAATGCTGCCAGCACAGGTTCTTTTGATCTGCTTTACTAAGGAAAGCAGCATTAGGAGGTTGACAATCTTATTTCAATCCAACATACAAACATTGTTTACTTAGTTCAGGGGGAAAAGCCAGCACCCTGAACTTCAGAAATACAAACAAATTACAAAGATGCATTATAAATAGACCAAATACAATCCATAGTTGCCAAGAAGGCATCAACATCTGGATTCACAAGCTGGAAGGCTCTTAACTACAGCTGCCCAGAGTGTCTACATCAACACTCCTCCAAGAGTGAGAGCCCCCACAAATACCTCTGTTCTCTCTTTTTATACTATCTTTGGACATCATCAAACATCATCTGAGTGACCAGAACTTAGGTGCATACTATTGGCTCTGGTCTTAGCAACACCCCTTAGGACCCTGAGGGCTTCACGCCCACATTGGCTTAGCACCTAGTAGTTAAGGGTTTGGGCCTGGGGCTTTGCACTTAGTAAGGCTCAATCAAAGACACTTAGTTAATTCAGCATTATAAAACAGTAAAAAAAAAGTCCCAACTTAATTGCCAGTATACCTGGACCAATACAAAACAATTCCTTTCCATGTGAACCTCATACTCAATGTTCTCCAGGAAAAAAAAAACAAACAAACCCAAAACACTTCCTTCAGCTGTTGACCCAGTGCAGTGGGCTCCTTCCTCTCATTCTCTTCTCTTTCCCTGAGCACTAATGAATCATGCAGACTATTATTCACTCAGTGCATTACCATGCTGCATTTTTTTCTGGTCATGTATTTTACTAATGACATTCTTTATACTGTTTCTACATGTTTCGATGTACTCAGAATGATATTCTCATTAAATATAATTGATTTTTAACTGATTTATGTTTTTACACAGGATCAGAAAATTCCCATAAAAGTCATTATGTTAGATAGTTCTGTGTTGCATTTAAAACCCTATATTTTGAGGAAAATAATATTTTTAAGCTAAGATTCAGTCCACCACCAAATCTCTACTATCAAAATGTAAGAGAAGGAGGTAAGTTGGTTGGGAAGGTCAGTATAACCAATGCTGGTGTCCCATAATCTTCACTGTTGGTAGCAAAGTGATCTACTGACTTCCCTTCAAGAATTTTTTCTTGAGAGAAGGGATGTAGTCAGCAGTTTCAAGGGAACTACCTAATGGTTTAACTTCAAAAATAGCACTGTAATTTACAACAGCTAACCGCCTAGAAATGAAGCTGTTACTAAGAGGAGTAAAGTATGAAATGTGTCAGCATGTTAGAAAGAACAAAACTATTTAGAAGATAGAAACTCTGATGCTGTAGTTTTCTAAGAATATAGAAAGATCTTCTTCCCCCCTTAAAGTACTCCTTTAAAAATGGAAATAAAATGAAAGTATCTCTATATTCAGAACCTTAGGTTTAGAAGGAACTTTAGTTTCCTACGCCACATAGTTATTCACTTTATAATAATTAACCTACTACATAAAAACCCATTGAATAAGTATGAATTAAAATACAAGGTTTTTTTTTCTGACTTCAAGGATTGAATCTACCTAATGTGCCATGATTCCTTTCATTTGGCCTGTTCCATCAATTTAAGTGTCTACTATGTATCTGTCCCTGGTGATATAAAATAATTACTATTTTCAAGTTTACAGTTTAATGATGAAGCCAATAAGTATACATATAAGTATATATGGAATCTGTACTAAGAGAATAAATAAAAAAAATGTTTACAAAGTACAAAAACACATGAGAATTTGGGAAGGAGGGTATTAACCATTGGGGGATCAGGAAAGGCTTCATGCAGAAAGTGGTGCTTGAACTACCTCTTTAAAGAAGAGAAGAATTCTATGAGGTAGAGGTAATAGGGGAGTTCAGTACAAACCTGAGAGACTGCCTATGCATATGCATGGAGATGGGAGAATTAATGTCATGTGTGAGGAAGAGAAAGTTACAATACTATTCTTCTAAATATCCATCTATCCATCTATCTCTATCTATCTATCTATCTATCTATCTATCTATCTATCTATCTATCTATCTATCTATCTGTCTGTCTGTCTGTCTGTCTGTCTGTCTGTCTGTCTGTCTATCTATCTCTCTATATTCCTAATTGGTTCCTCTGGTGCCAAATTTATCTCTAATGCAGTCTCTACATAGCTGCCAAAAATAATCTTCCTAAAGCACAGGTATGACCTCATTACTTCTCTGATCAAAAATATTCAGTGACCACCCATTTCCTCAGGGATAAAATACAAACTGCTTGGTATGTGAAACTCCGGTCAAAAGTTTTATTTCTATTTTACATTGCTCCCTTTAACATATTTCATTTTCCCAGCAAACAGTCCTGTTTGCCCTTCACAAAACTTGACATTCCTTTTCCTCTCAGCTTCTGTTTCTTTAAACAGACTGTCTGACCCTCAGGCCTGAAAAGCACCCTCTCCTCACCTCTGCCTCGTAGAATCCCTCTCTTCCATCAAAGCTCACCTCAGGTACAACACATTTCCCAAAGTTGTTAATGCACTTCCCCTCCTCACGTATCTTTTACTTATATTTTTATGTGTTATTTCTTAGTTGACTGGTTTTTTGTCTTTGTAGTCTTAGCACCTAGCACAGTCTCTTGCAAACAGAGAAATGTTCCTTGAATTGAATGTGTATATTTATATATATATATATATGGCATATACATACATTAATATATAATTTCTTTCTAATTTCATGATATGGTGCTATTGAGATTGCAGAGATATTACAGATAAAATGGCTAGAAGGATAAATCGATCAAAAGCTGCTGAAAAATTATTAGGGTGAGTAGTAGAATAAGGCTGAGAACTCAGATGGTTAAAAAAAATACTTTTTGCTGATGAGACTACTAGTTTCTAAATTGAGAAAATAAATTATTTTAAAGCTAATGGAAATGCATATATTTTAAAGAGAATGTGAGGAAAACACATGCACTCAAAGGGTTTCTCTCAAAATGCTTTTTCCTCTTTATAGTCTCACCTAGTCACTATTGATCTTTTGTCACTGCATTTTCATTGGATGTTCTAACTATCTGCCAACATGTAGCTAATGTAATTGTCTCAAGCTGCCATACTTTGAATTAATATTGTGCTTTTCAGGTGAATTACAAATAAGATATAAATTTACAGCCTAATTAAGGGATGTTTTTCAATCAGAATAAAAGGACTTAGGTTACTTTGCCTTCTAAGGGAAATGGATGAATTAGAATGTATCATATAAATCAGATTTCTGCTTGGAGATAGGTGTACCTCAAATAAAGAGCAACCAGACCAGGAACTTAGGAAAAAAGTGCGGGCCCGGTTATCAGGCTAGTTGAACTTCTTGGATGACCACCACAGTGCTTCCCTCAACATTTCCTTTTCATTAAAGCTTTGGATTTCTCAACTTTTCATTTTGTCATGATTTTTCTTTTCTTTATTTTGCAGTTATTGCAATCAATCCAAATATGAATAAAATTTTTAGAACTATAACTGTCTTTGTTCATCATTGTTGATGGTATGCCAGTGCTATCATAATAGAACACTTTTACATAAAAAATTCAATTAAAATATAGCATTATGGAAATGTTAAGGGTCTAGTCTCAACTCAGAAAGGCAATGAAATTTAAAGTAAAGGCAGATACTGCTTCTTTAATATGCTCTTTGCTCCTTGGATAGCCTGTATGAACACTAATAGTTCATGGCTGCCAATCAGATCTGTGTCGGAATGACTGAGATATATTTCATAAGGTACATCCTACAGGCAAAACAGCACATTATTAATATTAAATGGAAGAATGAGGAATAATCAAGCATAGTAATTATCAGCTTAGAATTTTGGTTTGAATTTTATTTCTCTGCTTTGGTGGATTTAAGTTAAGCTTATCCTTCCTGGGTAATGTTTTCTTCCAGTGACTTTTTATTTACATTTCATCTATAACAGTTCTAAAGAAACAAGTATATAAAGAAATATTTTTGTATGAGCCTATGAATGCTAGCTTAAAACAATCTGCTATATCAAAGTATAGTAGGTGAAACTGTTGCAGAACTACTTCACTGAAGGTTAGTAGGTAGCGACTTGTTTGCCACTTGCCAGGAATATTACAGCATGGTTTGCTGCTCAGAAATGAGCTAGAGTTAACAGGAGTGGGGAACCTGCAGCCTCTAGGCCACATATGGCCTTCACTAAGCCAAAGTTTTATGGACCAAATTTGTTTATTAAGGAGATTTGCTCTATGAAGTTTGGCTTCAAAGAGCCACACTTGAGGACTTCGAGCACCACATGTGGCCTTGAGGCTACACGTTTTCCATGGCTAGCTAGATGCCCTTCTTGTTTAATGACATAGTGAGCATTAAAAATTGAAACAAAATCACTAAATTAACTCCACAAATGGAAAATAGTTCTGAAATCATCAATATGGACCATACCTCCTTGCTCTGTGGAATGAATCAAAGTGTTTCTGAACTTTCCTACCAGACACAATTTTTTTTTTCTCCAGCTCTTCATCTAAATGAAAGTGAAATTCTTGAAGTTGAAAACTTTAAAAAGTCATAGACAATATTATTCTGTAGGTTTCTAAAAAGCCAAACCTCTGATCCATAGGTTGGAAAATTGTGCACTATGTAACATCATTTCACTAGATTGTATTACCCAACCAGCCACCACTCCCTCACCTCTAGTGCTTGTGAGGGTGTGTAGGATGGTGAGGGAAGGAATAGTCACCAAAAACGGATTCTCCATTATTTAAACTTCCACATTGCCAATATATTGCGGTTGGATTGAAGTTCAATTAAGACAAAATTGGCAGCAGAAACTGGCTTGTTGGAAATGTTTTATTTTTTCTTAAGTTTAGCTATCTGATTATTAGAAGTCAAATGGACATATCGACCACTCTGACAGCCAGTGCATTAGAAATGGATCAATAGGGGGGCGGAGCCAAGATGGCGACTGGAAAGCAGTAACTGGCGTGAGCTCCCCTCCAAGTCCCTCCAAAAACCTATGAAAAAATGGCTCTGAACCAATTCTAGAACTACAGAACCCACAAAGCGGCAGAGGGAAGCAGG
>CM053625.1:201177952-201196654 GCA_028646595.1 Phalanger gymnotis
CTGCTTCCCTCTGCCACTTTGTGGGTTCTGCAGTTCTAGAATTGGTTCAGAGCCATTTTTTCATAGGTTTTTGGAGGGACTTGGTGGGGAGCTCACGCCAGTTACTGCTTTCCAGTCGCCATCTTGGTTCCGCCCCCCCAGAACCAAAATATTTGACTTGCATCTGACCTCTAATTTCAATCATAAAGAAAACTCCCAATAAGAAAACTTTCACTAAACCAGTACCTACTCTAGAATTTATAGTCTTAGAAAGATGTTCTGAGAGTTTGAGTGATTTTCCAAGGGTCATCCAATCAGGATGTGTTGATGATGAGACTCGAATACATATTTCCCTGAGTCTAGTACAAAGCCACAAAACTATGAAGATACAAAGTTTTGAGGTAAAGAGTAAGGGAGCTAATGGGAAAACTTACTACAGAAGTCCTGATTTCTCAGTTAAGTAGGATGTGCTATGATACTTGAGAGTTGGATGAGGTGACAAAATGTTTGAGCAAAAATCAGTTTGGGCAGAACCATTGTGGGGAGTCTGGTGAAATATAAATGAGAAGAGAATAAAGGATTGGCATGCAGTGATGAGAAAGTAGGTAAGGTGGGGTTATACCAATTCATAGTGACTCAGCCTTCATTGATTTATATCTTCACATTGCACTATCACAGAATTGTACCTGGAAAGTTTCATATAGGTCGTCCATTCATTTTCCCTTATTTTAAAGATCAGGAAACTGAGGCAATGAGTGGATGAGTGATTTGCCAAAATAAAGTGCCAGACTCAGGATATGAATCCAGGCCCTCTGACTCCAGAGCCAGGGCTCTTCCCACTGTACTACAAATCTCCTTTAGCAGTAATGTTTAGCGACTCAGAATTGGAAAACAGGGATGGTGAAGGTGACGTAACATTGTGGGTTAAAAGTATAAATTCAAAGCTGGAAAAAAATGTGTAGTTGAACAGGCTTGAGAAAGCATTCCCTTCCACCCCCATCCCAATCATTCTGATTTGAATGCAAGGCAGTGACTACACAGATGATCCCTAAGGTCACTCTCAGACCTAACAATCTATGTTTCTCTGATTCTATAATAGTAAAATCATTTTATACAAAGATGCCCCAAGATATAAATATGAGAACAAAGCTTTTCAGTAAGATCCTCAATTGAGATAGCACTAAAATCTATACATCTAGTCATCTGCTTTAGAAATAATCACTTGCCTTTCAACACCAGAGAGATGTATCTGTATTGTTTGACAAGAAATAATGAAGAATGAATTAAAAAATAACTTGGACTGGTACAAATTCCCCCCTTCACAAGGCTAAATTAAATCTTTATCATTATTACTCACAGTTCTTACTTCAGAGATTTATATTGTATTTTGAATTGTTTTAGATGATGCTATATTTATTACTAGTTCATGGTTTGGTTTGATTTAAGCATGTAATGTCTAACAAAAATAGCATGAAAAGAGCTGGAAAAACAGTATTTTGAAAATTTTTTTAAGACCAGAAGTGTGATTTTGTTGTTACAGGGAACTCACAGAGAGGAAATTCCTTCTACTAATAGAGGTCAGTACCACAACTTAAGAGTTCCATAGACTTGCCCAGAGGCAACTCTACTGACTGAGACATTAGGTTATTGACCATTCCATTTTTAAACTTTATATTTATGGATGGTTAAGGTGGCAGTAGAAGGGGAAAGGAATCTAATATCTAGGAATCAATATCTAACTATTCTGTGGTTTTTGTTCACTTAAAAAATACTGTTGGTGAATTGTAGTTTGGAAAGATCTACATCTGATTCACATTTTTTAAACCTTCATTGCCTATGCAAACATGAGTAAGTTACTTACTCTTTCCAAATTTATGGGGATGATAACTTTTCAAAGTAGGCTGTTGTGAAGATCAATTGAACAAAATCATATAAAATAATTTCTAGATATGAAATCCATGTGACTGTCAGATATCATCATCATCACCACCACTATCATTACCACCACCACCAATATCATCATCATTTTAATAATTGTTTACAAATGAAACCCCTTTGGATGGAGATAGTATGTCATTTCTACCAATCAGTACTCTGTATGGTATCTTGCACAAAATACAATGACAAAAGTGATTAATAAATACATATGCTGTTGAGCAGCCATTTATGATGCTTTCTCTGCTCAGTACTTAACTATTTATTAAGTAGCCCAGTGGCTCAGTGTATAAAGCATGGGAATTAGAGGCAGGAAGATCTGACTTAGAATATTGCTTCTGACATTTACTAACTATATGTCTCTGGGAAAGTCACTTGATCTCCAAGTGTCTCAGTTTCCTCATCCATAAAATGAAGATATACTAGCATCTGTCTTGCAGAATTACTGTAAGGATGAAATGAATTGACATATGTAAAGTACAAACCATTAAGTGTTATATAAGTGATTGCTGTTATTATTACATGCTAAACGGAAATGCAAACTGTATACACACATAAATATCTATATCTAATCTATGGATATATATGTAGATGTACACATTGTATATATATATACATATATATATATATACACACATATATATATATACATACATACATACATACATTCACACATATGTTATGGATGCCAAAAAGATTTTCAAATAATGGTGTCTGAAGCTCACTCTGATAGAAAAGGATTTCATAATTTTTTAAAGAAAAATTCTTAAGAAACAAGGTGTTGCATTTAAAAACAAAGCACTCACATTTGCTTAAAAAGATTTTTGTTCTTAGCAGAACATTAATGTGACTTAAATTAATCCAGTGTCTTCTATATTTCCTTCTCTTTAGTTCTATAATGCATTAGACATCTATTGATAATAAGTCTGAAGTGAAAACTATCTCTGCAGAATGATGACTAATGGACGTTGTTCTAAAACATTACTTGAATCCTATAATTGGAGAAAATGTTCAAATTGAAAGCAATACTGCAGGGCTCATAAATAGGTCAGCATGGTATTGGATAGGTCATTTGTCACAGGTTAAGGTGATGGAGATTTATGTGTTTTTCTAAAACATGAATGTCTATGACTGTTCCACTCAACCAGAAAAGGGATAATTATTTCAGAATAAGCAAAGTCTCTGAGTTGGAAGAAATCTCATAAATCAGTTATTCTAATCCATACCTGACCAAAACTCCTTTCTGTACCATGCATTATTTTCAAATGATCTTCTAGCCTTTGCTGGGAGATGCTTAATCTCACCTCAAAGTTACTAATTTTGTAATTGCCAAATCTAATGGCCTTTCCTAGTCCTTAACCTTCTTAACATCCCTTCAGTCTTTGACACCATTTATCATTCTTTTGGATTTTTTGGAAGAGTGAGGGGATGAGGCTATTAGGGTTAAGTGACTTGCCCAGGGTCAGGCAGCTAGCAGATATTTTCTTTACTGTAGGATTCTGAGACATTGTTCTCACCTGCTTCTCCTCCCACCAGTCTGACAGCTCCTTCTCAGTTTCTTATTTCTGAATTTGTATCCAAATTGTACCTTCTAACCATAGATGTCTATATCAGTAAGACAAGATTCATGACCTCGAGGATGACAATGAACATACCTGAATGGTTTGGAATCACAAAATATGAAAAACTAAGTATAACATTTATTTAGACTCCAGAGGATCAAATCCAAGAACCAATACCCCCAATTTGATATAGCAGCAATTATATTCCAAAACCAGTAAGCCTGCCTTAATGTAGCAACAAGGAAATTATAACACAGTATTATAGCAAGGAACCAAGTCATCCTGTAACCTTTTCCCCTGCTAGGGTCTTCTTGCAAACAAGCACTCACTCACACACAATCCTAACTTTCTGTTCAGCACTCTCTTCCACAGCTCAGCTGGTTCTCTCAATGTCTGTTTTTCAGCACCCTCTAGATGTCTCCTGCCTCAATGTCATCCTCTCAGTTCTGCTGCTCTCTGTTCTGTTCCTCTTCAATTCTCTTCCCCTTCAATTCTCATCCTTTTCAATTCTGAGTTCTCCTTTTATACAGTCCTGGAAGGCATCTGATTGGCCAGAACTCAGGTCTCTGATTGGCTGAATTCCAGAGTGACTAGAACTTGGTGCACATCCCATTGGCTCTGGCCTTAGCAACTCCCCTTAGGGTCCTGAGGGCTTCATGCCCACATTGGCTTAGCACCTAGTAAGTAGGGGCTTTAGGCCTACTTACAAACAAAGATATAATCAAGCTTTCCCACCTAGGCCCCTGAGGGCTATTGAATGGGTGGGAAAGATCTTTGACCACATTAATAGTACAATATCCCCTAAAGCTCTGTTCTGGAAGTTTTCTTCTCTGTTTACACTATGGCACTTGGTAATCTTATTAGCTCCCATGGATTCAATTAGCATCTCCACAAAGATGATTCTCAGGTCTAGTTATCTAGCATTCATTTCTTTCCTAACCTCCAGTTTCATAACCTCTAACTGTCTATTCCATAGACATCTTAAACTCAACTTCTCCAAAACTGAACACATTACCTTTCCCCCCAAAACGCACTCCTTCCTAACTCCACTATTATTGTTATATGCACCACTCTCCTCTCAGGCATCCTGACTCATGTCCTAAGTGTTATGCCTGACTCTGCTCTCTCTCATTTCCCATATGCAACCTGTTAAAAATTTCTTTCAATCCAACCTTTTACAATATTTTTGTATATTTCTCTTCTTTTTTTTAGAGAATGATATTATTCTGGAGTAAGCTATCATTAATTCATAACTGGCTTATTACAAGAGCTTTTTGCTCAAGTTTCTCCTCATTGCACTCCATCTGTACTCATCTGTTATAGTGACTTTCTAAGTCACATTTCCAACCCTTCCCTACCATTCAGTAAATTCTAATGGCTCTCTATACCTTAAGAACAAATATAGAAACCTCTGTTTGGTATTTAAAACTCTCCAAAACCTTGCATTTCCCAGCTTTCTAGTCTTATTACACCTTATCCTCACCTTGATATGATCCAGAGACACAGGATTCCTTCTGTTACTCCAGCAAGACACTGTGTCCTCAACTCAATGCTCAACTGGATATTTATTGTCTATGTCTCTAATGCTCTCCCTCCTCCACCTCCACTTCATGGAACTTTCACTTCAAGCTTCAGCTAAAATGTCACTTTCTTCAAGAAACCTTTCCCAGCCCCAGCTTAATTTTAATGCCTTCCCTCTAAGATTCTCTTGCACTTAGATTTTCTCTTTTTCTTTTACAGTCATTTGGATGTTGTCCACCCCAATTCAGTGTGAACTTCTTGAGGGCCAAGACTGTTTTTGCTTTCTTTGTATCCCCAAAATTTGGCATAGTGCCTGGAACAAAATAAGCTCTTATTAAAGGCTTATTACATTTGACTTGATATAGTTAGCTCTGCAATATAGAGCATTTCAAGATCGACTACTTAATTTCTGAATTTCTCTAATTGAAAGAAATTTATTACTTAAATTTAATTTCAACCTGCCTCTTTGCAGTCATTACTAACTCTTTCTAGTTCTGCTCTCTGGGGCAAAGTAGAACAAGACTAATTTCTTCCACATTGTAGTTCTTCAAATATTTGAAGACAGCTTTTCACATCGCTACTGAGCTCCCCCATCCCCTAGACATTCTCATTTTGGGGGGTGGTAGCTGATTAACATTCTCATTTCCAACAACTAATCTTTATATGGCATAATCTTGAGGCTCTTAATTATTATCTGTATGGTCCTCAGATGAAAATCAGTAACTGTCCTTATAAATTGGGAGCCAGAAATCGACATGATACCTCAATTCTGGTCTGAGCAAGACATAGGAGAGCAGAACATTGAGGCCTATTTTTCTGAATTTTATGCCTCTTTTAATGCAGTCTATGATTACATTAGTTGTTTGTGGCTCTTATATCCTCCTGTTGATTCATATTAAGCTTATACTACACAAAACCCCCTAGATTTTTTTTCAAATGCATTTCTGTCTAGGCATCCCCTTTATTCCCAATGATATGTTTATGAACCATGTTTTGGAACCATGGCATAAAAATCACAAAATCATGCAAATCTTTGAACCCAGCTACTATCTCTATTACTATCTCAAAAGAGAAAAAAACCAAAAAGGGAAAAGACACATAATTACATATACATGTATATATATTCATATATTGTGTGTATTTATATACACACATGTAGATGCATGTATATATGCAACATAATACACAAATTCCAACATATGTATATCTACACTGATATGTGCATATAGTGTAGATATATATATATACATGTGTATGTATATATATACATGTGTGTATATACATATATACACAGGCACATGTATGCACATATGCCTGTGTATATACAGACATAAATATATTTACATATTAACATTTATACATATATGCACAAATACACATACATGTGATCTGTATTTTCTGTTTTACTTTTTGTGTCTTGTCTAGTATAGTTAATCTCTGATTTAAAGCATCTGCTTGATTTAGTCTGTCTCCCTCTTTTTCTTTTTCTTCATGTATAGTATACCTATATATCTATATCTATATCATATATAGAGATACATGTAGAAACATTTCTCTCTATATATGTATATATACATAACATATATGTGTATATACATGTATATATATATACACACATACATACATGCATATATATAGGTATACCTATACCTATACACATACAAATACATATACATATACATATACACACACACACATACTATTTTATAGTAAAAAGATCTGGAAACAAAGTTAGTGACTCTAATTTGCTAAATGGTTGAACAAATTGTGGTGTATGAATATGATGGAATATTATGTTGTTATTTTGATGATCAAATGAGATACCATCTGTAAAGTGCTTTATAAACCTTAAAATGCTATATAATTGTTAATTATTAATGTTATTTTCAACTGGCATCTTTTAAATCTTAGGTATTATGGTATGATAGAAAAATGCCAAAGAGTATGAAACTAGAGATTTGAGCTCTAGTTCTAACATTCACTCATTGTATGTTTTTTTTTTTTTGCAACCACCAAACCTTAAGCCACATCTGTAAGATGAAAGATTGAATTAGATCAGTTCTGAGCTAACTTCCAATTCATATATACCATGACTAAAATTCCACTTTTCTCTATGGGAAGGCTAGAAGGGAAAATGAGTGGGATTTCCTTAGAAAAGGAAAACTTTTATGGGGAAAAAAATCCATCTGCTCCTAATGCATAGTAAATGCTTATTAAACATGATTTTTTGAATGACTCAATATGTGAACTTTTATGAAGTAGGCACTAAAGACTCATGGTTGCATGTGCCAGTAATCCCCACTGTCCTGGAGTGTGAAGTTTGTTGATGGTTTGAGTTTGGGAGTTCCAAAATGCTAAACTAATTAGGTGTCTATGCTAAATCTCATATATATTTGCTAAGCTCTCAAGAATAGGGCAAATGCGGACACTAGGTTGCTTAACAAGCAATAAACCAGTCCAGGTCAGAAAATGAATAGGTCAAAGTGCCCATGGCTATCAGTAGTGGGATTGGCCCTTGCATAGCTATTGAACTTCTAGGCTGGGCAAGATACAAAAATTCGTTTGTTTTTTTTTTTTTTTAATTGCCACTAAAAACTAAGTAGATATGGAGTTTTGGAACTCAGGAAGATGAGTCTAAGAGAGGCAGATACTAAAATCATTATTATCACTATTTTTTTATTTAAACAAACTAAGGCCTGTTGAAGTTAATTGATTCACCAATGATAATACATCTCATAATAGCTTGAGGGAGGTTATAAATCTAGTTCTCTCCCGGCCACAAATCTAGTGTCTTTTCCATTATATTACATTGCCTCTATGAAACAACACAATTTCTGAGTTAGAAGGATCATTAAAACTTATCTAGTCTCATTTCCTCATTTTAGACATAAAGAAGCTGGGTTCCAAAGGGACTGAGGGACTTGGTCATCATCACATAGTGAACACTTAGTGAGGGTTCCAACTTCAATCTACCTGCTCTTAGTGGTGGTGAAGAGAGGGTAGTTAGAAAATAAGACTCACATCATTTGCTGGTTGTGTGACATTGGAAAGACTGTGTGAACCTCTCTTTGAGCACACAATACTTCTGAATGAAATTGAAGAATAAAAACCACTCAGTGCTTTTTTTTATTTTAGTGTATGGAAATGTGTAAAATCTTAGAAGCATCTTTTCAGGAAATCAATGGCTATTTTCTCCAAGTAAGGATATTCTTGGAATGGATCCCAGACTCTGAAGGAATTAGAATTTTTTATTATTGCCTTTCTTTAAATGCTCTCAATGCTCTATCATGTCTAGGTTTAAAAAAATGGATTACCTATACAGAGAAAAAGAGAGAAGGGGGGGGGGGGGGGAAACATAAGAGAAATGACATTCTTAGCCATTTTTCTGATTCCAAATTCAATGTTCTTATCCACTATTCCATTCTGTCTCTGACATTTTATTTTATTTTCATCTGTATACTGTTTTTGTGTATGTATGTATACTGATCCCATGTTGTTTGACCACATGGCTTACAAATGAATTGATGAGTTATGGTTAAGAAAAAATAAATCTATTAAAAATTGTCTTCAGTGGGTCATATAATTCATAATTGACATTTATGTTCCAGATTAACATTTTACAAATATGTTCACAAACTTTAAATACATTGAACTATTTATGTTTCACAATAGTCATTTGTTATTGTCATTTAGGCATTTTCAGTTGTGTGCAGCATTTCATGACTCCATTTTTTTGTCAAAGATATTCAAATGGTTTCCTATTTCCTTTTCCAGGTCATTTTTACAGATGAGCAAACCGAAGCAAATAAGGTTAAGTGCCTTGCCCAGGTTCACACAGCTTGTGTGTGTCTGAGGCCAGATTTGAGCCTTCCTGACTCCAGGCCCAGCATTCTCTCCACTGTGCCACCTAGCTGCCCTATAGCAGTTATTTTGTCAATAATTATTTAGTGAATGCCTACTATGTGCCATGCTTGGTGTTTATAGGTATCCCAATAGATGAGGAAACTAAGACTTACAGAAATTAAATGAATTGCTCAGGATCATGTAGTTAGTAAAAGTTTGGGAACTTAAATGAGAAGTTCCCCTTCCTGATTACAGCAGACCATGTGTTCTCTTTCAACGCCACAGCTACTTTCTGCTAGATAGATTTGACTCAGTAGTGCTTTATAAACCTTAAAGTGCTTTAATTGTGCCAAAGATGACACAATATTCTTATTGGCCTCTAATCAAGAACTGAAAACTCGCTTAACCTGTTAAAAGGAGAGGCTTATTCTCAGTTTGTAACAAAATTTTTCCGATTCCAAATTCAGTGCTCTTATCTACTAATCCATTCTGTCCCTGGCATTTTATTATGTAATACTACATTGATCATTATTTCTAGTCTATTTTATAGTCACTTTATTCAGGTTTAAAAAATACTTAATTTGTTGAATTCTGTTTTCCCACTTTGATTCTTTCTCTGAAGGTATTGGGATACTTCACCAAAAATATTGAGCACATCTTATATAGAAGGCCTAGAAAAAATTCCACTAAAACTGTAGACTACCAGGCAACTATCCATTTTTCTAGAGTAGATACTTCAATCCAAAGCACTAATGAGAAGAAAGTATAAGACATAATTCAAATGAGAAATTAGAAATACAAAGAAAGTATTACAAAAACAAGAAGTATCTAGAAACAAACAGCCATGTATTCCAAAATGGTTACCCCAGGCAAGGCATTCTCACATGCTTTAGTGAAGTATATAAAGAAATCTATTTAATATGCCAGAAAAATTATTGGAGAAAGGTAACTAAAAATAACTACAGGGTTTTTTCATGTAATTTTATCTAATATTTCTCACATACAACAACACTCTAATACTAGATTCTCAGAAAGTTTGTGAAATAATTTGTGACTGCGGAAATAAGTCCATTGGTTCAGAGAATTTTAGAAGGGGAAGGAAATTTAGACAAGACAACTATTTTTTGGACAAAGTCTAGAGAGAAATTGGGTGGGAGGAATAAATAGAACAGGATGTGTTAAGATTTAAATTCTAACTTAAACATTAAGTGCAGCTATGAATTTGAAGACTTAATAGGCAATGAGGTGATAGAATAGATAAAGCATAGAACCTGGAGTCAGAAAGACAGGAGTTCAATATTGGCCTCAGATATTTACTATGTGAACCTAAGCAAGTCACTTAACCTTCATTTGCCTCCATTTCTTCATCTGTAAAACGAGTATAATAATAATATCTACTTCCTAGGATTGTTGTGAGGGAAAAAAGAGAAAAATATTTTTAAAGGATTTTCACACCTTGTAACATTATATAAGCATTAGTTCTGATTATTACCTCCAATAATGAAGGGATAGAACACTTTCAGTAAACTTGAATTTCCCTTAAAAAAATCACTTAGGAGGGTTTGCTTCTAAAATAGCTCAAAATGTACAGCATATGTCTCTCACAATCTCATACTGCTTTACAACTCTTAGCTTACTAAAATGAATGCTGAGAGACAAAAGTGCCAAAATCTACAAAATTAATTCAATTATTAATATAAAAATTCATTATTTTTTTTTAAATGAAGACCTCTTGTGTGTGAGGCACACATGAAGGATATATAAATGATATAATCCCTGCTTTCTTGAATTTTACCAACTAGTCAAGGAGATGAGACACACACACAAGGAAATGTAATGGAAGAAAGAATTTGAAAGCATCCTAATAGCTGGTAAATATTTAACAATAGGCTCTCAGGAAAAAAAAAGTACATAAGACACACTTTTAACATTAATCTCCATTATTAACATGCTTTTTATCACTTTATTAAGTCTCAACAATCAATGAAATAATAAATCAAACTTTGATTTATATTATTTGCTATTTCTAAGATATAAATGCTTGCACTGAAAGTTTAATAATCAGTTTGCTTGAGCTGGCTCCAGTCAACATTTCTATGATGCTTTAAGGAGGCTTACAAAATGATTTCTTCACAGTAACCTGTGAGTTTACAAGTGGGTAGATATTATTGTCCAAATTTTGAGGATAAGGAAATGGAGAGTCAAGAAAGTCAAGAAGGCTTCCCATATTTAATTACTAAATGCCAAGCCAGGATTTGAACACAAGTCATCTATCTCTACTTTCTCTCCTAACACGTAGGCCTGACCTGCACTAGTAAAAGCTATGAACTACTTATCTCTAAAGGGAAGTTCTTTTTTTTTTTAATTTTAACTTTTTTTCTACATTCACTTTTATAAGATTTTAAGTTCCAAATTTATTCCCCCTCCTTCCCTTCTCCTCTCTCTAAGATGGCAGGCAATCTGATATAGGTTATACATGTACAATCATATTAAACATATTTCCACAATAGTCACGTTGTGAAAGAAAATTCAGAACAAAAGGGAAAAACACAAGAAAGAAAAAAAAAAAAGGAGAAAATAGTATGCTTCAATCTGCATTCAGACTCCATGTTTCTTTTTCTGGATATGGATAGCGTTTTCTATCATGAGTCTTTGGGAGTTGTCTTAGATCCTTGCATTGCTGAGAAGAGCCAAGTCTATCAAATTTAGTCATCACCCAATGCTGCTGTTACTATATACAATGTTCTCCTGGTCCTGCTCACTTCACTCAGCATCAGTTCATGTAAGTCTTCCCAGTTTTTTCTGAAATCTGCCTATCAGTGTATACATTCATATACCACAACTTGTTCAGTCATTCCTCAATTGATGTGCATCAAAAAGGGAGTTCTTTATACTTTTTCCTACCTATTTTACTAATTTTTCTAGCTTCTCTAAAACATCAGGCTTTCTTCTGATAATATTACTTTACAGATCCCATTCAATACCAGACAATCCCTACTATATTATCTCCAACTAAAGTATAAGCTTAGGCTGTTTGGCAGTAATGTGAACACCAATAGTATTTTAAAAGATACACTTTCTATTTCATTGGTGTAAAATTTTCCTCTATAAACACAGGATCCCATCACCTCCGACTAAGTTAGATTATTTGTTGCAGTTCCTTAGTTGCCGATCTTTGCTGATGGCTCTCTTGGGACTTTATTTGGTTGGGTCTCAGATGATAGCTGTTAGGTAGCCATTACTTGAAGCCTTCAAGTTCATTACTGTGACAAAGCATTTGCTTCAGACTCCAAGAATGCTGGTCACCTCCATGCCTCAATAAAAGAAAGGCTTCAGTAGAGGATGATAATAGCATAGAAATTTGATTGAAAAATAATACAGCTGAAAATGCTTGAGCATCATATGTAATCAGGTCACTTCTATATTATCTATAAATTGCAAATCAAATATGAAAGCAAATATCTATGCAAAGATTACTTTGGTATGACATGAGCACCTTTGAAAATAGTTAACAAAGCTGACAATGCGAATTACTTAGCTTACTGTATTGTACCCAATTAAGCTGAACACTACCCAAAATAACAACATAGTGTTAATTCATTTGTAAATGAGGACATTAAACTTTTCTCAGCTGATAATAGCCCAAGATTTACAGTACACAGAACAAAAATAGCTTCAGTTTGGAACATTCCCTTAAGGTTTGAAACAATGTGGGCTCTGAGATATCTGGATATTTAAATAAATGTAAAAAAAATGAGTAATGGTGCATAAAATCACAATAATTCAAGATAAGTACCAAATTAATGCAATTCTTTTTTTTAATAATTAGATATTTTATTGAGGCACTTAATTTAGCAACAATCCAATGTCTCTCTTCCACATCTAATGCAAAATATGGGCTTTGTGTCCCAAGGAGTGCACCCAACTTTATTTGAATTGGATTGAACTTTATCTACTGCTTCAATAGCACACCTTGCTAGCTCCAGTCAATTCAGGTTATGACATTCATGTTCAAGCAAAGCAAAAAGGCCTCAGAGAGGGAATAATTTTCTCTGGGTAAATATTTCTGTCTGTTACAATTACTAAAACTATTTCTCTTTTTTTTTTCCTTCTACCTGATTAATCCATCCTGTTATTCACTAAATTCACAAGCTAATGCAAGAGGAGCTGCTATAGATAGGTTCTAATTTTAGCAATCTTTTCAGACAGTTAAATTACCATTTTTATTATAAAGCAGAGAAGTATTTTCTTCAAATAGCTTCCTAAGCAACATGGCAGTTAATTCCAAAAGAAGAGGAGAAAATAGGTAGTTGATTCTGGTGACATTTAAATGGATGACAAGTTGAAGAGATTCTCAGTGGTCAGTCATAGCTTAGTGTGAGATTATATTCCATATGCCAGTTTATGAATTCATGCAAAAGAAGCTTATGCAAAATTACATATTTATGATAAATATAACTAATTCGTCTAATGTATTTATTTCAATTAAATTTCTATATAGTTCTTAATGTGAACATTGCTAATATAATTAGTAGCTGATGACATGCAGAGTTATAAATAAAATGATTTAAGATGTTATATACTAAAATCACTTTAGATAGAGAAAATCATATGCTGGGAATTGTGAAATTTAAGAGCAAATTAAAAATTGTCTTTAAATCTGTACCTGAGTGTCTTATCTCTACTTTTACAAATTTGATGAAAAGGTGACTTTTTCTAAGCACTATGCTAGATTGGGTCAAAGGAAGGGGACAAATAAAGGGAAGACTAAATAAGATATGATTGTTATTCTCATGGAGCTCACAATCTATTAAAGGGATACACACCTATATATAATAGAAAACTAGATGCGATAGGTGAATAAGATGTATACAAATAAAATATTAAGAGAAATATAAGAGAAAGAATGATAGGGACTGACAGAAAGCAAAAATGTGTACCTATATCTACCAAAGGATATAATCTATTAATTTGTGAAAACCAAGAAATGAAAAAAGCATGGACACATTATGCTTATTAGGTGTGTATGTATATACATATGTATATATTCACACAAGCATGTGTATGTGTATGAGTACGTGTATCCCCTTTTCACATAGAAGAGACTATGGGTTCATGAAGCACAGATTTAGAGCTCAAGGAAACATTGAATATAATAACTCATTTTACAAATGTGGAACTTGAGGCAAAGAGATGTTAAATTATTTGCCCAATGCCATTAAGCTAGTGAATGTCTGAGGCAGAAATCGAAATCAGATCTCCCTGGCTTCAAGTACAGCAATGAAATTGTTATTGTTCAGTCCTTTGGTCATGTCTGACTCTTCATGGCCTTGTGTGGAGTTTTCTTGGCAAAGCTACTGGAATGGTTTCACAATTCCTTCTCCAGTGGATTGGACAAACAGAGATTAAGTGACTTGCTCAGGGTCTCACAACTAGTGAGTGTCTTAGGCCATACTTGAACTCAGGTCTTCTTGACTCTAGGCCCAGTACTCTATCCACTGAGCCACCAGCTTGCCTCTGAGGCAAACAGAGGTGAAATGACTTGCCTAGAGCCTCACAGCTAGGGAGTGTGTGAGGCTATATTTGAACTCAGGTCTTCCTTACTCCATTCCCAGTGCCCTATCCACTGAGCCAACTAGTTGCCTCGCAGAACTAATTACAACATTTTATTTTCTTCATGATTTAGCTTCAGTAAATACTTTCATAAGTTGTCATGGCCAAAATTTTCATTACCAGATGACCAAACTTTTTGTTAGAAGCTTAGCTCTAGGCAGGTATTCAGATAAATCTGTTGCAAGAGTTACATTCAAAGCCTTCCAGTAATGGTAGACTGTTTTGGAATCTACATTCTGAAGACACAGACTTCAACAAACCACAGTCTCCTCCTTGAAACAAGGAGGTATGGTGGGAAGTGTTTTGATTAAGATTGTTCCAGCAGACATTTCAATTTCCAAGGTGATAGAAGGCACAGGCATGGTATACTACCCATAAAATTCTTACCTTCTTAGAACTTAATGGCTTGAGATCAAGAACATTTATTTTAACTATTCTGGCACAGGGCCAAAGCAATTGATAGGATCACAGAATCATAGATTTAGAGTTGGAAGATCCCTTAAAGGTCCTTTTACTCATATTTCTGAGAGATAGGGGCGAGCTATTATAATTATTTGCCGCTGAAACTTATTATTGCTATTCTGATAAAGTATTGGTAGGTTTGTATAGATGTCAGACCAGAAGAACTGAAGCCTAAAAGAAATGGTAAGACCACAGGAGAATTACTATGTCGTTCCACTATGACATGACAATGGCTGGATGGCATCTTTGCAATCCCATGTTATTCCCTTTGTATTTCATATATAAAAAACATGAAATATTTGTGGTTTCATCAGCATGAATAGCTCCCTGGGTGAAAACTCCTACCAACATAGATTGAAATCTATGTCTTAGGCGGAGCTGCCTAAGGCACAAAGAAGTTAGTTGATTTTCTCAGTCTCAGCTAGAAAGTGTCAAAGATGGGATTGGATCCTGATCTTCCTCAATTTAAGCCTGGCTTTGGCCAACTCTATGACACACCCTCCATTTTGCTAGTCATACTAGAAATGGATCTGTGATCATAAAATAGGTGTTCTATTCAATGAAGTAAATCATAATCCATATATGCCTAACATCCTGGCTGACTCTCCTTCACTCCTCATCATTTCACCACAGGGAGGCCACCCAGCAAGCTAAAGTCCATTCTTAAGTAATCTTGGTATTGCATACATGCCCGTAAAGCATGCGGGCTATTCATGTGTTGTCCCTTATTCTCATTTTGTAAGTGGTTCATTTTTAAAAATCGTGTATTATTACTCTGATAACACCCTTCATACCACTTCTTCGACATAATTCCTCATTTGAAATGTATTGTGCTCTGTTCCCACCCACCAAGTGCCTCTCCATGGCCCTTTGGATGATAGCCAATTTCAGTTCTTTGAAGACAGTAGTATTCCATGCTATTCTTGCAGCAATACAACATTACTGGAAGAACAATGCCATTAAAAAGATGGGCTTTTGTTTCAAGGAATGGCTTGGGGTCATTAAAAGAATTGGGCAATTTCCCAAAGGCAATTGAGCCTGCTTTTCTCCTCCTGTGCAATTGTGAGCCCAGTTTACTGTCTATTTGCAGCTCTTGTTCAAGATATGTGGTGTTTTGAGGAATAGGAAATTTCCTATAAAAAGAGAAACAGATGTAGTATGTGAATAAGTAGGCTTGCATGCATCCTCATTCTAAATTTAATATTATTCTATTACAGACCAACCTCATTGTTATTGTCTATTGAAAATTCATTTATTATTTGCCTTATTTGTACTTTTGAATTTAAAGGCTTGTAGAATCCATAGATTTTACTTTTCATTTAAATGTGAAGTTTGATCCAAGTAGCAAATGCACCTCTATTTAATAGTAGATGATCTGTCTGAACAAAGGTTAAAACATTTCAATTTTATTGGAAATAGAAAGGAAATATATTTTTATTTACTCAAGTATGTCTTAAAAGATCACTCTATCTGAAATTTTGCCACAATTTCTTGGTGCCATCAATTTTAATAGCAGCAAATTATTTTAAACTTTCTCTACATACATCAAAACTCAAATTAGGCATATGCCAAGAGTGAAACAGACAATTATCCCTCTTAATCACAAAACAATTCTTAGCATACTTTTAGGATAGAAACCACAAAATATTTTATTGGGGCAGAGAAAAAAAACAGTTTTAAAAGACAACATTTTCCAACTTGCTTAAGGCAAAAGACCTTACAGACCTTGGGAAGCCTGGCTGAATGCTTCCTGACTAGTTAAAATGAAGGTCAAGTGAGAATTTTGAATGAAAATTGCCCATTTAATTGATTTCTTCTTTTATAAATTAGAAGAATAATGATAGTTTTAAAAGCCAACCTAGGTCCATCCAAATTACCAGCAATCTACCTCTCATTGCTCTGTTCTGGAATGAAGATGCAAATCAAAAACAAAACTGCTGTCTGGTAAACAATGATTAGCCCTGGTGGACAAAAACTGGTAGATCTTTTTAAAAACCATCAATGTTAGATTAAAATATAAGCTACATGGGATTGTGAAGAAATAATGTTACTCAGTAATACTCCTGTTTTCATTAATTGGAAGAATAAAGGATGATAGAAATTGAATCAATGCTGTAGAAAGGTAAAGAAGTAATTTAACACTAAGCGATATTTTCCTTCTGATTGGTCTAGCCCCTGTAGAATAGAGTCCTGGATGCAGTGTGGTATAGTAGGTAGAATGAAAGACGTGGAGGCAGGCAGACCTGTTTAAAACTCTCCTCAGAAGTTTCGTAGCTGTGAGACCATGAGTAAATTACTTCACCTTTCTAAGTTTCCTCATCTGCAAAATGGGGTCAGCATTAATATCTTTATCACAAGTTTGCTGTGAGGACAAATTACGTTTCTCATATGTAGATGTTTATATATATATATATATATATATATATATATATATAGGTACATGCATGCATATATAATCTATAGGTACACAGATATGTATATATGTGTGTGTACATATAAAAAGGCATATATGCATACATATACATACATATGGGATATGGGCATGTGGGTGTATGCATGTGTGTGTATGCTGTAACAGTACTCATGTTAAGAAAATAGATTTTTGACAGAGTGGTTACATGGAGAAGTACAAAAGTATTGAACAGCTGCAAAAGTATTTAACCTGATAGAAATATGTGAATTGGATTTTTTTTTACACTGCTAGTACAAATAAATAATTAGATATAGAGTTCTTTTCTGTTTGGATTGGACTGGACCTCAACCAGGGAGTCATTTCTAAAACATCAAATAGAGTATATGGTTTTCATATTTATTCAGGAAATTAATGTTTTGCTTCAGAGGATTAAAAGACATTTCAATATGGGGCAGCTAGGTGCCATGGTTGATAAAGTATCTGGCCTGGAGTCAGAAGAACTCATCTTCCTGAGTTCAGATCTGGCTTCAGACACTTACTACCTTTATGACCCTAGACAAGCCACTTAACCCTGAGTATCCTCATTTGTAAAATGAGCTAGAGAAGGAAATGGCAAACCACTTTAGTATCTCTGCCAAGAAAAACCCAAATGGGGTCATGAAGAGTTGGGTATGAATGAAACAACTAACAACAAACCACAACATGCCCTTTCAAGTTCTAAATCTTTGACCCTATTTTGCTGGCTGTATGACCTTGGTCAAGCCATTTCTCCTTTTTTTTGGCTTTGGTCTCCTTACCTTGCAAAATAAAATTTTATTATCTCTTAAGTCCTTTGTAGTCTTAAATCTATGATTACATATAGATGTACATCTCTCTTGTTTAATCTAGAAGTCTTTTTTTAAAACTCTTTTCTTATTTATTTATTTATTTGCTTGTTTGTTTATCTATTTATTTATTTTATTATATATTTTTATTTTTTCTTATTTTTAAATTTTAGACAAATAGTAAAAATTAAACACATAATAGGAAAAGAAAAAGAAACATTATAAACTTAAATATAAAATATGAAAAGAAAAAAATGTCACATGCAGAGCAGAACATAGGAGAGGATTCAGAATATATAGAAATAACTTAGCATTTCAAGAAAGCCTATATATTAAATACTGTGTGTTATGCTGAAAGCTATCCATCTTTTGTTTGCTTCCTTGTAGGTTCTCTTTTGTTCTCTGCCATACAATTTTTTTTTTACTTTTGAACATCTATTTTTTTAAAACCTTGAGTTCCAAATTCTCTCCCCTCTTCCCTTCCCATCCACCCTCCCTAAGAAGTCAAGCAATTCAACATGAGCCACATGCGTATCATTATGTATAACCC
>CM053625.1:201197154-201215010 GCA_028646595.1 Phalanger gymnotis
TTACTTAACCCTTGAGTTTTTCAACGGCGTGTGACTAAAAAGTTCTATGTTCCAAGCTTGGGTGGATGCACTGCCTCACCAGCACTCCTCCTTCCCCAAGAGCCCCCTACCCGGAGTAGGCTTAAATCTTCAGCAGGCTCTGCACTCCTGCTCTGATCAGCCACTTAATTCCTCTCACCAGGTGGGCCTGGGGCCAGAAGCAACTGCAGCTGAATTTCTAAAGCTGTGCTGCCTCCGTTGCCTCAGGGGCAGTGGCCGAACCGCAAACTCCGTCCAGTCCCGCAGGTTTTCCCACTAACCTTCTGTGTTGTCTTTGCTGTTTGTGGGTTGTGAGGTCTGGTACATGCCACAGCTCAGTAATTCAGCATGCTAGGGCACTCTCGGCTCCACTCCTGGTCTCGTGGGTCCGCAGTCTGCCGCGCCGCGCCTCGCGCGCTGGGCTCTGCTGGGCTCAGCTCTGCTCCCCTCAGCTGGGAGCTGGGAGTTCCATGCGAGACAGACCTTACCCCGAGACCATCCAGGCTGTCCTGGGCTGGAGCCCTGCTTCCCTCTGCTACTTTGTGGATTCTGAAGTTCTAGAATTTGTTCAGAGCCATTTTTTTATAGGTTTTTGGAGAGACTTGGTGGGGAGCTCACGCCAGTTACTGCTTTCCAGTTGCCATCTTGGCTCCACCCCCCTCTGCCATACAATTTTTACTTTATTCTTTCCTCCTCACTTCTTCCCCCCTACACACCCCTCATGGCTCCAATTGAGTATGGATAGATATATAGGTATTGATCTATATATACACATACGCATATATACACACATACACATATAAACATATATTTTCCCTAAGGAATTCTATTCCTAATCTTGTTTTTATGTTTGTGCATATCTCTTTTTTCCTATCTCTCTTAACTCCTCTACTTTACTCCTATGTACCTCGATCTCCTATTACTTGACCTAACCCTACTCTAGCAATCCCTGCCTTATCCTCCTATTCCCCTAAATCTAAACACCTTCTCTACCCTCTTTTAACCTATTCCCTCACCCACCCTGCTAAAGATCCCTTCTATATCCTCTCCCAACTCCTTATGCCCTTAGAGTTTTATTCCTTTTTTTAAATTTAGAAGACTTTTACATTCTTATAGATGTATACGTATATTCCCCTCTTAAATCCATTCCTGATGAAAATAGGTTTCCAGAACTGACAGTCCCATCACCCATCTAATTTCTCTGTATTGGTTCTTCCTCTTGCACCTCATTTGTATAATTACTCTTTTAGCTGTTCTTGAATGGTTTTACTTTTTAAAGTCATATTATACTCAGGTCTACCCAATTCTTTCTTATAAGTGACCTAATTATTAGTAAAAATCTTAAACATAGATTTTACACTTTCTACACATAAAAGGTAAACATTCTATCCTTATTTTACTCTCTTGTAATTGGTCATCAGTACGTACCTCATATTTCTCTTGACTCTTGTATGTCAAATCTTCCATTAAGTTCAGGATTTTTTTTTAACGGATACCTGAAAGTCTGACAGTTGATCTCATGTTCTTTTTCTTTTTTCATTCAGAATTATGCTTAACTTTGCTGGGTATGATATTTTCAACCAGAGGCCCAGTTCTTTTGCTCTTTGATATATAGCGTCCCAAGTCCAGTGATTTTTTAGTGTTGACAATGCTACCTCTTGTGTGATTCTAATTGTGGTGCCATCATATATAATTTTTTTCTCTTGTTGCTTATAGTATTCTGTCCTTGATCTGGGGGTTTTGGAATTTAAGTATAACATTCCTGTTAATTTTCCTTGTAGGAACTCTTTCAGGTGGTTATTGGTGATTTTTTTTTCTGTTTCCACTTTCCTCTCTTGTTCTAATGCTTCAGGACAATTTTCTTTAATTATTTCTTTTATTATTGTATGAAGATGCTTTTTCTTGATCAGAACTTTCAGGTAGTCCAATTACTCTTATGTTTTCTCTTCTTGATCTGTTCTCTAGATCTGTTGTTTTTCTTTATTATTATTATTTATTTATTTATTTAATATTTTTAGTTTTCAGCATCGATTTTCACAAGAGTTTGAATTGCAAATTTTCTCCCCATTTCTACCCTCCCCCCACTCCAAGATGGCATATACTTCTGACTGCCTCATTCCCCAGTCAGCCCTCCCTTCTGTCACCCCACTTCTCCTCATCCCCTTTTCCCTTACTTTCTCGTAGGGCAGGATAGATTTCTATGGCCATTGCTTGTATATCATATTTCCTAGTTGCATGAAAAAACTTTTTTTAAACATCTGCTTTTAAAACTTTGAGTTCCAAATTCTCTCCCCTTTTCCCTCCCCACCACCCCTCCCTAAGAAAGCAAGCAATTCAATGTAGGCCACATGTGTATCATTATGCAAAACCCTTCTACAATACTCATGTTGTGAAAGATTCACTATATTTTGCTCCTTCCTACCCAATCTCCCTTTATACAATTTTCTCCCTTGACCTAGTCCCTTTTCAAAAGTGTTTGCTTTTGATTACCTCCTCCCCCATCTGCCCTCCCTTCTATCACCCCCCCCTTTTTTATCTCCTTCCTCTTTCTTTCCTATGGCATAAGATACCCAATTGAGTGTGTATGGTATTTCCTCTTCAGGTCAAATCAGATGAGAGCAAGATTCACTCATTCCCTCTCACCTGCGCCCTCTTCCCTTCCTACAGAACTGCTTTTTCTTGCCACTTTTATGTGAGATAATTTACCCCATTCTATCTCTCCCTTTCTCCCTCTCTCAATATATTCCTCTCTCATCCCTTAATTTAATTTTTTTTAGATATTATCCCTTCATATTGAACTAACGCTGTGACCTCTGTCTAGTCTATATATATATATGTACGTACATATATATATGTATGTGTATATATATATGCATATATATACATATATATATGTATATATCCCTTCAGCTACCCTAATATTGAGGTCTCATGAATTATGCACATCATCTTTCCATGTAGGAATGTAAACAAAACAGTTCAACTTTAGTAAGTCCCTTAGGATTTCTCTTTCTTGTTTACCTTTTCACGCTTCTCTTGATTCTTGTGTTTGAAAGTCAAATTTTCTATTCAGCTCTGGTTTTTTCACTGAGAAAGCTTGAAAGTCCTCTATTTTGTTGAAAATCCATATTTTGCCTTGGAGCATAATGCTCAGTTTTGCTGGGTGGGTAATTCTTGGTTTTAATCCTAACTCCATTGACCTTGGGAATATCATATTCCAAGCCCTTCGATCCCTTAATGTAAAAGCTGCTGGATCTTGTGTTATTCTGATTGTGTTTCCACAATAGTCAAACTGTTTCTTTCTGGCTGCTTGCAGTATTTTCTCCTTGATCTGGGAGCTCTGGAATTTGGTGACAATATTCCTAGGAGTTTTCTTTTTGGTATCTTTTTGAGGAGGCGATTGGTGGATTCTTTCAAATTCTATTTTACCCTCTGGCCCTAGAATATCAGGGCAGTTCTCCTTGATAATTTCTTGAAAGATCATATCTAGGCTCTTTTTTTGATCATGGCTTTCAGGTAGTCCAATAATTTTTAAATTATCTCTCCTGGATCTATTTTCCAGGTCAGTGGTTTTTCCAATGAGATATTTCACATTGTCTTCCACTTTTTCATTCCTTTGGTTCTGTTTTATAATATCTTGATTTCTCATAAAGTCACTAGCTTCCACTTGCTCCAGTCTAATTTTTAAGGTAGTATTTTCTTCAGTGGTCTGTTGGGCCTCCTTTTCCATTTGTTGAATTCTGCCTTTTAAGTCATTCTTCTCCTCGTTGGCTTTTTGGAGCTCTTTTGCCATTTGAGTTAGTCTAATTTTTAAGGTGTTATTTTCTTCATTATTCACTTATAACTTCACTGGCTTCCCTTTGCCCAATTCTGATTTTCAAGGAGTCATTTTCTTCCTTAAAATTCTGGATCTCCTTTTTTAATTGGTTGACTTTCTTGTCATAATCTTCTTGTTTTCTTGTATTATTTTTATTGTTCTTTTAAATTTTTCCTCAATCACTCTCATTTCATTTTTAAAGCCTTTTTTGAGCTCTTCAATGAATTCTTTTTGGGCAGGTGACCATTTTTACATTATTCTTTGGGGTAGAAGAGGGTTTCTTTGTTTCAGTATCCTCCTCTGAAAATGAACCCCAGTCTTCTCTATTCCCATAGTATCTCTCTATGGCTAGATTCTTTCTCCTTTGCCTGTGATTTTTTTTGCAATAATTCAGTTTTTATAATCACCTCTAGTCTTGGGGCATGGGGGATGGTGCCTCTGACCTCTGATCTTTTTCATTTCTCTCCTCTGACCTTGAACTCAAACCAAGGCCTTCAGCCTCCTCTCGGTGATCACAGCCAGCAGAGTCCCTGCCCTACTACTTCTGCTGGTACCTTCTCGGCTGCTGCTCTCTGCAGCACAGTTGGGTCTGGAGTACCTTGTCAGCAGAGGTTCTCTAGATCTTTCCCAGGTCAGATGCCCCACTTCCCTCACTGTCCTGAGGGTAAAAGTTCCTGTGGAGTGGCCAAGGCAGCCTCCCAACTCAGCTAACCCAGGGCTTGTTTCTTGTTGTTAAAAGGGACCTAACTTGGGGGTTTTTACTCTTCACAGGGAGAGAACCTAGTCTTGGGATGTTTCTTCAGGTCTTCTCCTATTGACCCTGTTCTGCCCCTATTCTTATTTGTTTTCAAGGCTCTATGTTTGTCCAGAGGTACTATTTAATCTCTTTTATGGAGGAAAAACTTGAGAACTTGAAAATTTCTAACCTACTCCACCATCTTCCCAGAATCCTCAAGGAAGAGTTTCCAGTTTTATCAAGTCTCTACTTTCTCACCCAGAATGTAAGAAATGTTGTCCAGTTTCTACCTTTTGTAACTTATTTTATCTTTTGCCTTGATCTCATTCTTTGTGTTCCTAAAGTGTGGGCGGATGTTTATTTGATGACAATGGCTCTATGGACTTAATTGTATTGTTTTTTTCATAAAGTAAGCAACAATAATATCTGCCCAACATAGGGCAGCTGATTTATCATCAGCCAAAAGCAAATATTTGGCACTGTGGTACTGGACCTGGAGTCAAGGAGAACTGAGATGTTTCATATACATACTGGCTATGTGAATCTGGGCAAGTCACTTAACTTCTATTTGCCTTATTTTCCTCAACTGTAAAATTATGCCTAACTTCTGGGGTTGATGTGACGATAAAATTAGATAATACTTGTGTAACACTTAGCAGAATGCTGAGCACATAACAAACATAATATTTTTTTCCTCCTTTTATTTCTCACTTTGCTTTGGGCCCCACTTCTGAAGATTTCAGCATTGGGATGTGGGATGTAAAGAATCAAAATGCTAACTTCTCCCTGTGACACTAAAAATAATCTTGTCATATATCTTCAAGCTCTGAACATTGCTAGGCATTAAATTAAAAAAAAAAAAAAAACAAAGAATGATCATCAGCTCATGACCGAAAAGTAGAAATGGAAAGAATATTGCATAGAAGTAAGGCATATGATGTTGTTCCATTCTTTAAGCAACTTAAAAGTCAGTTCAGGAAAGAAGTCATTCAATCCTTTATAATCATTTATTAAATCACCTATTTCATAGAGTACACAGTTGTAGGAGTTTCAAGAAGGTAAATCTCAAAGCTCGGCTAATCCAGGAGTTGGGAACTGAATTCATTTAAATCTATGACACCAAATACTCCAAGTCAAAGTATTGCTTAAAGCATGGGGAAGAGCTCTCTTTTTATTATAAGGAGAATGGCATTATTTCATAATTATTCTACTCCTTCAATAAATAGCTAGCTCAGCAACATATGAAGGGATTGCCTTTCCCCTGTATTTAGGAAATGCATGTATTCTTTTTCAAAGAGAGGAGTCAAGTATAATGTAGTCCTGCAAAAATGAAAGACACTAAAAACATTCCATGTGGTATTAAAATTCTCAGAATTATTGGTATAGCATTTATTTTGCAATTAATTGGGACAGAACGAGTTTCCCAAGTTAAATTAATACCCAATAATGATATCATTGTGGGACTGAGGGAGAGTACTCTTGGCATTTAATGTTGCTGGATAATGCTCATGCTTAAATTTTCAAAACGTTTAATTAAAAAGCTAATTAGAAGATGTTTCTGTTTTGTAACCAAGGAATTCAGGCAAATGTATCACTAAAATAAGTTTTCATTATAGTTCTGAGTGGATAGTGTAAGTAGGAGTAAGACGGTTGATTTGAAGTGTAGATAGTGATATCACAAGCAGCCTCTGAGGCAAGGGATCACACGATAGTGAATGCATTGATGCAGCAATTTAAAATTTAAAAATTTCTAGTATTATACTGTATACAATTGATCTAACCACATGGAAACGTGAAAATGAGTGAGAGGCAATAGGGAATATGAAAATATTAAAGTAAATAATCTTTCAAAGCAATAATAAAGTGTGTCTCAAATGTCTTAGTGCTGTATTAAACTTTAATAATCTATTCTGCATTAAAGCTATTTGTATTAAGCTGTTAAAGCTTAATCCTGTAGTCAGTCAGTCAGTCAACCAGGCAATAGGTACCCACTATGCATCAGTGCAGCTAGGAGGTACAGTGGATAGAGTGCTGGACCTGGAGTCAGGAAGACTCATCTTGAGCTCAAATCTAGCCTCAGACACTTACTAGCTATGTGACCTTGGGCAAGTCACTTAACCCTGTTTGCTTCAGTTTCCTCATCTGTAAGAGGCTGGAGAAGCCAACAGCAAACCACTCTTTTGCCAAGAAAATTCCAAAGGGGTCATGAAGTGTCAGATACAAATGAAATGACTGAACAACAATGAAAACACGTACCAGGCACTGTGTTAAGCACTGGTTATATAAAAAGTCCCCAAATTAGAGCCTGTCCTCAAGGGGCTCACAACATGATGGAGAAGACAACAAGCAAGCAAATATGTACAAACTATATACAGCTCAAATAGGAAATAATTAAAAGTGGAAAGGCATGAGAATTATGATGGTTTTAAAGGCTTCCTGTAAAAAAAAGAGAGATTTTAGTTGGGACTTGAAAAAAACCTCAAAGCTAAGTACTAAGATTTTTGTGACATCTTGTGTAATTTATGGCTAATATTTCAAGGTACACTACTCAGTCACTCGATGGCGAAAAATCCAGCCCAATTTGTTTTTCTATAAGATAAAAATATCTACTTTAATTTATTTGAGTAGACTTATTTCTTTGATAAATGATGCAGATATTACATTCTGGAAAATGACCAGTTTTTCCTCATCTTCTCCTTATTACCATTATCATAAGGTTAATTGTAATTTCTTTCAGCTGGTCTTTGTCCACATCAGGAACATTTACCGTAGGTGCTCTCCAGTCCTCTGTCCTAGGTTTTCTTCTTTTTCCATGCTATATTAATCTATCATTTAATCAGTTCCCATGGATTCATTCATTATCTGATTCCCAGATCTATTCATCCAGCTCTAACCTCTTTGACAAATATCACACTCTCTTCTTCAGAACTTTCCTAATATTTTTGAGGGCATCACCAACCCTCAACTTTCTCAGACTCATAATATTGGTGGCATCCTCAAATTCTTCATTCTCACTCACCCTACATATCCATTCTGTTACCAAGTCATGAGAGTTTCATCTTTAGAATATCTCTTGTATACATTCTCTTTTCCTTCACAGAAGTTACCCTAGTTCACGAATAGGCTCTTATTACCTCATATGTGGACTATTATAATAGCTTTCTGGTTCATCTTCCTGCCTCCAGTCTTTGCCCATTCTAGGTCATCCACTAAGATAAAAAACAAAAACAAAAACAAAAACAAAAAACAAAACTGAAATTCCTAAAGCACAACTCTGACAATGTTACCCTATTACTCAATACCCTCCAGTGGTTCCTCGTTGCACCTAGAAATGAATCTAAAATATTCCTTTTGATTTTTAAAGCTCTTTGAATTTGGCCATTTCTTTCCAATCTTCTTCTATTTAAAGCCCCTCAATATGCTCTGAAATCCTGTGACACTAGTTTACTTGCTGGTCTTCATTCAAGACACCCTATCTCTCAACTCTGTGACTTCACTAGTTACACCACCCCTCACCCCATGCCTATAATACTCTACCTCCTTGATGCCTAATGGAATCCTTCAAGAAACAGCTGAATTTCCACCCTATTCATGATATCTTTCCTAGTCCTCCCAATAACTCCCCATGAGATTACTTTCTATTTCACTGTTGATATTTACACATACAAATACATATAAATACATGCATATATGTGTCTGTATGCATGTACATATGCATACACATACAAATACATACAAATGCATTATATACTATGTATGTATAATATGTACATGCACATTGTATGTACACATATATGTATGTATGTCTATCATCTTTCCACACACATAGAGAGTTATTTGTATGTTATTTCCCAAATAAAATGAAAAAGAGGGAAAGAAAAAGAAACATTTATTAAGTGCTTACTATGTTCCAGGCATTGGGCTAATTGTTTTCCAATGATTATCTTATTTTATATATGAACATATAGACATATATGGATATGCTTATGCTATATATGTATTTGCTGTATGCATATACATATATCCTGGATAAATATTGCTTTCTCACAGAATGTAATTGAAATCACATTTTGCTATAAAATATTTGTATATTTGATGGTGGTTTGGAACTGGAAGGCAGAGAATGACCTCAATTTTAGCTATGTTTCAGAGTAAATCCTTTATACCTTTTGACTACTTTGTTCCTGAGAGGTACTTCAGTTAAAATTCAACTCTGCCTTTTCTTCTTCAGAATATGGTTTATCCATTAGAATATTAAGAAATAATATGGAACCTTTCACTTCCTGAAAAAAACCAACTAGATATTTCTTTTCTCATTTCCACCAAAAGAACAAATATTTCATTTCATCTAATATCAAGAGAGCTCACCTAAGTTTTAAGGAAAAGAAGACACAGTAAGGAAACTGTAAATTCAGTGTTTAAATGATATGAACAAATGAATGTATAAAATATGATTAAATGTGTATTATGTACAAAGGACAACACTAACATTTATCAATCCTACCTTGTATAATAGACAGTGTGCAAGTCACTTTTTAAAGTCCTGGATGAAATATTGAACTTAGGAAAAAAAACAATGCTGACTACAAATAAAATTTTAGGATCAGAAACCACCTAAATGATTTCTCTATCTAACTGAAGCCCATCATGAGGCCAAGAAATTTGAAGGCTATAAAATTGTATCAAGCTAAGAGTAAGATGAAGATCCCTATTCCTTTTTCAGTGCTCTTCATCCTGTATCATATCAATTCCCTTAGGTGTTAAAACCATGTGTATTTATAAATATAATTATTAAAACATTATAAAAGAAAAGATGCCAAAAGTTGTATATATTCCTTCCAAATCAGTTTCCTGCAAAGATGGGAAGTATCATTTGAAGAAAGAAAATGATTACAACATGATTTGTCAGAGAAAACTGCAGTAGACCTAAAATAGAGAGTTGATTTCATTTTTACAGATGATGGAATTAGAATCAAATGAAAGCATTAATTACATATTTCTCCAGCTGTGTAAAACAGAAAGATTTTACAAGTGTACACGTTTTCTTTTATGGATTTTATCAATGTGTTCACTCTCTCCCCTTCTCATCTTGGGAAATGTATGCGATGACATCTGTTTCATCAGATTTAACAATTTTTCACTAAATAAAAACTTTGGCATTTAGAACTCTTGTCAAGTGTTCAATAAATCATAAACATAAAAGCATCCTTTAAAATCTATACCTATATGGAAATCATATTTGTGTAAAGCTCAGTTTGACTAATCAATTTCTTTAATGCTAATCATCATAAGCTAATAAACATCAAGGAAATAAATAAATATTAAAGTTACACTTTAAGAAATGAAAGTCTAGTAAATATATCAAAATTTGGTTCATATTTTGCATTAATTATCATTCCAAATATTAAATTTAAAAAAGAGTAAATTTTCAGAGCTTCCCATGGAATCTGTGTGTTATAAATATAGGAATGTTAATAAAGCTCATTGGAAAACAATGATGATGAGAAAATGGAGACTCCAACTATTATCAAGAGATTTGTTGAGCAAATTTAAAATGAACTTTTAACCATCAATTTTCAAAAAAAAAATTGTCCCTCCATCTCTCTCTCTGTCACTCTCTCTGAGGTGGAAAATGATCTAAGGAAATATGAGGTGTGAGTTATAGATTTCATTTCATTTGGCACAATGACGAATTTCTGGAGCTCATAAAATCCAGGGGGTGAGTAAGGTGGGAAATGAGGTGAATCTGCTCAATGCCCTATTTAAATAGCAGATGACTATGGAGCAGCTCTCCAATACTCTACCTACAAACTCTCCAGTCAGAGAGAGGGAGGTAGTACCTCTGAAACAGTGTATGCTGGGAAGGCATGAGTTTAGAGCTGAAGCCAAGGTTTTAATATATGTGTGTTACAGTGTGCTGATTGTGGCCAGCCTGACTGTACCTTAGGACTTCCCAAATGACATCAATAGCCTGCAAATTATTGTTTAACTATATATATGTATACATATATATATGTATGCATATATATACATATGTGTACATATACAAATATACATATACATATATACACATACACATATGTATGTATATACACATACACATGCATACACATATGTATATATGTATTTATAGGAAAAGTCAAGTGGATGAAGAATGCCTATTTACTAGATTCTTCCATTTAGTTCATTTGGGATGGTGCATTAGTAATTAACTTTTTGACAATTGCCACACATGGACAATTAGCCTGAGCCAAAATTTAATAGCTAGAAATGAGCAAACTGGTTTGCATGTGAGAAATTATACATTATATTCTTTGAAGTTAATCTTCTCCTTGACATTAACAAATAGGACACCATTTTTACACTAACATATATGGCTGTGATTTTGCATGGATATGAATTACTAAACATCATAGTCACCTAAGTATCAAAATTATGAGTTATTAAAAGAATAGGAAGATGCATGATGGGTATGAGTAGGACACCATATATTTTTGCTGATGACTTGTGTGCACAATAAGAAAAAGATAATCATAAAATCACAGACCTATAGTTGGAAGGACCTTGGTGACCATCTAACTCAATCTCTCATTGAAAAGATGAGGAATTTCAGGACCTTGTGGGCCAAATTTGGACTTTCCCAAGTTCATGGAAGTAGCAAGCATCAGAAGTAGGATTTTAACTATGGCTACATAAAGAATAAGCATCAGATGTGAGCTCATTAGGTTGTAAGAACAAGAAATAATAAATAACTGGAGTATAACAAAGATGTCTATGGCATATGAAGACTTAAAGTAAAGATTATAGTACATTTGGGTTAATTGTTCTTATAGGACATATGGAAGGATACAGATGAGTCACAGAAGATGGGAATTTATGGGTGGCTTACAAGTAACAGTATTGGAAGGACTACCTATATTGATGAGATATTGGAGTCACTGCAGTATAATTTTACCTGACAAGTTGGTAGACATTTTTTTCAGAACATACGGGTCTATAATTTCAGTCCTTATATTTTTAACTTTGTGAATCACAGCACAAATGTAGCTTATGTAAGACAAATATTAAAACTGATCAGTGACTGATTTCCATGAAACTTGCATAAACCTTCTTTTAGTTTAAAAAAAGTTCTTCTAAAGCTATAGGTCATTTTTAAGACTGATAGATGGTAAATTGCAAAAATAAATAAGCAAATATTAAATTAATAAATTTATAATAGATAATAAATTATCTATGTTTGGAAAATGAGAACATGGTTTAACAGTAGATATCCCAAATGTAATACACTAAACTAGTTCACTTTTCATTATGTCTGTACATTTCACAAATTGTTTTCCTCCTAAAAACCCTGCGAGATACTCTAAGTAAGCATTTCTATAATTATTTTATAGAGAAGGAAACCAAGGCTCATAGACCTCACATGAATTCTCTTTTCTTTTTTTTTTTTTTTGCCATTGTCACATATTATATAGTGCTAGGATTAGAGTCTAGATCTTTTTAAAAATGGAGTTCATTAATACTTTCTACTGCACTTCATGTATTTGAGGGGGGCAGATCCAAGATGGCTGAGTAAAGGCAGGGACTCACCTGAGTTCTCCCCCAAACCCTCCAAATACCTTTAAAAAGTGATTCAAAAAAGTCTAGAGAAGCAGAACGCACAAAAAGATGGAGTGAAACAAATTTCTAGCCCAAGACAACTTGGAATGTACCCAAGAAAGGTCTGTTGCACCTGGATGAGAGGAGAGCACAGTTCAATACGGGCTGTACCAGAACACACCAGGCCCCCAGCAAACCCAGAGCAGCCCCCAGGGTGACTGAATCAACGGAAGCAGTGGCATTGTCCAGACTTCTCAGACCACAGATGCCAAAGACAATTAGAAAGTCAGCAGGAAAGGTCTGTCACACCTAGTTGAGAGTAGAGTACAATCCAGTGCAGCTATCACCAGTACAACTCCCTCCACGGCAAATCAGGAACAGACCTTGGGAGAGATTGAATCAGCAGTGGCAGCACAAGCACCTTCTTCAAGGGCTCTCATCCCACATATGGTGAGGGGATTGAATGAATAACTGGTCAGAAGTAGATAACAGAGGTCTTTTTCCTAGCATTGGGGGAGGACTCTGTTGCATTGCCCATATTTGGATCCAGGTCACATTCTTGGGTGCCAGTCCCAGGGGGAGAGAAGCACTCCCACAGCAGAACTTGTGGCCACAGTGGAGGGGACACATTCCTCACAGTTTCAGGGCAGAAAAGAGTCTTTGGGGTTACTCACAGACCAAAAAACAGGCCAGGAGAGTAGTAAACACCTCTCCTTAGATCGCACCACCTTGGAAGAACTAAAAACTGACAGGTCCCTAGAAGTATCTCTGAAAACAGCAACACAAAACACTTGAAGTTTGAGACAGTTGGCACTCCAACCTGGAAGCAGAGCCCTACAATAACAAAGAGTTAAAAAGCCAAGCAATAGTCTGGGAAAATGAGCAAGAAAGAGAAAGAAAAAACAAACCTGCCTATAGAAAGTTAATATGGTGACAAGGAAGATCAATACACATGCAGAGGAAGATAATAAAGTCAAAGCTACTACAATCAAAGCTTCCAAGAGAAAAATATGAATAGGTCTAGGTGACAGAAGAGCTCAAAAATGATTTTGAAAATCATGTAAGATAGGAAGGAAAAAATTTAGAAGAGAAATGAGAATGATGTAAGAAAATCATAAAAAATGAGTCAAAGCTTGGTAAAAGAAAAACAAAAACATACTGAAGAACGTAAACCTTAAAGACCTAAAAAAGTGAGGATGCCTTAAAAAGCAGAATTGGCCAAATGGAAAAGGAGGTCCAGAAGCTCACTGAAGAAAATGATTCTTTAAAAATTAGAATGGAACAAATGGCAGCTTATCACTTTATGAGAAATCAAGAAACAAAACAAAACCAAAAGAATGAAGACAAAGAAGACAATGTGAAACATCTCATTGGAAAAACAACTGACCTGGAAAATAGATGCAGGAGAGATAATTTAAACATTATTTGACTATGTGAAAGCCATGATCAAAAAAAGAATGTGGAAATTATCTTTCAAGAAATTATCAGGAAAACTGCCCTGGTATTCTAGAAGCAGAGAGTCAAATAGAATTTGAAGGAATCTACTGATCACCTCCTGAAAGATATACTAAATGAAAACTCCAAGGAATTTAGCCAAATAGCCAAATTCCAGAGTTCCCAGATCAAGGAGAAAACATTGTAAGCAGCCAGAAACAAAGAATTCAAATATTGTCTACAGTAAAGGATCAGAGAGGTTGGAATATGATATTCTAGAATGCAAAGAAGCTAGTATTACAACCAAGAAACACCTACCTAGCAAAATTGAGTAGAATCCTTCAGGAAAAAAAAATGGACATTCACTGAGATAGAAGAATTTCAAGCATTTTTGAGAAAAGAACAGAGCTGAATGGAAAATTTGACTTTCAAATACAAGACTAAAGAGAAGCATAAAAATGTAAACAGGAAAGAGAAATCACAAGGGACTTACTAAGGTTAAATTGTTTACATTCTTACATGGAAAGATGATACTTGTAATTCATAAGATCTTTCTCATTATTAGGTTATTTAGAAGGAGTAGTTGGGTAATTAGGAGAGAATTAGAGAGAGGGCATAAGAGTGAGTTGCATATGAAGGGATGGTATTGGAAGAACTGCAGAGAACTTGGATGGTACTGGGACTACCGGGAGAGAAAGGGAGAGGTAGAATGGGGTGAATTTTCTCACCAAAAAAGGCAATAAAAAGCTTTTACAATGGAAGGGAAGAGGGGGGAGATGAAAGGGACTGAATGAACCTTACATTTTTATTGGATTTGGCTTAAGTAGGGGAAAACATACACAATCATTGGGTACAGAAATCAATCTTATCCTATGGAAAATTAGGAGGGGGAGTAAGAGAATGGGGATGTGATAGAAGGGAAGGCAAATTGGGGAAGGGGGTAGTCAGAAGCAAAACACTTTTGAGGAGGGACAGGGTAAAAGGAGTGGAGGACAGAATAAAAAGATTAGGGAACAGCATGGAGGGAAATACAGTTGGCAATAGTAACTGTGAAAAAAATTTTGAAGCAAGTTTCTCTGATAAAGACCTTGTTTCTCAAACATATAGAGCTGAGTCAAATTTATAAAAATGAGAGCCATTCCCCAATTGATAAAGTATTAAAATGTATAATCAATTTTCTGATGAAGTAATCAAAGTTATCTACAGCCATGTAAAATACTCTCACTATTGATTAAAAAATGCAAATTAAACCAATTCTGAGGAACTACCTCATACCTAATAGATTGGATAATAGGACAGAAAAGATAATGACAAATGGTGGAGAAGATGTGGGAAAAATTTAATGCACTATTAGTGCAGTTGTGAACCAATTCAACCATTCTGTAGAGCAATTTGGAACTATGCTCAAAGGGCTATAAAACCATATGTACCCCTTGACCCAGAAATACCACTACTAGGTCTGTGTTCCAAAGAGATTAAAAAAGGAAAAGGACCTATATGTACAACAATATTTATAGTAGCTCTTTTCTGGGGGCAAAGAATTATAAATTGAGGAGATGTCCATCAAATGGAGAATAGATAAACAAATTGTGGTATATGATTAAGATAGAATACTATTATACTGTTGGAAAGGATGCGCAGGTTGCTCTCAGAGAAACTTGGAAAGACTTATATGAGCTGATGCAAAGTAAAATGTACTGTGTACAAAGTAACAGCAATATTGTGGAATGGTCAGCTGTGAATAACTTAGCTTTTCTGAGCAACACAATCATCCAAGAAAACTCTGAAGGATTTATGATGAAAAATACTATCCATCCCCAGAGAAAGAACAGATGGTGTCTGACTACATATTAAAGCATACTTTTTTTAAACTTTATTTTTCTTGGTCTATATTTTCTTTCAAAATATGACTATTGTGGAAATGCTTTGCATGACTATACATGTATAACCTAGATTTAATTGCTTGCCTTCTCAATGGGGGTTTGTGCAGAGAGAAGAAGAGAGAGAATTTGGAACTCAAAGTTTTAAAAATGAATGATGATAATTGTGTTTGCAGTAACTGGGGAAGAAATAAAATACTAAAAAAATAAGAAAAGTAAAGGACTTAAGGCCTTGTAGATGATAGATGATTTGTGTGTGCAGTAGAAATTAGCTGGACTTTCCATTTTGAGTCAATTAGTTTTCTGTACCTACAATTTTCTACTTTTATTCATTTTTATCACTATGAACTTATTGCTATTTTTGTTTTAACTACCAGACTAGAAATGATAGTCTACTAATGCTGTAATTATTTTAAGAAGTGGATTATGACAAAGTTTCTATGCACACAATTATGTTTTGAAAATTATGACCATTAAATTGAAATTTAACCAGAGAATAATTGATGCAGAAGCCATAAAACTGAAAGTTACAAAATAAATGACAATGTTAAGAAAGTACCAATACAGCTTATACATTAGGAAAGAAGTCCTAGGAAAAAATATTTTGACTATGATTTGTATTAGTCTTTATCTATTTTACAGTCATTAAGTAACAAAAATAAATAAAGACATAGAGTTTTAGATACAGGCAGGCCCAGGGTCAGAGTCTGAAAGATTGGGGTTTAAATTGTGCCAAAATATCTGTTACTTTGGGTACCTTACATCCTCTGTCTTGGCCTCAGGTTCCTCATTTATAAATGAGTGGCTTGGAGCTAGAACATCTCAAATGTCTCTTCCATCTCTAATTATTATGATAATTTAAAATAATTCTCAATATATGCATACACATAATTTCATAACAGTTTTAACCCAAAAAACAGAAAATGTCTGGAATAAATTGTTTATCATAATCTCTTCACTATAATACAAACTCCTTAAAGTCATAGATCTTTGATGTCATAGATCCTGAAGTCATTGATCTATGAGATTTTTATCCATATTTCCCCAAACACACTTGATATATTTGTCACTTCATCTTTATATCCACGACAGTGCCTTCCCCATTCATAGTATGTATTTCACATCTGCTTGTTGGTTTGACAGCATTGATTAACTTGAAAAACATATTTTTTGCAAGCACCTGCTATGATACAGGTTATGAAGACAGAAAGGTAAAAATTAAACAGTTCTTATACTCAATGATCTTATTGTCTATTGGGAGGAAAATGGTCACTTAAAGACATACACACACACAAATACACAAATTCTATGCAAAGTAATTTCAGGAGATAGAAGAAAGAGCAGAATGGGGGAAGGTGTAGTCAGAACACATGTCACGGGGTGGGGAGATGAGAGATGGGGAAAAAATTTGGAACTCAAAATCTTGTGGAAGTAAATGTTGAAAACTAAAAATAAATAAATAATTTTTTAAAAAAGAAAAAATAAAATCAATGATCCAAGACAACTCTGAAGGTCTTATGATGAAAAATTCTATCCATTCCCAAAGAAAGAATTGATGGTGTCTCAATACAGATCAAAACCTACTTTTTTAACTTTTTTTTCTTGTTCCACATTTCCTTTCAGAATATGACTATTAAGGAAATGTTTTGCATGACTATACATGTATAACCTATACTGAATTGCTTGCTTTCTAAATGGGGAATGGGGTGGGGAAAGAAGGGAGAGAATTAGGAACTTGAAGTTTTAAAAAACAAATGTCAAAAACTGTTTTTGCAAGTAACTGAAGAAAATAAAATACTAAATTAAAAAAAAAAGTGAGAAGCTGCTAGTTGGCACTTTGCTCACCGTTAGCTAACTGGCAAGGTAGCTCCTCCCTGGTCAAAGCACACTTCATTCTCCTTCTTCCCCCAGCTGTTCGCAGGAACAAGTATTCATGGTATGTATCAGGAGGTGTCTCTGAATCACCATTCCCATTTCTCTTACTCTCAACTCTGACCCAGCCAAGATTTGTGACTTTTGGACCTGGTATAGAAATTACTAAAGTTGATGGATAGGTCTCAATTGATCTTTCCCCAAATCTTTATTTGTTCTCTTAAAAAATGAATCTATAATAAATCTTTGCATTTTGTGCTACAATTCCAAAACCACAAACACCATCCCCATCCTCTCATATTCAGCTAATAAATATCTGATAAAAATTTTGTTGGGCAAAAAGAGGATGCCAACAAAATGATAGCTAGGCTAAGGAATAGTTTACCTATCAGATTTATGGAAAAGAAAAGAATTTATGACCCAACAAGAGATAGAGAGCATTATAAAATGTGAAATGGATAATTTTGATTATGTTAAATTGAAATGTTTTTGTACAAAAAAAG
>CM053625.1:201215510-201252714 GCA_028646595.1 Phalanger gymnotis
GGGGGGGGGGAAGGAAATGGGGAGAAAATTTGTAATTCAAACGCCTGTGAAAATCAATGCTGAAAACCAAACATGTCAAAAATAAATTAAAAAAAAAAGATTTTTTTTAAGGCAGGAGGAAGTAGTGAATCACAATCACAATGCATTTTACTTCTTAGTCTCTTGGGTTGATACTACTATTTAAATTCCCCTCCCCTCTTTCCTACAGTAAGGAGGATAATGTATTTCTCTTTAAGTTTGCAAGTCCCTTGCCTATCTGCCTTACAAAGTAGACTAAATTTTACTTTTTCATTAGCCAATGTTAGAGGCTTATTAAATCCAAAACCAGTTTTTCATTCATCCCAAATTCATTCATGTACATATTTTATTTGAACATTTAATGAGAATTGTTTTAATTGAAATAAATTGTATTGGCCATAGCAACATGAAGAAAAATCACACATTACAAAATATGTTATATATTCTTTAATATGATTTAGACTTATTTCATAATAATTATTTGGCATTTAAAGCTTACCTTACCAGACTGAAGCCTATCTTTCTCATCTGCTCCCATATTACTTTTCTCAATTCACTTTTCCATTCAAATTGGCATTTTTTATCTATTTTGTACACAACATTCCATCTCTTGCTTCCATGTTTTAGCAAAGAAGGTTCCTTATACTTGGAATGCCTTCCCTCTTTACGAATGTCTCTTTTTTCATTTTAAAAATATTGTCTATTTATTTTTAACATTCTTTTTTTTATAAATTTTGAGCTCCAAATTTTTTTCCTTCCCATACACCCCTCCCCCACCCATCAAGAAGGCAAGCAATATGATATTAATCATACATGTGAAATCATACAAAAAATATTTCCATATTAGCCATATTGCAAAAGTGGCAGGTAGGTTGTACAGTGGATAGTGTGGCTGGCCTGGAGTCAGGAAAACTCATGTTAGTGAGTTCAAATCTAGCCTCAAACACTTACTAGATGTGTGACCCTGAACAAATCACTTACTCCTGTTGGTGAAAAGAGAGGTAACATAACTTCCCCAATATCATACAGTTAGTAGATGGTAGAATTGCTCTAACATATATTTGAAATCAAGAAGACCTCTGATACTATGGAGAATTCACTTAAATTCATTCTGTCTCAGTTTCCCCATCTGAACAATAGGGAACCAAACATGTAAGATTGTGCTGAGGTTCAAATGAAATCATTTATATAAAGTGTTCTTTGTACCTTAGAGTGAAATGTTGAAGTTAGTAATTCTTATTATCAGTGCACTTGAAAACCATGTCCTCTGACTACAAGTCCACTGCTATTTCTACCACACCATATAGCAGACCACATAAAGTAATATAAATCCAGCTGGTCAGTTCTGCTTGTCTTCTGAACCTAGCTCATAGGAGTTTGTGTTAAAAGGAAACTGGCTGGCCTAGCATTCTCCCTGGCTGAAAAGGAAAAAAAAAATGCTTCCCCAGAAAGTCGCTGTGAGAAAACCAAACAAAGTCTTTGGCAGTTGTGACTACCCACACCTATTTCCTTATCTCTCTTTCCCTAGACATATCTACTCTTAAGTTGGTTGGGACTGGTAAATATATATTTCATAGCAGCACATTTTCAGCATTTTTCAGTTATTCTATTTAGTGTGTTGCCCACCACATTAGATTAATTTAATAATAATAACTCATTCAGGCTTTCATGAACCTAATATTTAGTGTACCTCTATGTATGCTTTGATCCTTAAATGAGTCTCTCATCCTTGAAAATGTCTCTGAGATTAAATTTAAAAGCTTCCATACTACCTTAATCCTACCTCTCCACTAGTTTTCTCCTACTTTCATACCATATTTCTAACTTCAAAGACATAGGGCAACACTTTAAAAAAATATTACATTGACAATTCATCAGTGAACTTCCAGTAGTGTTCATGCAAAACAAAACCAACTGAGAACAGTCACCACAAGTCGGTCACATACTGTCCAAATTATAACTAATTAATTAGATGTCATTACAATTGACCAAAATCAGCAATATTAAAAAATAGGCATTAAAGTCAGTAAGAGGTGCTAATGATTTAAGTGCTTCTGACAAAAAGCACTTTGTTGAAAATATATAAATGAGTGAAATTTCTCAACCATTTGGTAGGAATATAGCTATATTTGGCTGAAATCTACTTACAGTTTAAACTCATTTGTCCTGAAGCTGTTATTTCTTACTGTGAGCATTTCTTTATATGTTTCACCCAGTTATTGTTTTCCATTGGTAGCTTTTAAAAGTTGAAAACCCCAATTATTTACCAAATTGTTGTCCTAAAACAGAACTTGAAAGGTAGAACTGTGTCTAAAATCCTCTAGTCTCAAAAATAATAGCCTTTGTGTATTGCACATGGAGTAGAACTTTGTACACAGCATTCTGATCCTGGAACATGTCTGATCCTAAGACATGGGTTTTCTCCTACCTACTACTTACCTGTGAGATCTTATACATTGCTCTGAGATAATTTGTTTCTTCTTTGTATCTCTTTCCTGAGATAATTTCTGTCTTCTGTGTAATAAACATAATAATTCTTACAAGCAATATAAATTGATGGATAATTATTTTCTTTATAGAAGGATTTTTTTCATGACATTAGGATCTTAGAATTAGAACTAAAAGAGATCTTAGGAGTCACCTTGTCCCACTCCTACATTTTACAAATAAGAAAAACCAAAAGAGCCCCAAGGAAAAGAAGTGACTTGACCAAGGTCACACAGCTTACAGATAGTAAATAACAAAGCTATGTTATGAACCTGGATCCTTTTTTACTATAGAATGTTTCCAATTCTGTCTTAAAACAGAGATATCTCTTGTCTTACTAATAGTTGCTTGGTAGCAATTCCAAAAAAAAATTAACAAGTGACAGTAACTTTAGGCTTCAAAGGGTAGAAAGCTGAAATTGAGATAGTAAGAAGAAAAAGGTTAAGGAAGGAAATTTTTATGAGTAGAAAAGTATGATCATCAGCAAGACATGCTGAGAAATGTGAAAGAATATGAGCAATTACTGATAGTGAGTGTGAAACAAGAAAGAAAATGTGCTAATGCTGAATGCTCTGCCACAGCAAAGTTGGTTCCTGGGACCTGGACCTTAAGGCATTCCATTGATTAGCAAGCAGAAAGCAATTACAGATAAGTTGCTAGACAGTGGAACAAAGGTTGTTGTCAGACTTTACCTCAAAGTATTCATGGGTTTCTTCTAACTTAAGTTGATGAGTGAAAGTTAACTTAAAGAAATATAGGACATGGAGGAAGGCATTCATATTCCTAAAGTCTCATAATTAGAAAAAAAATCAAAGATCCAGTCTTTCCTATTTTTATTTATAAATAAGGTCTTTGGAATTCCTTTCCATTTTAAAAATTCTATTCTATTTACTTATCATCTTATGTCTCTTTCCCTTCTGTGCTAAGTTACTTGAAAAAGTCATTCATACTCAATACTGCTATTTTTTGCTTTATCCTCTCTTCTTAAGGGTGGGTAATCTAGTTTCTAATCTCATCATTCAACTGAAAGTATTCTTTCCAAAATTACTTATGATTATTTCAGCGTCAACTCTAATAGCCTTTTTTTCAATCCTCATCTTCCACATTTGACTCTACTGATCACCTTTGCCTTTTAGACACTCTGTCCTCTATGGTTTTTCATGTTGCTACTTGAACTCCCACCTGACTACTCCTCAGGCTTCTTCAAAGAGGAGCTTCATTTTCTCATATTCATTAATTAGGGGGATCTATCAAGTATCTGTCCTAGGCCCTCTTATTTTTTTCTCTCTATAGTATTTCACATCAGCTCCCACAAATTCAACGATCATCTCTATGTAGATGAGTCCTCTTTTCTCTTCTCTTCCCCTTTCTCTTCTATCCAAAGAGTCCAATACATTTAACTTTCTGTTGGACATTTTATTCTTGATGTCTTTTAGGCATCTCTAATTCAGTATTTCCAAACAAGAACTCCTCTCTTATTGAATTCCCTATTACTACAAGGACACTACAGTCCTGGCAGGTTTGAAACTTTGGCATCATCCTCAATTTCACACTTTCACTGACTTCACAAAGTCAGTTGACAGATCTTTTCCTTATTACCTTCATAATATCTCATAATATGCTTATTTTCTTTCCACTCACAGAACCATCACCCTAATTCAAGCTCTTATCCTAAACTATTGCAATAGCCTTCTAACTAGTCTCCCTCACTCTAATATATCTTCTAGACAATGGAGACATCTCTCAAAATTGACTCCCTCCCAAATCAAATAAAAAGTACTCTGGTTGGAATTTAATGTTCTTCCCAACATACTACTTTCCTCTCATCTTACACTTTACTCTTCTCCATCTACTTTATATTTTAGTAACAGTACAGAAACTATTAGATTTTCCTCACATAATACAGACAAATTCCTGGCTCTGCGCCTTTTAACCAACAGCCATTACTGGAATGTTCTCCTTTCTCATCTTCAAATCTTGAAATCTCTAGCTTCATTCAAGACTTAGCCTCAAAGGTTGTTCTTCAGGAGAATTTTGCTGGTTCCCCCCCACACCCCTGATTTTGACCAGTTACCTCTAAGATTACCTTCCTTCTACCTATGTCTATACATCCCTATTTATTTATATGCTGGTTCCTCCAGAGAGGCAACACAGTGCGATGAGTGCATAGACACTTAATGGCCCTATAACCTTAACAAATCATTTAACCTTCTAATTCTACAAAAAATTCTTTAGTTCTAAAAGTTGCAGAGAAGGTGCTGACCTACACTAGTAGAGAACTTTTTCTTTTAATCTAGGAGTTACCTATACCAATGAAATCAAAGGTCCAGTCTCTGTCCTTAGCCTTCCACTATGTTTCTTCAAGGCATCATTTATTCTCATGTTTATGCCTAGCACATAGCAAACATTTAATAAATGCTTGCTGATTTTCTATCTGTGAGGTATATAATGCCAGAGAACAATATCTTTCTATCACTAATGAGGAAATTTAGAAACAAAGGTGTCAAATGACTTGACTAAGGTCACACTTCATAAACTGAATTACAATTTTAGTTCAGATCATTTGATTTCCTGTTTAATAGTCTTTTCTCCAATGCTAAACTAGAATAGTTTTTAACTTGCTTTCTTCCCTAAACAGGTAAAATAGTAGAAGTTTTTTGACCCATCATTCATATGTAGATATAGATATGATATAGATAGATATATATAGTTTTAGATAGATACAAATATAGATAGACATATAGACACTATTTTCTGAATTCTTTGTTAAAGACACATCATTTTCTGTATCTTATTCCCTCTCCATTCACAATCAAAATTTATGTGAGTGACTTAATTCACAAAGCAGATCAACCAAGGTTGAGTTTCCTTTTTAAAAAAAATGCCCATTATGTGTGATTCTGTCATTATATCAAATATTTAAACACAACTGTCAGCATGTTTTATATAAATTATAATTGTTTGCAATAAACTAGCTTCTGCTTTCTTTTGTTTCCTTGTATGTAATGTAATTTTCAGCTTCCTTCTGAGAAGAATCATTGTCTCATGACACTAAAGAATGAGACAATAGTTTCATGTAACAAGAAAGCCAATTTGCCTTCCTAAAATGTCCGCTTGAAAAAAAAAACCCTGACAATGCATTATCCGAATACTTAAGCAATTTGAAAAGTTGCTTTCAAAACCACTTCTTTTTGAAAGAAGAAAATACTACTGGTATACCCAATATTTTCAGAAAAAAAAGGACCTCTTAATTTTAAATGGAATATTAAGATAAATGATAGATGACAGTTTTTAAAACTGTATTTTAAAATGTCTTCTCTATCCAGTAACTGAAAAGAGAGGGAGACAGAGATAGACTGAGACAAATACGATTTCATTCCCCAAATCAGCATCTCATTTTGTGCCTTGTGTAAGGGTAAGATACACACAGTTGCAGAGAGAAGACCTTATTTTAAAACCTTCATCTACAGTTTAAGCCACTTAACTTCTGTAGGCCTCAATTTCTACAGCTGTAAATTAGGGTATTGGACCAGATGACCTCTAAGACCTTTTCAGACCTAAAATTATATTTGACATTAGAGCCAGAGAATATAAACAAGGCTCAACTCTTTAGTTTATCTGAGGAACTTGTAGTCCAGAGAGGGAAAATAACTTGAGAGCTTACATTACTAGTAAGTGGCAGAGATATATTGTATTCAAATTCATGTTTTCTGAGTATCAGCTAGAGGTGCATTCCACTATATGATTCTGCTTTTGCAAAGCCATCTGTAAATATTATTACTTCCAGATTTTCCTTGGGAGGGGGTGAAGGTGGGATGGAAGAAAATTTTATCATCAACATGGTAAATTTAGTAAATATCTATATGAAGATGCTATATTTAATTTTGGGGGAAAACAAAGGTATAAGATATAGCCCCTATACTCAAGGGGCTTAAAACCCAGTTAGGGAGAAAGGTTAGATGTTGCAATAGGAGAAAGGGAGAGGTTAAAAGAATAATGGGTCTAGAAGTCACAACTCTTGAATTTCTAATAGATTTTTATGACTAGTCTATATACTCTTGATTGAAATAAGGTGTTTTCCAGTGTGGCATAAAATTATAAGCCCCATTACAAGCTTCTTTCAAGTGTTCTGGTCCTATATAGTATATCAGAGCAAAGATAATATTGCATAATATCTTAACTCTTCAAAAGACAGAAAGCTGCAATTCATATAGAAGTTTAATTTCACATGGGAAGAAATTTAGATGGCCCAAAACCCTACTGAATTATTCATGACATTATAAGTGAGTTTTTGGTTGCTAACAGTGATGGCATCCTGTTGTATGAATAGGCATGTATTCCTAGAAAAGGAAGAGAAAGAGCAGTCATGGAGTAAGATAAAGGAACAGTAGATGCAGCGCCACACAGGGGTGCATGAGTTATTTTAAAATGCAGAAAAAACCTCTAGTACATTGTGTTGATCTGTTATGAGGGATTCATGGAAAGGCATGGACAATAATCACAAAGGAAGGTGCACTTTCAGAAAATCTCTCATTGATTAGTTCATCTACTCAAAAGGTCCAGATTAAATGATCTGCAAAGCAAAATACTGATATCAATGAATTCTCAAAACTAAAGGCTATATTAAATAATTCCTCAGAGCAGATGTGAACTACATAGTTATATTTTGAAGACTTTAAAATTATAATTGATAGATCTCTGAGTAATCTATCAAATTGGCATTATTCCTTCCATTCTAAACTTCAAGAAAATTATATCCTTTTTATGTCATTGAACTCTATGAGTCTTTCACTGACTTTTATTTCTAACTTTGTACTTCTGCAGAAAAATTCTGGCAATGATAATATTATCTGAGGAGTGATGTAAGACCTTGACCATTAGAGAAGATCATTGTTGAAAAGTGATTTTTAATTACTTCTTACTGAGAGAAATTGAACTCAAGTCACTAAGGTGATATCACAATGTCAGCCAATTAAATAAAACCATTTAGATTTAATTACCTCCATGGCAGGGTTACATCCTTAGGAGAATGAGTTTTCTATTGTTTGGGTTAAAGTTGCATTTGGCATTCTTTCCTAATTACTTTTTAACAGTTTGGGGCTTTAGTCTGATCTTGCTTGTGCCTCATTTAATATATGTTTTTACCATTCAAGAGTACATGATTAATTAATTGACTCATGTCTCAGGGGAAATGAGAGATATCCAAAATACAAATATCTTCTGTTAGTATGGTGTTTTAGGGAAGAGGAAAACTATAAAGGGATACAAAAAAAGTGAATGACTACTTACAATAAAAGTTTTTCCCACTTGAAAAAAATCAAAACCTAGAAGTATAGTTTGAAATATAGAATTTCATAGTCCACAGAATTTCCATGATGAAAGGAAACTAATTCAATTATCTATTCCAAATAGTATCTAAACAGTAAACTGCTTAAAGAAATCTCTGAAAGATTCCCTTAAAAGAACTATAGAACTATAGAAAACTCTCTACCACATGAAGAAATGCATTCCCCTTTTGAGTCTTAATTTAGGTAGTTTTTACTAATATGGATCTTTAATATTCTTCTCTGCAATTTTCACCCATGATGTCTAGTTCTGCCTCTCAGGCTATGTAGAACAAGTTAAAAACCTCCTCCACATGTCAGATTTTCAAGTACTTAAAGAGAGGCATTATGTTCATACTGAGTCTTGTCTTTTTCTAGAACAAATATTTCTAGTTCCTTCAACTGGTCCATGGTACATAGTGTCTAGTCATCTTACAATTCTAATCACTTTCTGGATGAAAAAGTTGCCAATGTCCTTGATAATAAGTGACACTCAAAGCAGATTATGATTCTGCGCATATGATGAGTAATGGACTTGGAAGTGGGAGATCAGCGTTTGACCTAGCAATATCATTTAATTTCCTTGACCCTTAGCTTTCTCATTTGGAAAACATAAATAGGAATATAGTATGTACCTCACAGAATTGAGAGGGAACATTATATCAGCCTTAAAAGGATCACATATTAATTCATATTTAACTTAAATTCTTTCCTTTTTATTATATTTTGGGTCTTTCATCTTCTTACATTTTTTTTCCTGGTGAGGTTGAGTCAATACTATAATACAAATATAGGATCACAGATTTGGAGCTGGGAGTGTCCTTTCAGGCAATTTAGTTCAATCCACTTTTTTAAGTTGATGAAACTGATGTCCAGAGAAGTAAAATTACTTGCCCAAGCTTGCATATTTAGTAAGTGGAAGAACCCAGATTCAAACTGAAATCAAACTATTTTTCATTGTAGGGCTAGGTGAAGCACTATAAAATAAACTGCAAAATAAGAATAGAAATAGACACCAAACAAAAAAGTGTTTATGAAGATTGTGGTAGTTTGTGAACTAGAGGGGAAACTCTTTGAGGTCAGGGCACAGGTCTAGTGTATCTGCTTTGTTATTGTTTGATAAGTGTTTATTGACAGTGATAATTATGAGAATAATAATGATAATGACAAAGATGATGATGGCAATGAGGATAATAGTGCAAACTTTTTATGAAACAAGTTAGTCATACTTATTCAGTGTATGTATGAACAGAAGTATGTACATTAACACAGGATGTATATGTATCTATCTATCTATCCATATATATGTATATATAAATGGATTATGAAGTAACTATGAGACTGATATATGCATAATTTTTGACTCCCATAAAGTAGTTACTGTGAAAGTTAAACAATCTTTTGATGTTACCTCTCTAGAAAACTACCTACACACACACACACACACACATACACACACACACACACACACACACACACACATTTACAAAGTAGCAGAAGAAAACTGGGCTTGATATAGAGTCATACTCATATTTCTTCACTGATCATCACCCTTAGTGACAAAACTTAGTACTCAGTAGCTTTTACCTATTTCTCCAAATCCAACATATCCTCAAAAGATGAAGATTAGGTATTACTAAAGATCTCGAAATGAATATGAGTCAGCATATGAAGCCAATATCCAAAAAAATTTAAATAATAAACAAGCCATCTCAATTCAAGTCAACGTGTATTTATTAAAAATCTACTGTATGCCAGTCACTGGTATGAGTTCTGGGAACAGATACAAAGAAAGATCAAAACCCTTTGCTCTCATGGGACTTACAGTCTAGCAAAAGAAAAAAAATGAAAACGATGATGTACAAACAAATTATATTGAGGTTAAATTGTAGTAATTCTAAAGGCAAAGCATTAGAGTTAAGATGGAGGGGTGGTAAACAAAGACTTCTTGCAATAGGTGCGATATTAGCTGGTACCTGAAGGAAACCATGAGATAGAAATGAGGAAGGGGATAAAAGTAGGAAACTGAAATGGGGAAAGAGATAATAATGGGTGACAGACAATGATAACACATAGAGCTGGGAAATAGAATATTTTGTGTGAGAAACAAAAAGCATAGTGATATTGGAAAGGAATAAAATATAAGAGTGAAAACCTAGAAACAGGGAATCATGAAGAACTTTATAGTGACTCAGAGTACCAGTTGAAATAGTCTTGATCCCTTGTTCTGATGGCTAAGTGATTAGCTGATCGATCAACCTAAAACTCAGTATAGCCAAATAATTCTGTTGAAATTCCCATGATCATATTGAGCTAATTCTAAATGTTGAGTATCAGATAGCTAAACACCTGAACCTGAGCTGAAATTTCTGTAGGATCTCTTCCCCGGTATTACTGCTGATTAATATAAATAATTGGTATTTTACACTTGAATAGAGTTCTCTATTATGAAGGATGAACCTCAGAGGCAGAGTGACCCTCAGTGGAGACTTGTGCTCCTCCTATAACTTTGTTCATAAAGAGAGTCATAGAGAGGGAGGTTGTCTGTGGGCAAATATTTAGAAATTCTTTGTCTGTGCTGTGTATGCCTTCATTATTAAAATGGATCACTGAAGCTAAATTCATATCGATCAACCACTACCACAAACAACATTGATCCATTTTTATCAAACAACAAAATAGCTTTTTGTCCTATACTGATGGACTAAATTTTATATATATGAAACTGTTAAAGTCTTGTCTTTTTTTCCCTAAAGAATAAAATATATTTTTTCAAAAGAATAAGTCACATTTTAATTTAAGAACAAGTACTGGTATTTTGATTAGTTTTTTATTTTTTTTATTCTTTGGACATTTCCAGTAATTAAAGATATTTTCAAACACTATAATATAGTTTAGTTTTTTTTATTTAATTGAAATTAAAACAAAGCATCAGTTTGAAAGACTATGCTGCCCATGAAAATTATATTTCATATATGTATATTTTAAATAAAGCTTTAAAAATATTCAATATGCTAATGGAATAATCTTTGTTTTAAAAATAAAGGGCATATAACCTTCCAAAGACAGAAATAGTTTTTTAAGAGTCCTTTTAAAATGTTTGATTTGGATAATAAGAGACCAATATATGAAATAATTGATTTTAGAAAATAAAATAACCATTGGGCATGGTGGTTCATCTTAATCCTGGCTACCAGAGGTAGAAGGTGACAATTTGCTTGAATCTGTGATTTCTCAGCTTGAGTAGGCTAAAGCCAGTCAGGGTTCTGCACTATAACTAGCACCAAAATGGCTTTGCCTCCAGGAATGGGGGGTAGTAGTGGGCAGCCTAACCAGCCTAGTTTAGGCAAAGAAGATCAAAGTTCTGGTACTGATCAACAGTGGACACAAGACTGAGAGTGACTGCTGCACTTTTGGACTGGATAAGGTAGAGTCATAATTTCAAAATTAGAAATAAAAACAATAACATCAATTTACTTATTTAAAAAAAAAGAATAGCATAGTAGAATAATTCTAACTCAGATTTTTGTAACACTGTAGTTTATAACAATTTTGTGAGGTCAGTAGAGCAAAAATTATTGATTCAATTCAGTAGACATAGAAACTAAGGCACTTATATTTATTAGTTCCACCTAACAGAAAAGGAAACTAAGTTAAGTGTAATTTGCCTCAACTCAAATGACTAATACATTTCAGAGTCAGAATTAGAATAAAGATATCCTAACCCTAAATCTAGTAATTTTCCTGCCTGACCATATTACTTCTGTAAAATATTTTATTTTATAATTTTCTGTTTCCATATGTGAGAATTTAAGTTTAATTGCGTAAATCTACATTAATTAAATGTTTTGGTCACAGTTTTTTTTTTTCCCTGTCAGTAACAGATTAATCGATACATTTATAAAACTTAACCTAACAGTTCTAAAACTTATCTCACACTGCAGAATGATGCATACATACATACATATATATATTATATACATATTTCAATCATTAATATCATCTCAAAATTGTTTTAAAGAAAACTAAAATATATCAATTATCACTGTTTTAGTCATGATACTAAATTTTCTCTCTATCATCAAGAATATATGCACAACTTAATTTGGACTAAATTAAATGAGGGGTTATTAACCGGAGAATAGGCTGAATCCTAGAAATTTTGTGTGGTCTTTTAGAAGATACTTTGCTTGTCTAAGCATTACTAATCAGGGGGCTGTAATATTTGCCAGCTAGGTCTTGTTAGTTTCCAGAGCATTAATGCCATGTCAGATCTGGGAGTTTAGAACTATTTAAGCACATGCTACATCATTTCAGGGACCATGAATATTCAGCATTAAGTTCAGGCAAAACTGTGTTTTACTTTATTATATCAATGTAAAGATAAATACTATGGGGGGGGGGCTCAATTCTAACCTCTTGGGTGAATTTAAAAAGGCCTCATATAACTCTCTACATGGTATCTCATTTAGCTCCCACTAAATCAGTGCTTTCAAATTGTTGTTATGAGCTCAGTGAATACAAAGAACATCTTGTTTACCTTTGTATCTCTCTCCAGTAGTTGGCATGTTTAATGTACATAGCAGAACCTAATAAATGTTGGTTGGATGGCTGAATGCTTATAGTATTTTATATCAAGAAAATGCTTATTGTTACAGCCTCAGATGATTGAATGGTGTTGCTCAGCCTTCAAGCATCATTCAGCACTATGCCTAGATATAGAAAAGAAATACTGTCCCAAGCTTTCCTCATAAGTTCCAAAATGTTCTTGGTTGATTCTTTTTTTTAGGACCATTCATTATAGTATAATAAAGTAAAGCTTGCTATCAATTCAAAAGACCCAGGTCCAAATTCTGCTGTGACATGTGCTACCAACAAAACTAGTTTTCTTACTTAATTTCGATAGACTTTATTTTCCTTATCTGTAAAATGAGGTCAATAGTACCTATCTCACAAGCATAGGTAGGTCTTTGTTGAATCTTGACCAATGTCCAGCACATACTCTATGAATGCGTATGCGGATTTTTAGTGAATATCAAATGGGATCAAATAATATACCTAGAGATCTTCATAAATCTTAGAATGTTACATAATTGTCAGTTGGTACTATATGGTTGTATAGTGCATCAGTATAAAGTTTTCTAAATATGTATCCATGAGCTCACATAAGCTTTGTACACACTAGATTACAGGTGGTCTTTTTTCTCTTGGGCCAGTCAGAAAACTGTGGCCTGGCTGAGAAGACAGGGGCAGAGCCAAGATGGCAGCTGGAAAACAGGGAATTGCTTAAGCTCTCCCCCAAAGCCCTCCAAACACCTGTAAAAATGGCTCCGACTAAATTCTAGAACTGTGGAACTCATGAAATAGCAGAGGGAAGCAGGTATCCAACCCAAGATGGCCTGTATGAATTCTGGGAAGGGTCTATCATATGGTGCTGGGAGTGGAGCACAGCCCAAAGTGGGCCACACTAGGACAGACCAGAGTCAGCTTAGCACAGGCCTTAGAGCCATGAATCATTGAGCTGTGGCAGTTACCAGACTTCTCAACCCCCAAATGCCAAAGACCATGGAGCAGGTTAGTGGGAAAACTGCTAGATTGGGTTAGAAAGTGGTCCTGCCTCAGCCCTGGAGGTGGCAGAGGCAGCACAGCAGTGGCCACAGGAAGCTCTTGTGGCTGCTTCCAGAGGTCCAGCATCAGCTGCTTCCAGAGTCCCTGGTTCACATGGTGGGAGGAATCAAGTGGCAGACCAGAGCAGAAGTGCAGGGCTTGCTTTGCCCTGCTTGGATCTGGGTCATGGACCTAGTTGGTGGTTCTTGGGGAAGAAGGAGTGCTGCTGCGACAGAGCTTGCAGTGACAGTGGAGTAGAAGTACCTCTGAAAACAGCAGTGCAGCCCCTAAAGCTTGGGACAAGGCACTCTCTACTCTACAAGCAGTCATACCCTGACAAAAAACTCAAAGCCCAAGAAGTTGGCTGAAAACATGGCCAGGCAGCAAAAGAGGATGAAGACTCAGACTCAGACTTTAGAATCTTTTTTTAGTGACAAAGAAGACCAAAACATACAGCCAGAAGAAGTCAACAAAGTCAAAGAGCTTACATCAAAAGCCTCCAAGAAAAACATGAACTGGGCTCAGGCCATGGAAGAGCTCAAAAAGATTTAGAAAAGCAAGTAAGAGAAGTAGAGGAAAAATTGGGAACAGAAATGAGAGAGATGCAAGAAAACCATGAAAAACAAGTCAACGACTTGCTAAAGAAGACTCAAAAAAATACCGAAGAAAATAACACCTTAAAAAATAGACTAACTCAAATGGCAAAAGAGCTCCAAAAACCCAATAAGGAAAAGAATGCCTTGAAAGGCAGAATTAACCAAAAGAAAAGGAGGTCCAAAAGACCACTGAAGAAAATACCACCTTAAAAATTAGATTGCAGCAAGTGGAAGGTAGTGACTTTATGAGAAATCACGATATTATAAAACAGAACCAAAAGAATGGAAAAAAAATGGAATGTGAAATACTTCATTGGAAAAAACACTGACCTGGAAAATAGATCCAGGAGACATAACTTAAAAAATATTGGACTACCTGAAAGTTATAATTTAAAAAAGAGCCTAGACCTCATCTTTCAAGAAATCATCAAGCAAAACTGCCCTGATATTCTAGAGACAGAGGGTAAAATAGAAATTAAAAGAATCCACAGATTGCCTCTTGAAAAAGATCCCAAAAAGAAAACTCCTAGGAATATTATTGCCAAATTCCAGAGTTCCCTGGTCAAGGAGAAAATAATGCAAGCAGCCAGAAAGAAACAATTTGAGTATTGTGGAAACACAATCAGAATAACACAAGATCCAGCAGCTTCTACTTTAAGGGATTGAAGGGCTTGGAATATGACATTCCAGAGGTCAATGGAGCTAGAATTAAAACCAAACATCACCTAACCAGCAAAACTGAGTATCATGCTCTAAGGCAAAATATGGATTTTCAATAAAATAGAGGACTTTCAAGCTTTCTCAGTGAAAAGACCAGAGCTGAATAGAAAATTTGACTTTCAAACACAAAAATCAAGAGAAGCATGAAAAGGTAAACAAGAAAGAGAATTCATAAGGGACTTATGAAAGTTGAACTGTTTTGTTCGTATTCCTACATGGAAAAATGATGTGTATAATTCATGAGACCTTTCTCAGTGTTAAGGTAGTAGAAGGGAAATATATACATATACATATACATATACATATACATATACATATACATATACATATACATATACATATACATATACATATACATATACATATACATATGCATATACATATACATATACACATATATATATATATATATACATACATATATAGACAGAGGGCACACGGTGAGTTGAACATGAAGGGATGATATCTAAAAAAATAAAATCAAATTAAGGGGTGAGAGAGGAATGTATTGAGAGAGGGATAAAGGGAGAGATAGAATGGGTTAAATTATCTCACATAAAAGTGGCAAGAAAAAGCAGTTCATCAGAAGGGAAGAATGGGCAATTGAGAGGAATGAGTGAATCTTGCTCTCATTAGATTTGTCTTGAGGAAAGAATAACATACACACTCAATTGGGCATCTTACCCCGCATGAAAGTAGGGGGAAGAGGATGAAAAGAGGGGATGATAGAAGGGTGGGCAGATAGGGGGAGGAGGTAATCAAAAGCAAACACTTTAAAAAGGGTCAGGGTCAAGGGAGAAAACTGAATAAAGAGGGATAGTATAGGATTGAGGGAAATATAGTTAGTCTTTCACAATGTGACTATTATGATACATGTGTGGCCTATGTTGAATGGCTTGCCTTCTTAGGGAGCATGTGTGGGAAGGGAAGAGGGGAGAGAATTTGGAACTCAAAGTTTTAAAATCAGAGGCTCAAAAGAAAAAGTTGTTTTTGCATGCAACTTAGAAATAAGATGTATAGGAAATGGGGAGTAGAAAACTATCCTTCCCTACAAGAGAGTAAGAAGAAAGGGGAGGGTGGAGTGGGGTGGCTGTTAGGGAGGGCTGATTGGGGAACATGGCAATCAGAATATATGCCATCTTGGAATGGGGGAGAGGGTAGAAATGGGGAGAAATTTGTGAACTCAAAATCTTGTGGAAATCAATGTTGAAAACTAAAATATTAAATAAATAATAAAATAGATTTAAAAAACCTGGGAAGACTTACATGAGTTGATGGAAAGTGAATTCAGCAGAGCCAGATCTTTCATTGTACACAGCAATAGCAATGTAGTAAGATGATCACCTGTGAATGACTTAGCTTCTCAGCAATACAATGATTCAATACAATTTCAAATAACTTATGATGAAAAATGCTATCCACCTCCAGAGAAAGAACTGATGAAGTCTGAATGTAGCTTGAAGGGTACTTTTTAAAAACTTTCTTCATTTTTGTTGGTTTGGTTTTTTTGGTCTGTGTTCTCTTTTGCAAGATGGCAAATATAGAAATGTTTTGTATGACTGCAAAAAAAAACAAACAAAACTATGGCCCACAAGCCAAATCTGGCTCATCACCTGTTTTTGTACAGCCTGTGAACTAAGAATGTAAACTGTACTTTGCCAGTCCTTGCTCTAGTCTAGAGTATTGTTGCGGTAATAATAATAATTAAATGGTACATTAAAATTTGCAAAGTTCTCTATAAATATTATTTCATTTGATCTTCAAACAACCCTAACGGGCAGATGCTATTTTAGCTCCTTTTCACAGTTGAGAAAACTGAGCCAGATAGATGTTAAGTGATTTGTACAGGATCATACAACTAGTCTGAGACTGACTTTGAAAGGAAAGGAACTGAATCTGAACTCAAATCTTCCTGACTCTATGTCCAGTACTCTATCCATATCAAAACATGCAGAGATTTTATCTCTTTCAATGTGAAAGATGGAAATGTTGAATGTTGGAAAGCTGAGGGAAAGTAAGGCCCCTTTCCTTTTGAAATGTTCTCTCCTAAATTACTAGTGATCTTTTAATTGTCAAATCTAATTTTCTCCATTTTCACCCTTCTTGACCTGTCTGTACCCTTTGACATTATTAATCAACTTCTTTCCCTCCATACTCTCTTTGCTTTAGGTTTCCATGACACCATGCCATCCTCCTTCTCTTCTTGTTCTGGATCTTCATTTAGGTCACAACTAGTAACAGTGATTGTTCCCTTAAGCTCTGCTGGGCCCTCTTTCCTTTTCCTTCTGTACCAATTTTCCTGGTGATCTCATAAACTCCCTTTCATTCAAATATTAATGCTTATTGTTCTTAGATCAATTTATCCAGTCCTAGTCGCCACACTCATATCTCTAACTCCCTATTGGTCATCTCAAACTGGGTGTCTCATAAATGTTTTAAACTCCACTTGTCCAAAAACGAACAAATTATCTTTCCCCTGCCTCCAAATATTCTGAACTTCCCTACTACCTTTGAAGGCACCACCATGCTCCCAAATGCCCAGTTTCACAATCTACATACTGATCTCAACTCTTACTCTCTCTTACTCCCAAGTCCAAGTCCTTTCAATTTTGCCTACTGAATATCTCTTGTATTAGCACCCTTCTTTCCTCTGATATTGCCAGCACCTTAGCATGAGACCTCATCACCTTATGGATGGATTATTGCAATAACCTTCTCTCTGGTTGCCCCAATTCTTTCTGACCCCAGTCCATCCTCCACTCAACTGTCAAATTGACTTTCCTGAAGAACAAGTCTGACCATGTCTTATTTGATAAAATCTAATGTTTTCTTCTATCTGGCATTCAAAGCCCTTAATAACCTGGTCACATCTTACCTTTCCATTCTTCTTATGCTTACTCTTCTCTACAATATCCCTGGTCAGATGACACTGGCCTCCTTCCTGCTTCTCCCACATAGTATACCATTACCCAAATCTACATTTTCATTGCTGTCCTCCATACCTGGAATTCTGTCCTCTCTCATCTCTGCCTTTTTACTTCTTTTAATTCCTTCATGTCCCAAATAAAATCCCCCTTTCTTCCAGAAGTGTTACCTGATTCTGCTTACTTTTTGTGCCTTCCCTCTGTTATTTCTAATTTTTCCTGTATATGTTTTGTTCGGACACAGTCATTTGAATACTTTTTCTCCCTTATTAGCTGTGAATTCCTTGAGAGCAAAGACTGTCTTTTTCTTCATTTTTTTTTATTCCTAGTGATTTAAATAATTCCTGGCACATAGTGAGCACTTGTTAAATGTTTTTGTTTTGTACTTGATCTGATTTCAATACACTGTTGGTAATGCTCTACGTTGGTCCAAGTATTGTGGAAAGCAAATTGGATTTATGCTAATAGATACCTTATTATTGTTGGTCACATAAACTCAGGAGGTCACAGATATAAAGGAAATTCATAGAAGTCAAAATGTTGAATTTTTTGGCATCAAAAAATAAAAAAACAAAGTTTCCACCCATCAATTGGGCAATGTCAGCATAAATGGTGGTACATGTGTATAACAGAATATTACTGTGGAATAAGGAACATAGAATGGAGACAAGTGAACTGGTATAAAGTGAAGTAAGTAGAAACAGAAGAGCAATATACACAATGAATATTACTATGTGAAATGAAAGAACCACAACAAAACTGAAGTTTAAAGCTCTTTAATTGTAACAAATAATCTTGTCTCTGAAGAGATGATTATAAAAGGCACTTCCCTCTCATTTGCAGACATAAGGGATGTGGGTGTACGTGTGGAGCACCTCAATTGCTCTTAGTTTGTATGAAAATTTTTTAACCTTTCTTTTTTCTTCCTTGCTATAAAGAATGGCTCTCAGGAAAAGGGAGGATGAGTGATATTTTTGCAAATGATAATGATGTAAAAACAAAATATATTAATGAAAAATTTTAAAAGACATATTCTGTAGGCTGTGGTAGTTGTAGAAGCAATTCAACTGCAGAGCATATGGAGATTCCTGGAATGTAGGTTAAGCCTCACACAGCTGGGCATAAAACTAGTGTCATCTCCAAAAAGAAACAATGCAAAAAAGTTGTATGAGTTTTGTTGATTCTCTCTGCTTCGGCCTCCAGTTTCTGAACATTTCCTATCAACTCCCTTTGTCCCTCCTGACACCTAGTTTAATCCTTGTCTTGATTTCTGTTTCCACACTATGCTTAGTTTTCTGCCTCTGGCTCCTTAGCTTTGGCAATGAATTCTCACAAAACCAACCAACCAAACAAACAAAAAACATGATTTATTATAAAGGAAAGGGATTGTTTTCTCAGTTTGGCAGATGAGAATCCTAAGATAACTTAAATGACTAATTCAACTCAACGCAATAAGTATTTAATAAATCCTTGCTATGTTGTAGGTACTGGGAATATAAAGTCAAAAAATGACCCCTGCCTTCAAGAACCTTAAATTCCAGTGGATAAAATGCAATATGAAAACAGATGGCTATGAGACGGAGTTAAGAGGAGGGATAAGTCAAAGAAAGGAAGGAGACAGCACTGACCATTGGAACGATCACAGAAGGCTTCACAGAGGAGGTAACTCTTAAACAGAGCATTAGGGGGAAAAAAATAAAGATTCTGAAAGGAGGATTTTACCAATAGAACATTTAGGTACTATGGGAAACATTTGAATGCCCAGGAAAGACACTGTTAGTATACTAAGATTAGGTAACAGCTGATATGTAGAAGCTGTTAAGATGGATGAGAAATCAGGCTAAACAGATTTGCTGGGCTGGGCTGTTAAGTAGTGCAATCACTACCCAACCCAGACATTATTCTCCAAGCACATCTTTCCAATTATACCATATTGCCTTTGTCTGGTCTGAATTACATGAAAATTATGTAATTATTACCTCAGTGGACAGTATCCAATTTGGAATCAGGATATCTAGGACATCTTGGTTTTAGTTCTATCTGCCACATTTTCCAATCTGAAACTCTAGGAATCTTGTCACCTTTCTGGATCTTAGTATTTTCACCTGTAAAATTAAGGTGTTGAACTAAAATAATTCTAAGTCCTCTTCCAAATCTAACAGTGGATGACCATATGCTTCTTTATTGCCCATGAGTGAAAATAGAACATCTGTCTCACTTATTTTTTAGAACAAGTAACTAAAATATATTTCAGTTTAATATTACACAGGGAATCCATGGAGATGGGGAATTTGGTTACCAAGTTTAATTCTAAAAAGATGCTGCTTCACTGAGCAATTGAATGGTAAAACATTGTTTTCAGAGGAAGCTAGTGTGAATTTGATTAATAACCCTTGGTGATTACATTTCTGAAGTTTGAGGGGTGAATGGTAAAGTATTGCTATTTGTATCTGCATACAACTTTTTAGAAAAAAGATTAAGAATTCTCCACTATTGTTTTCCATGCTGTTAAAAGATAGAAATATATGTAAATAATATGAATATGTGTGTGTACACATACATATAAATGTTTGTATATACACATACACATGTAGTATATATATATATGTACATATATGTACTTTTTTCACAATTTGTCAGTTTTGTGATATGGATGGGAAACATATTCTTTGGATTGCAGATGTCCTCAATTCAAACTTCCTCAGACTTTTTAGCCATAATGATAAAATCAAAAATTAGAGATGGGAGGGTCCTTAAAGGTCCAATACCCCCTTTCTTCGAATAAGAAAGCAAAGGCTCATACAGGTTAGGTTATTTGAGCAAAATCAAATTGATAATAAGTAGTAGAATTGGAATTCCAACCCAGGTCCTCAGAGTTCAAATCCAGAAATGCTTTTTATATAAAACCAGTTATTGTAGTGACAAAGTACTGCTACAGTTATTTGTGTAATTGCACTTCCTTTTTCAAGATGAATGTATATTTCATGGACTTCCTACTACATTAGGTTTCAGCCTTGTCCATGAAATTGCCTAACTTCTTGGCCTTCTCTTATTTCTACATGGCTTACCACTTTTTTGACTATATTTTTCCTTTCTCACAAACCATCATTTTCTTTAGCTTCACTATTTCCTCTTACCTATTACCAAATGAAATAGTATTTGCAAAATGATTAGCACAGTTTCCAGCACACAGTAGGCAGTATATAAATGTTTATTCCTTTCTATTTCCCCATTACCTTTTATGCCTCCTCCTGCTTTCTCCATTGCCCACCAGTATAAAATAACAGAAAGAATCTTGTCCCAATAGCCTGAATTCTAATCTTAGCAATGGTACTGATCGTATGACTTTTAGTCAGTAATATGAGCTTTCTGAGCTTCCCTCTCCATATATGAAAAGATGAAGTTGGACTAACTGATCTTGAACATGTCTTTTACATCTCACATTCTATGATTCTGTGATAATTATTATAAAAAAATATTATAATTTTAGAGACAAAGATAAGAAGGAAGAGTGATCATTATAGTAATTGAAAGTATAACACACAGCCTCTTCTTACCTTAGGATCAATGTACATTTTTGATTTTTTAAATTGCAAGAGCATAGCTTAGTTGATCTACCTTATTTATTCATCAGAATTTGATATAATTATGACATGCTACACCAAACATAATGAGGTAAAAGCAATAAAGGATAGATGAAAATGACCTATAGACAATTTGAGGCTATCTCCCAATACTGAGATGGAATATTAGACACAATGAACATTCCAATACACAATGGACTGACTAATCCAAATTGTTAGACAACAGAGATTAATTTTGATATATCTCCCTTTAAAGATGAAATGATTATTCACTGCACTTGGAGTTGTATCTTAGATTAAGGATTCTTGAAAACTATTTGGAATTAAATGAGAAGAGTTACTGAATTGTTCAAACCATCTTATCAAAGATATCACTATAGCAATTACACCTAAAGGTAATGAAATGTGTATTTGTGTGTGTATACATATACATATTCATTCTCTCTCTCTCTCTCTCTCTCTCTCTCTCTCTCTCTCTCTCTCTCTCTCTCCCCATACACACACATGCAATAATATGCAATTATATTTATATTAGCAAAATTTTAAAAATAAATGCATGTCCAAAAATGTAAAATGGATGAATAAATTGTGGAAAAGTAATAGAATCAAATGAATGATGTATGTGAAGCATTCAGAGAAAATGGATATATTTGAATAAAATGATGCAGAGTGAATGAAACAGAATTAAAAGACAGTTTAAACAATGTCTATGCAAATAAAGATGACACATCACTTATGTTAAATAAAATATCTTTTTTTTGTTAATAGTAAATTATGAAAGTGGGAAGTGATACTTTGTTTGATTTAATCACCATAGCTAGCTGTTGTTATTGATTTTAAAGCTGTTTCAGGGAAACGTGTTTGTTTCTGTTCGTTCCATGGACAAACTATGCTGATTTCCTATACAGCAGTGCTTTATCCACTGAACCAAACTGATCTCTAAGGAAACTTATAAATGTTCCCTAAGATCTCTTGCAATTATAAAATTTACCAAGTCCCTATCATCATCTTTAATTGCACAAACATTTACCAAACATCTATTGTATAGAAGGCATTGCTCTAGGCACTAGGGATTTGCTGGCAAGTATCTGTGATGTCAAAACTAAGTATAGCAGTAAAAATGAGACTATTAGTCATATTAATAGATATGAACTGCTGTTTGAATTTGTTAATCATTATAAATCAATCATAATAATCTTTTTCATGTATAATAAAAGTAGCAGAATCCAATTCATATAACAATATGGTTTAAGACAATATATATTATATGATTATTTCAAATGTTTGAAAAGTGACATTTCAGAATGGCTTCTCTCTGCTTGCTTGTATTCTTAAGAAAAGATGTGTAGTCCAAATTAAATCAGCTCTCTGGTACCTGTCAATATTTTTCTAAGCACTAAAGCCAAAATAGTTTTGGCGTTTGAATCTTTGTGCATACTATACTTCCATCTCTTCAAATCTTCTTGAATCAGGGCACAGCTCAATTTGTTCCTTTCCCAAAAAAGAGATGAATTAATCCCTCCCTCCTTTGTAGTTTTTCTCTCCATAAAATATCTGGTCCATGCTTGTTTACTAAAGAATGTAAGGTCCATATGGGCAGAGACTATCACATATTTTGGTTTTGTATTAATCATGCCTAGTAAGTCTTTAATAAATGCTTGTTAAATTGAATTAAACTGAATAGTAGGCTATTGGAAGGGATGTTAGGAGATGTATGCAGGCCCTAGAGATCAAATTAATATAGTAGAAAAATCATGACTTAAAAACCAAGGCCCTATATTTGAATTCTGGAATGTGTTCAGTATATTATCTTGGGCAAATCAATTAACCTCTCTAGGTTTTGGTAAAAGGAAGAGACTGTACCAGATGATTTCTAAGGTACCTTTCTATTCCAAATCTTATGGTGATATTGTTTTTTTTTTTTAATAAAATGTTTCCTCTGAGTTTATTACTTAAAAAAAAAAAAAGCTAAAACGAAGACTCTTCAACCAGTCATGGCTCTAGTCTTTCCCTTTCCCCACATTCCCTAATCTTTCTCCAGGCCCTACTCACAAAACTTAATCTGTTTTCACAGAAAACCTAAACTGGGGTAAATAAAGGTAAGGAAAAGGGTAGAAGGCAGTAGTATCATCTAAGCTCCACCCAGTGAGAAAGAGGAATTTCATTGCCCAGAGATCTATACTGGGTGGAGATTCACAGAATCCAACCGACAGGAAGTAGGGAAAGGGGAGGAAGAGAAGCAAAGTTGGGAGTCAGCTAAGGGACCACTCACTATTTCACACTCAGAATGACTTGGGGAGAAGGGGAAATCAGGTGAACCACAGGGTATCTTGCTAAAGGGCATTTCTCAGCTCTCCTATTGCTGAAGGTGAGGGAGGAGTTGGAGGGCACCATTAACAGACAAAAATGGAATCAAGATGATGTCCTTTTTCAAAACTATCCAAGGCTTACAAGAACCACAGGTCTCACAAGAACCACAAGTAATACTCGAAGGGGGCAAATTGTGGGTGAACAGCACCAATTAGTTTTCCATTACAACTTATCGGGGAAAGTCACTTATTGGGAAAGAAGAGTAAAGGGATACAGCATTGAAATTACAATGCCCCCCAGCCCCCACCTCTAACAGAGAAAAAGGCAGATGATGCAGATCAATGATTGAAAAACCTCCCAGAACACTACTGATGTGGAATGCTGCATATGCTGTGAGATGTGGTCCATTTGATAGTTTGCGTGAGTGATTTTCTTTGTTACAAGACAGGGTTGGGGGAGGGTGTTACTGGGGAGTGATGGTGGTGTAAAAACCAAAAGTATCAATAAAACATTATTTTTAAAAAACCTCCTCTGACACTCCTCCCCCCCCATCCTCCCAGAGCCCCAGGTAGGAGAGGGAGAGGATCAGGCCCAGGTTCCTTCCTTGGCCAGAGGTGTTGGGTAGAAACACGTCAGAGAAGCCAACAAAGAACAACAGGGCAATGGTCTTCCAGGACAGAAAAGGTCCACTGGAGCCTGACTGGTGGAAGGCACAGTTTTACAATGGAGATCCATTCACCCCTGGGTGGTAGAAGGCACAAAGATCCTCATAGCAATGGTGGCCCTTTGAGAAGTGTCTGCAGACAAGGAGGTTGGATTTATCTGTTCTATCACCTTCCTGGACTCCATCCTTGAACTGAAGGGCATTCTTAGGCCATGGGATGTTCTTAGATGGATGGTGACTACTGCCCCCTCCAAGGTTTCTCCATCCATTGGGAGGACCATTCCTGGAATGGTCCCCATAGCCTGCTCCCCACCTAGGCTCTGGATCCTCATAGGCCCAACGACCGTGTAGGTATGGGCGAAGCCTGGGTCCTGGGCCCCCTCTCATTGGGCATCCTCCCCAGAAAGGAAGTGGGAGGTTTCAGGAGTGGTGGAATCACAGGTCCCCTTAAGCCCTGAGGGCCTCTGTAGAAGCCTGGATCAGGGCCACCAAACTTCCCGTTGGCATTGAAGGGGGGGGGGCAGGAGGCTGGGTGGACCAGCGGGGCTCCCACTCTCCTCATCCCCACTCTCTTCAGGGTCCGGTGGCCGCTGCTTTCACCTCTTGGGCATCACAGCAAGTGTAATAGCAGCGATCAGAGTCAGGGCCGGTGGGAACAGGGGGCAGTATCTGGTGATATTGTTAAGGAAAAACAAAGCCTTGATCAGGGACCTACTATATATCAGACAATGAAGCAGACATTGGGCCTGCAAAGACAAAAATCAAATAAGCCTTGCCTTCAAGGATCCTACATTCTATCAAGGGAACCAACATACATAAAAAATGTAAAAGCAAATACAAGGTAAGGGGATTAAACTATCAGAGGGAAGGGAATGAACTCATAGAGTAATTGGCCCTTAACCTCAGCTTCAGAGAAAACTAGAGTTTCTAGGAGGCAAAGGAGAAGAGAGAGTACATTCCAGGCAAAGGGGAAACTTGTTCAAAATAAAGGAGATAAAATGTCATATATGATGAACAGTAAGCAAATCATAGAGTTAAGGGGAGTTATAAGACTGGAAATGAATACTATCATTTTAGAGATCATCTAAACTAGTCCCCCTGCCCATTAAAAGGAAGGAAGGAAGGAAGGAAGGAAGGAAGGAAGGAAGGAAGGAAGGAAGGAAGGAAGGAAGGAAAGAAAGAAAGAAAGAAAGAAAGAAAGAAAGAAAGAAAGAAAGAAAGAAAGAAAGAACATCTCTAGAACAGTAACAAAAGGCTAAACAACCTGACTTGTTGATAAAGCTATTAATAAGTTGTTATAATCATTTGGAAAATGATATTGTTACTATATGCATATATATATAGGCCTATTTCCATTCATGAAAAAGGTAAAGTTTAAAAGTAGAACTGAACAAAACCTTATTAATAATATCAGCAGTGATATAAAAGTAATAATGGTGCTAATTCACCACATAATGGGTCTGGAACCACAGGAAATGAATGGCACATCCAACTCCAAAGATATGGTATAGTCATAAGATTTGGCTGCCACTCTCAGCCACCTGCTTAGTTTAAAACTCAATGGGCAGTAGAACCACACTGAAACTCACAAACCCATAATGTCCTATTATCTTGAAGCCATTAATTAGAAAGTGACAGGATAGCATATAAATTAACCATGAGTTTATTACCAAGAACACAAGCTCATAGTCAGATTTAGAGAGTAAAATGTATCTGAGCGGAAGTAGGACACTGCAAAGGAGATCCTACTTACTAAAAAGGAAAATAACTACACCAAAAATGGGATTTCAGAATGGCAAATACCATGAGAAAAGCAAAAACAACCACAATGACAACAATAGCAAAAAAAGTCCTTGAGAATAATCACAAGATGAAGACATTTTAGATGCAAAGGGTTTTAGCAATGCCAGGGCCATTAATAACTATGAATAGCAAACTAGAAGGATCTACAATCATCTCAAGTCACAGAGCTGGTGAATTAAGTGATTAGAAAGTCAATCAAGCATTTATTAAGTGCTTACTATGTTTCAGGTTCAGTGTTAAACTCTGGAGATATGCTGTGTTTTTGTCATTTTTCACTCATGCTCTACTCTTCATGACCTCACTTGGGGTTTTCTTGGCAAAGATATCAAAGTGGTTTGCTGTTTCTTTCTCCAGCTCATTTTATAGATGAGGAGACTGAGATGAGCAAGACCAAGTGACTTGCCCAGGGTCGAATAGCTAGTAAGTTTCTGAGACTGGATTTGAACCAAAGTCCTCCTGACTCCATGCCCAGCTTCCTTTCCACTGTGCCACCTCACTGCCCCTCAAAAGATATAAAGGCAGAAAATATAGTCCCTGTTTTCGTGGAGCTTATAATACTTTTTATGGGGAGGTGGTAGAGAAAAGAAAACATATAAACCAAATACTTTATATTTTTAAATTAAATCTTTTGACTCCAAATTTAGTGGGATTTTTTTTCACTTCATCATGATGCCTTGAAATGATATATCTTTAAAGGGGGGGCCATCAATGGCTCCTTGGATTAAAAGATTTCTTGTATAACATCAGACTTGAAAGGCCTACATTAATTGCTAGGTAGAAATATGAGAAATAAGATTAATCTTTCTATAGTAGTTTTGCAACATAACTATTTGTCCTGACATGGAAAAAGTGAGGATGCCCAGAAAAGAACACTGAAGTAGAAAAACTGAATGTTTGCAGAAAACCTCATTATTTAGACATTTCTTTGAGATTGAGAAGGAAGGTGATGAGGTATTAGTTCCAGCTTGGAAACAACCTCAATATGTAACCTGACACAACTTATTTTTATCCCTCTGGTCCTCAGTTTTCTTATCTACACCTGAAAAATGTTAGGCCATTTGATTTCTAAGATCTCTTTCAGCTATGATATGGAAAGTCTAACTGAAGGGGGAAATATCATCAATGCCCAATAGCTTAAATATTCTTCCCTTTATACCACATATCACAATCAAGGATGGGTTAACAGGTACAATTTTATATGCAAATAAAAATTAGCAATTTCTTCTTTAATTAAAATCTTTTGTGACCACTAGTAAGTTTCTTTTCTGTACCTCATTGTGATATTGAATTGACCCTGTATTGTTGTACATTATAACATAGAGCATAGGTTCTGACAAGCCCAACCAAGCTGTAAATGTTTCCAGCCAGCTTGGTCAAGGAGTATGGAACACGGGCCTGTAATATTTCAACAGGATTCATCACAAGGATGTTGGTCACCAAAGGATGTTTTTATTTGCTATAGAACCTCATTAACTATGTGTACTTACACTATTTATTTACTTAGCTATGGTGTAAATGTGTAACGATGTGTTGATGGCAGGAAGACCCAGAGAGATGAAATTACATAGCTCTGAAATATTGAGGCATAATTCAGGGGAGAAAACTTGGCTAGTATGATATTGTTTAATAACCGATTGCTATGTTTTTCTTTGGTTCTATGTTCAAAACTGTTTAAAGGTTTTTGATAAATGTTTGGGGAAGAAATTAGCAGAGGAACTATAGTCACTGTAAATGAAGTTCTTAATAGAAAAATTGGAACCTGGGCAGAGGAGGAAGAGGATACCAAGATATGGGATAATTTGGTAATATAGCCAGCAAAACAAATATTCCTTAACTGTTAAGTAAATATTGGACATCAGTCAAAGCTTAAGTATGCTATACATGGAGGACACATATTTTCTTTCTCCACTTTTTGACTTGAGTGAATGAATGAATGAGAACTGGTAGAAAAAAACATTTCTAAAGTAGTTTTCTTTAGGCCTTGCAAACACTAGCAAAAGACATCCTCAGTTGAGGGTGCTAAATCAAGTACTGGACTAAGCCTTTCACTCAAAGTGAGCTTGTCATTAAGCCTTCATAGTTGGTCTCCTTACTCCAAGGTCTTTTTATCCTACAACTATCCTCTAAGCAGCTGAAAAAGAGATTTTCCTAAAACACAAATGTGACAATGTCGCTGCTCTATTCAAAAACCAGAGTGGCCATGTAATGCCTCTAGTATCAAATATAAACTGCTCTATTTGACAAAAACACATTGCAACCTATCCCCAAACTCCCTTTTCACCCTTATTACCCTTCCCTTCTTGAAAACAACAGTCAAATTGACATTCTTACTTTTTCACGCATGACACTCCACAGCTGTGTGACCCCAAAGGAATCACTTAACCTCTTTCAGTCTCAGATTGCTCATCTGTAAAATGGGCATAAAAACAAACAAAAAAAAAATTTCCCTCTCAAGGATTTTGGGAGAATCAAGAGGGATAATGAGTGTAAAACATTAATGTAATATATAAATATTAGCTATAAAGTAATTGCTAAAATTATATAAAATCTTAGCTCTTATTGTTATCCACTATTCCTAGAATGAATTTCATCTTCCCATCTTAATCTTAGAACCCTTCATTAACTTCAAAAGTATCACCTTGTATGTGAAACTTTTCCTGATTTCCTAAGGACTAATATCTCACTCACTGATTTTTAAGTATTTTGCATATCTTTACAGGGATATATGTTGTCCCTTAATAAAATGTCAGCTCCTCAAGGAAGGGACTTCTTAAAAATTCATTGTAACTCTAGTGCCCAGGAGTATCTGGATCATAGTAGGTGCTTAATAAATATTTGCTGACTGATTTTTTGAATGGTTCTCAGAAGAAAGTATGCATTAAGGAGTCCGAACAAATATCACATTAAAGCTTTGATGCCCAGAAAGACAGAAGGTTTTTGGCTAAGCTATAAAAATCTCTAGTCTCTGGGAGCCACAATAGTTTGAGGAGCTGCCAATAGCTTTAGAATATGAGTAAGCTCAATTATCTACTTTCTGGTTTGCTTTTTGAGGACATTTTTATTAAAGTATTATGGATTTTGATATCAAAATATTGGTGGGTAGTAGCATAAAGTTTCAATAAAAGTTGAATTTCATAAGATCACCTTTCCCCCTCTAAATTTTATTTTTTCAACTAACAAAAAAAAATTTTATTTTTCTACTACTCCTGTTGAAAAAAGCAAGGGAGACAGATAAGAAGGAAGGAAGGAAGGAAGAAAGGAAGGAAGGAAGGAAGGAAGGAAGGAAGGAAGGAAGGAAGGAAGGAAGGAAGGAAGGAAGGAAGGGAGGGAGGGAGGGAGGAAGGAAGGAAAAGATTTCCTATAACATCTGCTTTCTGTAGTCTTAGGATGCTGAGTTTTCCTGGAGAACATTATCAATTTTTATTGATTGGATTCCCAACAAATTTGCCCCCTCCATCTCCAGCTAAACTTTCATTACTACTCAGCTGTTAGTTTATTCATCCCTTCATGTTCCCCAGCTAAATTCTCTAAAATGGCTGTTCTAAACCTTTTGCGTGATCTGATTTCAGCTGACCACCCTTGCTCTTAGCAGTTGTCCTTCCTTTTCACTTATTTAAAAAGACTGAAGCCATCTGACATAATGGTTAACAATCCCAACTTCCTTCTTCTTTATTTTCATGTTTTTTTCTTTTCACCCATCTTCTCTGTGGGATGTCACAATGCAAATTATTGCACACATCAATCAATGACCAAGTATTTATTGAACATCTAATACATGTCAGGCATTTTGATAGATACCAGATACACAAACTCAAAAATGAAACATCCCCTTTAACAAATGTTGATCCATCCATCTATCTATCTGTATATGTTTCTATGTCAGCATATGTTTATGTCAGAATATGTGTGTGTGATATAGATATTTCAGTGTATGTGAGTTTACATGTATTTATGCATTTATGTATAAACACACATATGCTTTTCTCCTTTTGGTGTATTAATCTTGGTAGTTTGTTCTTGTACATCTTTGTTTTATGGTTAAAGATAAGAAATTTCATTTACAAATAAATGTAGCACAGTGAAATAGAGTGCTAACTTTGGAATCAGAGGACCTTGGTTTTAGTCCAAATAGTAATGCTTATTATCAGTGTGTCCAGAGATGTCACTTTAGCCCTCCACCCTCAGTTTCCCTACAAATAAATGAAATAATAATATTAGATTAGTCCCCAAAGCTCTAAGTTCCTTCAAGCTCTAAGTTCATGAAACTATAGAATAATGGCTTGATATGGAAGGCTACAAACCTTGCCTATGGATGTTTTTCTGGAATAAAGATTTAGGCAAAGTCATGAATATTGGTAGAGGAATGAATTAAGGTCAATTTTTCTTCACTCTAACAACCATGACAGCTGCCATAGCCATGTAGTCTCAAAATAACTGACATCTATAACTGCAGCTGAATCGCTTAAGTGAAGATCTATGTGAGAAATCACCTAATCCAAGAGATGTCAGGTCAAGGATCTTCTCTACAACATCCCTGACAAATGGTCATTGATCTTTTACTTCAAATCATCAAATGAGGGAAAATCTACCAATAACAGCTAACATTTCTGTACTGCTCTAAGGTTCACAAAGTACTTTACAAATAGTATTTCGTTTACTACTCACAACACTCTATTAGATAGGTCTTATTATTATCCCCAATTTATAGATGAGGAAAATGAGGCAGGTAGAGGTCATTAAGGTTATTAAGAGGGTGGCAGATGCATGACATAATGAGTACAGAACCAGTTTCAACTTTTGTGTCATACCTGGCTTGCCCTGGGTCACACAGCTAGTAAGCTTCTAAAGTCACATTGGAACTTGGAACTAAGGGCTTCCTGATTCTAGATTCAGCAATCTATCCACTCTGCTACCTAAGTTCCTCTTAAGGTGACCTAATGTGCTTTTGAATATCCCTAATTATTAGTTTTTTTTAAAAATTACATCAAGCTCTGAAGCTTTTACCCATTGTTCCTGATCTTACCATATGAGTCCTAGGACAAAAAGAAAAATCTAATCCCTCTTCCACATAAAACCCTTTAAAATGTTTGAAGATACCATTGTGCTTTCCATTTTTTTCTTTAGAACAAATATCCACTTCTCCAGTTTCTTCAAGTTATACTTATATGTCATGGTCTCTAGTCTTCTTACTTCATTGCTTTCTTCTAGCCTTCACACATAGTATTTTTCCTAAAATGCCTCATCCCAAATAGATTGAAATTCCTCTCCAGATATTGTCTGACCAGAACCACTCTCAAAGAGGCTTAAGGGTGAACTGACTTTTTTAGCTATTAGATAATGTGGTTGTTTCTTACTGTACTTGAAGTTCACTAAAACTTCTAAACCATTTTCACTTAGCCATGCCTCTCTTATTTTATATTTGTAGCATTGATATATTTTTTAATTGTACTGGACTGATTAATTTTTACAGATGCCTAATTGAACAATGCACTATATGATAACACATGGAGACACAAAAAGATGGTTTCTGGCCATCAGTACAGAAATTTGAAACAAATGTAGGAGATGGAATATTCCCATAGGATGACTGAGAGCTACTGAGAGAATATGATTTTTTCATATATTAAAAACTGGATTTTCACAAAGCAATAGAGAATTATGTGCTAGGGTGACCAGGAAAATCCCTTTTTAGAGAAATGACCTCTACTATAGATAATAAAGGGAAAACTCCATAGAGGAAACCTTTAGAATTTTCACACAAGGGATAAAACATGTTTTTTTTTTTATTCCAATAATAAGAACTTCATTAGACTATGAAATATAATCTCTGCTGCCATATACCACAGTTCTGAAATGGTATAAGTGTTGAAAGATAGAAAAAGGCAAGAAAGTACACATTGCCTCTCACAGCTTTCTCAATTTGATTTAATTCATGTCAATAAACATTTGTTGAAGTGGCAATTAAAGTTATTAAGAGAGTGGCACATGCATGACATAATAAGTAGAGAACCAGTTTCAATCTTTGTGACATACTGGCTATGGTACCCTGAGCAAGTCACTTATCCTCTCACTGCTTGCAGTCAACTCACCAAGATTATTAACTCCAGAATAATTGGTAAAAGGAGTTTCCTTCCTGGAGATTAACTATATCAATGAAATTATGGATCTAGTATGTCTATCAGTGTTTCTGGCTAAAAAATTGCACACAAATATTTGCACATGCACACACACACACACACACACACACACACACACACACACACACACCATATATCACCAGAGACGCAATGACAAAATTTTAAGCATTCTCTTCCCTAAAGGACTTTCTTTATGTGGTAGTGCTGGTGTTGAGCTATATTCAACATACATTCAACCAAGCAAATATAAAATATGTTCACATAAAGTACAATGTTCATGTAAAGTATTTCAAAAAGGGGGTTTCAAATAGGAAGAAGTCTGTGTAGGAGGTGATATTTGAGCCCTGTTTTCAAAGAAGCTGGTTTTATATGAGACAGAAAGGATGAAAAAGTGCATTTCTTATGTTGAGGAACCACATATACAAAGGCATTGAGACTGGGAATGAAATGCTATATTTTATATGGGGAATAGCTAGTGGGCAAGGTTGACAATAATCACGAGAGGAAGAGGAGCAGCAGAAACCCCTTGTCTTCAAAAGTGCCCATTGGCATCACAGACATACCCCCCTCCTAAATCAGAAGGGAAAAATAAAATCCATAATCCCCTACAAATTAAATTATTAATCAGGACTTTGCTAAGAAAATATTTTCTGTATTCAGCATGAGAAGGGAGAAAAAAGATTGAGACAGCTGCAAAAAGCATAATATTAGGATGACTTTATTCTGTTTAAATACCTATATCACAAAGCAGAAAAAAGAAGTCTTTCAGATTATTTCCTATTTGACTTTAATAAATTAAAGACAATAGCAATTATATTCTTTAGAACTGAACACTTCTGATACCTAGTATTCATAGGGAAACTATCTTTTCTTTAGACTCCTTAAGAATAATTTCTAAATTTAAAAGTAAACAACAGTTGAATAATCTCATTTATCTGAAATAAGATTATTAAGAAATGAAATGCAATATGATAATAGTATTTGCATAGCATTTAAAGTTTGCAAAGCACTTTAAAATATCATCTCTTTGTATCTACACAATCCTGGAAGGTAGGTGCCATTATTGTCCTCATTATACAGTTAAAGAAAGTGACTTGCCCAGGGTCACACAGCTAAGTGTATGAGACTAAATTTGAACTCAGGATTTCCTGATTCTAGTCCTTGCATTCTATTCATTGTGCCAATTAACTGCCTAATCAACATGATAATGCATTCTACCAAGTTTGAGGAAATAGAAATCTCAATAATGAAGGTAATAAGAACACCTGGAAACAGTGGAAAGAATGCTGACTTTGGCCTCAATCAAATAAAGTTCAAGTTATAGCTTTGCTTTACAAGTTGTGATCCTTTTGGCTAACCATTCTACTTTTATGTTATTCAGTTTTCTCATGTGTAGAAAAAGGGATTGAACTAGATGCCTTCTAACAATCCTTCTAGCTCTAAAATTGTGGGTTGATGGAAAGGAGTGCAGAGAATATCTCCATTCTGAGTTAAAGCTTGAAGGTGTCAGAAACCCTTTATTTGCCTGTTTAATGCTTCATCTAGAGCAACAGCATGATGTAATAGCAATTTAGATTTGAAGATCTTTCCCACCCATCAATAGGCCATGTGACCTGCATAGGTCACAGGAAGCCTAAGTCACATGTGGTAGGAGGAGCTTCCTGACAGGAAAAGGAAGTTATGTCACAGGAAATGCTGAGAGGGGGCCAGTTATGGCTGTTAATTGTTAGAGCTGAGGTAGCACAAGTCGACCTCTGACAGCTGAACAGACTGTGACACCTGCACTGTGAATTTGTCTTTGGGAAGACCCCGGCAGAGGGTCAGAGAGGTTTTGGGATGGCTTGGCTGCATGTTGTGATACTATGTATCAAATGCTTTGTCGCTGTGGTGAATTGGGTCGATGGCTTATGGGATATGGTTCTCTGGTGTCTGAATAAATGGTTTACTTCTTCTACCTTCTATGTGGAGAGTCTTGTGTGCTTTGTGATACAGAGACACATAGGCATTTTGACAATTTTTATAAATATTGTTATTATTGCCTTGCTGATACACATGACTACAGTGAATTAACAAAATTAAGCATTCCCTTCCCTAAAGGAATTTCTTTAGGTGGTAGTGGTGGTGTTGTTATATTTAAAATATCTTCAACCAGGTAAATATAAAATACACCAAATACCAAAATGCTAACTAATGACGAGGTAAAGAGGGAAAAGTTGATGGGAAGTAATAAATTTTGGTCCAAAGTTCCTACATATATTAAAAGAGAAGGTGTGTTAAAATTGGTAAAGCACTGTTCTTCCAGTGAGGCAAGGTAGCTTTAGGCCTCACTTCTGAGGTGTACAAGCTGTTTGATTGGTTGGTAGGTTACTGATCTTTTTCTGAACCTCATTTTCCTCTTCTATAAAATGGTGTCAAGAATACTTGTATGACTTTGCTCAAAGGATAAATTGTAAAGTGCTAAATTAATGATAGTTCTTGGTGATGACCATCTTTACAGGGTCGAATAAGTGGGTGCTGGTAAATCATAGTATAAATTTCAGGTATTACTATCGTTAGAGGAGTACAGTAAAAGACCATAAAACAGGATACTTTTATCTTTAGGGAGCAGGATATCCATGTAAAGATGTAGACCACTACTGTAATCCAATATCCTTAGACATATTTCCAATGATTTACAGGTATTTTCACAGCATGCTTTATCATTTGACTCTAATTTTCAGTGTCATTTTTTATTGATTTCCAGGTTTAAAATGGTCATAGGTTTTTGTGGTTTTATTATTACATTTTTTAATCCTAAGGTAGGAAATAAAACTCTGGGCAATTATGTTTTGGAAAAAAAGGTATATGATAACAGAGGCACTGCATTTCTAGGTAATAATTGCCTGCCTACAGTGGTATTATAAGGAATAATGCTGAAGGCTGAGTAACTTTAACTTCCTGTGAAGTGGAAAAATACCCTAGAAATGTTCTGCCTGCAGTGCTGTCTTATTTTTATAAAATGAAGTTTCTGAATAGAAATGAACCAAGTCAAGGCTGTGCATTTACTAGGCCCCACTGGCAACATTGGGGATTTTATTCATGAAAACATCCATTACTTTATTAAATAACTTCATATTTTACTAATGTCATAGTGAGTGATATTCCAGTTTAGAAGATCAATTCCTCTTAATCCTGGTTTCTAAGCCTCTCCATCTGGACAGAGAAATATAACATTATTCCTTCCAATTGAGAACAAACTGTTCCATTTAGAAATTTTCAATCTGACTATATTCTGTAAAGGACAGTAATTGATATAGATGTAATGTTTACATATGTTTTGTGTGATCAAGGATATGTAAATGCAGAATGTTCTTCTAGCACCTAGCAGAGTGTAGTGTGCATGGCATATCATACAAATGTGTTGAATCAAATTGAATTGAAATGAATTGAATTGAATTACATAGACTCATATGATTATAGCTTCAGAGAGGGAATTAACCTCCATGACCACTGAGTATAGGGGTTCTTAGTTTGATTTCTAAATTACATGACTATACTAAGCAAAAATAAGTTAAACACATGCCCAAGTATATGTGTGTATGGATGTGTTACACCCCAAGTTCATATGTGTAAATATTTGTATATTTGTTCAAGTAAATAAACCTGCCCATTTGCATGCCTGTCTCCAAAAAGTTATAAATAGTTGTCCAAGTTCATGAATTTGTTGTAATTTGAAATGAACTCAAAGACTGAAAAAGAGGATTAAGAAGTAAGGAAAGGATGTTGTTAAAGAAAAAAAAAAGTTACATCCGACTTAGTTAAGCTGATTTTTTTAAAAGAAGGTACTTTGTGAAAAAAAAATGTAATATGAATATGAATATCACTCCTATTATTCAATTTGGTACTAGAAACATTAGCTGTAGCAATAAGAGAAGAAAATGAAATTGAAGGAATTAGAGTAGGCAAAGAAGAGGCCAAATTATCACTTTTTGCAGATGATATGATGATTTACTTAGAGAATCCTAGAGAATCAAGTAAAAAACTACTTGAAATAATAAACAACTTCAGCAAAGTTGCAGTATATAAAATAAACCCACACAATTCCTCAGCATTCCTATACATTACTAACAAAGCCCAACAGCAAGAGATAGAAGGAGAAATTCCATTCAAAGTTACTGTAGACACTATAAAATACTTGAGAGTCTATCTGCCAAGACAAACCCACAGCCTACATGAACATAATTATGAAACACTCTCCACACGAATAAAGTCAGATCTAAATAAATGGAAAAATATCAGTTGCTCATGGTTAGGCCAAGATAATATAATAAAAATGACAATTTTACCCAAATCAATCTATTTAGTGCCATACCAATTGAACTATCAAAATATTATTTTACAGAGCTGGACAAAATAATAACAAAATTCATCTGGAAGAACAAGAGGTCTAGAATATCTAGGGTATTAATGAAAAGAAATGCTACAGAAGGTGGCCTAGACATACCACATATTAAACTGTACTATAGAGCAGCAGTCATCAAAACTACCTGGTACTGGCTAAGAAACAGAGTTGTGGATCAGTGGAATACGATAGGTACACAAGATGGAGAATCAATGGCTATAGCAATCTACTCTTTGATAAACCTAAAGAATCCAGCTTCTGGGCTAAGAATTTCACAAAAACTGCTTGGAAAATTGGAAATTCATAGGGCAGAAACTGAGCATAGACCAATATCTTACACCATATACCAAAATAATGTCAAAATGGGTTCACGATTTAGGAATAAAGGCTGATACTATAAGCAATTTGAGAGAGCAAGGAATAGTTTACCTATCAGATTTATGGAAAAGAAAAGAATTCATGACCTAGCAAGAGATAGAGAGCATTACAAAATGTGAAATGGATAATTTTGATTATGTTAAATTGAAATGTTTTTGTACAAAAAAAGCCAATGCAACAAAGATTAGGAGGGAAGCAGAAAATTGGGGGAAAATCTTTACAACTAGTATCGCTGATAAAGGCCTCATTTCAAAAATATACAGGGAACTGA
>CM053625.1:201253214-201306811 GCA_028646595.1 Phalanger gymnotis
TAAAATAACAAAACAGGAAAATGATAAATGCTGGAGAGGATGTGGGAAAATTGGAACATTGTTACATTGCTGGTGGAGTTGTGAACTAATCCAGCCATTTTGGAAAGCAATTTGGAACTATACCCAAAGGGCTATAAAAATATTCATACCCTTTGACCCAGCAATACCACTTCTAGAGTTGTATCCCAAAGAGATCACACAAGTGGGAAAAGGACCCATATGTACAAAAATATTTATAGTGGCTCTTTTTGTGGTAGCTAAGAATTGGAAATCGAAGGGATGCCCATCAATTGGGGAATGGCTGAACAAGCTGTGGTATGTGAAGGTAATGGAATACTATTGTGTTATAAGAAATGGGGATGATAGGGACTTCATAACAACCTGGAAAAACCTACATGACATAATACTGAATGAGCAGAGCAGAGCCAGGAGAATATTATACACAACCACGGATAAATGGATTCTGTGAGGACTAACTCTGACAGACTTTGCTCTTCTCAGCAACATGAGGTGCAGGGACAACTCCAAAGGACTCAAGATGGAGAATGCTTTCTACATCCACAGAAAGAACTATGAAGTATGAATGCAGATTGAGGCACACTTCATGTTCGCCTTCCCCACCTCCTTTTCTTTTCTCTCTTTGGGTTTTTTTTTTTTTTGGTTCTGTTTCTTCTTTCTCATGATTCATTCCATTGGTAATAATTCTTCTCCACAATTTGACTAGTGTGTAAATTAATTCAATGTGAAGTTATATTTTGAAGTTACATGGGATTCCATGCCATCTTGGGGAGGGAAGAAAATCTGGAACTCAAAATCATGTGGAACTGAGTCATATAAACTAAAAATAAAAAATAAAAATAAATTTAAAAAATAACAAAAAAATAAAAGAAGATTTGTAAATGCTGACAAAGTTAGCAACACTAGGTCTCACTTGAGCAGAGATTCATTTGCTATGCTTACTTAGCTCATACCATGACAATACCATCACATTTGCCTTGCAGTCAATTCCATCTCCACCTACACTGATACAATGGTTGATATTGTATTGCTACAAATGCTCCTCAAAATTTGGTCATTGGCCATCTTCTACTGTATAAATAAACCTACTCCCTTAAATGGGCTTCGATCTTCTCACAAATAAATACATTTTTGAAGAAAACTGAAGATAAATGACTAGATTTGGAGATAGTTTGTGAGATATGTTCTGTTTAGAAGTTTAATGGAAATCAACAAATGTTAAAAACAGTTTTTTTTTTCACAAACAGAATTAATATCTGCCTTTATAATACAATCATCTGTTTTCTTAAATCAAATTACTTGATGCTCATATATATACGTGTATACATCAACTTACAGAAATATATATGTGGCTGTATAATACATATTCATAAATAGAATCCAAGGATCAAAAAGTTGTGAAGGATCTCAGAAGCTACTAGTCAAACTTGTGTCTATTCCGAAATCCCATTCTAGAATACTATCAATAAATGATATCCAACCTCTGCTTGAATATCTAGAATAAGAAGGAATAGTCTCTCTTCTGAGGTAGTCCATTTCTATTTGGGGTATTTCTAATTATTGTGAAAAATTTCATTACATTGGACCCAAATCTACTTTTCTTCAACATCTACCTGATGTGCGCACTTGTTATCTCTAGGGTTATGGTATTCCTTAGGATACTTTGAGTAAGCTGTGATGCTTCTCATTCTTTTCTTTTTCCAGATCCAAACATATCCAGATCCTTCAAAATTCTTGATCTATCATTCTCTTAATTGTTCATTTATACTCAAAATTCAAGATCCTTCGCTTTCTTAATAGTTCTACACTAGAAATTTTCCCAATTAGTATCTTTCCTAAAATAGGATGTCCATACAAGAACTCAGTATTATAAATTTCAATGGAACAAGATAGAAGATAGTGGAATTATCATCTCTTTAGGCCTGAATGCTAAAGCTCTTTAAAATGTTTCCTAATCTCATTTCAACTTTTTGGTCTGTCCTATTGCTCAGTTCAATTTAATTATTTTTTAAAAAGATATGCTAATTCCTAAGGGGCATGGAATCCACTAAACCCCTCAAATTTTTTTCCAGACAAAATGCTATTCCTATTTTCTGTCCCTCTGCCCCTCTGTCTCTGTCTCTTTCTCTCTGTCTCTCTCTCCTCCCTCTCCCCCTTTCTTTCTTCCCTCCTTTTACATACAGAGACAAAACTTATCTTTATATTTCATCCTATTGATTTGGCTCAATGCTTATAAATTTTTGGATCCTGATCCAGGTATGTAAAATTGTAGCTCTTCCTCATAGCTTTTTGTCATCTCCAAATATGATAAACACACAATCCCTGCCTGTAACCTGAGGTGAAAAAAAAAAAAACAAAATAAAACAGGAACCAGTATTTGTTAGGCATCACAAACTATTGCCTCCCTCTCTACCAACCTCTCTCCTCAGTCCATGGAGGAGATATTTCTGAACCCCGAGAGCAAGAACTCCAGGAATAAAATTTTCTTCCACCCCCATATACTTCAGTTGTATTCTCAGCTCAGCCCATAGACCATCATTAAAATGAAGAACCACTGTGGAGAAGAAAATAACATGTAGGCCACCACTAACACCAAGCCACAATGCATAACATTGACTGGCAAGTAATCCCATCTACTCAGGTTACGTCAGTGTGCTGCCATCTTCTAATTATTCCTTTTCCAGTCCATTCATCCTTGTGACCATCATCTATTGACATAATCCTTGCAGAGATACTATCTGGTAATAGTCTCAGCAGTTACCAGTCTCAATAGCAAGCAGAGATACTGAGGACAATGGCAATAATCAATAAGGCAAACATTTCTAAACAAGTCCTTGACACAAAATCCAAAATTGATTTGATTTTTAACAGAAATGACCATAAAGAAGACATGATTAAAAAAAAAAGACACAATAACATCTACTTCACTGCTACACCTTAAATCTCATCATTTCTACCTTCACATCATCCCTTCATACATCCCCTTCTCTCTATTTACATAGCAACTATGTTAATACAGACCTTTATCTCCACTCACCTGGACCACTGCAATTGACTTCTAATAGTTTTTTTTATCAGGAGGGGTGGAGCCAAGATGAAGGCTGGAAAGCAGGGACTTGCCTAGGGCTATTCCCCAGAACCTTCCAAACACTGATAAAAAATGGCTCTGCACAAATTCTAGAACTTCAGAACCCACAGAAGAGCAGAGGGAACCAGGGCTCCAGCCCAGCACAGCCTGTATGGTCACTGGGCAAGGTCTATGACAGGAAGCTAGAAGCGGAGCCAAGCAGAGCCCTGCGTGGGCTGTGCCCTAACCAACCAGACTGGCAGCCAGGCAGAACAGGCCCTAATGTCCTGAATCAGTGAGCTGTGGCAGTTACCAGACTTCTTAACCCACAAACACCAAAGACAACAGAGAAGGTTAGTGGGGAAAAACAACAGGGACAGAGCTAAAGGAGTTCCTGGTTTGGCCACCACCCAGGGGCAGCAGAGGAGATGCAGCTACAGAACTGCAGCTGCAGTTGCTTCCAGCCCCAGGCCCAACTGGAAGGAGGAATTAAGTGGCGGATCAGAGCAGGAGTGTAGAGCCTGCTTTGATCTGAGTCTGGTCTGGGTTGGCAGTTCTTGAGGGAGGAGGAGTGTCTGTGTGGCAGAGCTTGCTGTGAAGAAATAGCTCTGAAAACAAAATCCAGAGCTCCCAGATCAAGGAGAAAATACTGCAAACAGCCAGAAGGAAACAATTTGAGTATTGTGGAAACACAATCAGGATAGCACAAGATCTACCAGCTTCTACATTAAGGGATCAAATGGCTTGGAATATGATATTCCCAAGGTCAATGGAGCTAGGATTAAAACCAAGAATCACCTACCCAGCAAAACTGAATATTATGCTCCAAGGCAAAATATGGATTTTCAATAAAATAGAGGACTTTCAAGCTTTCTCAGTGAAAAGACCAGAGCTGAATAGAAAATTTGACTTTCAAACACAAGAATCAAGAGAAGCATGAAAAGGTAAACAAGAAAGAGAAATCATAAGGGACTTACTAAATTTGAATTATTTGGTTTACATTCCTACATGGAAAGATGATGTGTATAATTCATGAGACCTCAGTATTAGAGTAGCTGAAGGGAATGTACATATATACATACATATACATATATATATATATAATGTTTGTGTGTGTGTGTGTGTGTGTGTGTGTGTGTGTAGACAGAGGGCACAGGGTGAGTTAAATATGAAGGGATGATATCGAAAAAAATCAAATTAAGGGATGAGAGAGGAGTATATTGAGAGAGGAAGAAAGGGAGAAATAAAGTGGGGTTAATTATCTCACATAAAAGTGGCATGAAGTAGGAGTTCTGTAGGAAAGGAAGAGGGGACAGGTGAGGGGGAATGAGTGAATCTTGCTTTCATCAGATTTGACCTGAGGAGGGAATAACATACACACTCAATTGAGTATCTTACTCCACGAGAATGAAGGAGGAAGGAGATAAAAAATAGGGGGGATGATAGAAGGGAGGGCAGATAGGGGGAGAAGGAAACCAAAACTTGCAAAAAGGGACAGGGCTAAGGAAGAAAACTGAATAAAGGGGGATAGGATAGGAAGGAGCAAAATATAGTTAGTCTTTCACAACATGAGTATTGTGGAAGGGTTTTACATAATGATACACATGTGGCCTATTTTGAATTGCTTGCTTTCTTAGGGAGGGTGGGTGGGTAGGGAAGAAGGGAGAGAATTTGGAATTTGAAGTTTTTTAAAAGCAGATGTTAAAAAATTTTTTTTGCATGCAACTAGGAAATAAGACATACTGGTAATGGGGCATAGAAATCTATCTTGCCCTACAAGAAAGTAAGGGAAAAGGGGATGGGGGATGTGGGGTGACAGAAGGAAGGGCTGACTGGGGAATGGGGCAATCAGAATATATGCCATCTTGGAGTGGGCGGGAGGGTAGAAATGGGGAGAAAATTTGTAATTCAAGCTCTTGTGTAAACCAATGCTGAAAACTGAAAATATTAAATAATTGTTTTTATCAGCCTCAAGTTGCTACCCTATACAACCCATCTTCCACTCAGTTGTAAAAGTAATTTTCTTTATGTATATGCCTAATTATGTCACCCCTATATACTATGGGTTCCAAAGACTTCCTATTCCCCCAGGACTGAAAATAAAATCTGCCGTCTGACATTTAATATCCTTAGCAGCCTGGTCCTTTCCTGCATTTCCATACTTTTTTAAAAAATCCACTCCCTTTCATACATACTATAGACTACTCAGATCTATTCCTCTAACACAAGGGTGGGCAACCTGTGGTCTCAAGGCCATGAGGCCCTCTAGGTCCTCAAGTATGGCCCTTTGACTGAATCCAAACTTCACAAAACAAATACCCTTAATAAAAGGATTCGTCCTGTAAAACTTGCACTCAGTCAAAAAGCCTCATTTGAGCACCTAGAAGGCCATATATGGTCATGAACTGCAGGTTCCCTATCCCTGCTCTAACACTACTTTCTGTCTCCTATCTCTATACTTTCTCCTATGCTTAAATGCTCCCCCCACCTCACTTTTGCTTCTAGCTTCCCTCGAATTTTTCAGAACTCAGCTCAAATTTTATCTGCTACAAGAGATCTTTCACTATTAGTTTCTCCCATTCTGTAGGTCTTATTCTCAGAGTTACTTTCCATCTATCTTGAACATATCAAGTATGGACATAATTATTTGCTTTTACCCCCTATTAAAATGTGAGCTTCTTGATGCTGGAGATAATGTTTTTAACTTTGTTTGCATATCCAGTGCTTTATATAATGCCTGGCACATAGGAAGAACTTAAAAAATGCTTAATGAGTGACTAATTAATGACCACTGGACCATTCTGTCTGACTTACAATACCTGTATGTATTATTTTCCTCAGAGTGAGTTCCTTCAAAGCAAAGATTGTCTTGCTTTTCTATATGAATCACCAGTACTTAATACAATGTTCTTCTCATAGTAAGTACATAACTAGTGCTTAATAAATACATTTATTTATCTCAGTCAGGGCTGTCCAAAATACAGCCCACAGGCTGCATGTGGCCTGCAGTGTGATTTTATGCAGCTTGCCTGTGGGTTTTCATTTTCATGGGTGAAAAAATAAAATAATAATTTGCATGGAATGCATATTAGATTTTTAAATTCTATCACTAATATATAATTTCATTGATGTTAATTTTCTTTGGTGTTTTTAAAGCAGTATTACGGGTGGAACATATTACATAGAATTTTCAATCGATCTGTGGGATGCGTTCCACCTGTATGCTGCAGACTAGTAAGTATGCACCTACCTTTATGCTGTTGTATTGTCACTTTGTTGTTCTGTGTTTGCCTTTGCACTTTGCACCTTCCCCTGTTGTACTGATGGTGCGTATTCCCCCACTTTCTATTAGTGTACTTTATTTTTTTTCTGGGTGCAGCCCTCCAGTAATTATTTTAATTCGGCCCAAAGATAACCTAAGGTTGGACAGCTCTGATATAAATCATTCTTAAAATTGTTAAAAAAAAAAACTTCAATAAGCATAAATATCTGGAAGTATTCTACTGGAGACCTCTTTCCTAGTTGACTTTGAAAAACTAATTCATAGTCTTTGAATTTTATTCAACCATATTTAAATGCATCTATCTGTCTAATCTACAGCTCTCTGTCTTCCCACAAGTATAATATGAGAGATTGACAAATGTTTTGCTAAAATATACACAGTTGTGCATTTTTAAACTTTTTAAAAATTTGTTTGATCTGGACCACTAAGTCCATTTGTGTAGGAAGTCCCAGTATATTCAGTTCCTTTCTGAATACAGATGTATAATTGCTCTGAAAATTAATAACAATATTCCTACTAATACTAATAATATATCACTAATATACTATTGATAATTATACTAATATACTCCTACTACTAAGAATAATATTTATAATAATAATTTATAGTATAGCTAAAATTTACACAGTGCTCAGTTACAATGTTCCAGTGCCTGTGTTAAGCTCTTTATAATTATTATCTCATTTGATGTTAACAATAACCATGGGTGTTCAGTGCTATTATTATCTTCATTTTACAGATGAGGAAACTGAGGCAAACAGAGGTTATACAGGGTCATACAGCTAATAAATACCTCAGACAGGATTTGAATGTAGGTCTTCCTGAATCCAAGGACAGCATTCTATCTGCTCTACCATCTACATGCTACAGATGACTTAATGAGTTAAAGCCCTGCCTACAGCACTGAGAAATTAAGTGAAGGATTCTACAAATCTCATGAATATTTTATGTCATGGCAAAAATTTGAACACAGCTCTTCTTGACTAGAAAGCTTATATTCTATTTGCTAGGCCATGCTGCCTAATTCTGTGTGTGTGTATATGTTCATATACATATATGTATGTATATATACAGATATTGTTTCAAAGAGATGATATATTTTTTCTCTAAATATTCTTCAGATTGATCCTGAGTATGAACTGTAATGAAGTTATTTTTCACACACACACACTGTATATCTCATTTTAAGGGAATATATAATCTGTGTTTGGGAGAAATATAAACATCTACTTTTATATACATAGTGCCATAGGCAAATATGTGGCAATGGATATACACTCATATACAAACATAAACCTCAACATAAACATCATCATATACCACATGGAATACATCACATACACACAAGATAGTATATATCTTTCTAATGATAAAAAAGTGTCATTTGAATATTGTAATCAATTTTAACTCTTCTGAATGAATAAATCCTTAGCTATAAGTTTAATGTTAGTATGTATAACATGACTAATATGATAAAAGCCAAGAATTAATCAAAAAAATTGTGATTTCCCCAAGTCAGATTTCAATGTATTTTTTTTGCTGGAAAAGAATCTACCATCTTGCTTATATATATATATATATATATATATATATCTTCCACAATTATAGGCTATATCTTTAAAATGAAATTTAAATTTCAACTCAACAAACTTTTAGTAATCATTTCAAGAATGTACTTGATAAAATCTTAGAGTAAAATCATAGAATAAAAATTTGGAGTTGGAAAAGAGTCTCAGAAATTGTATATTCCAATCATGTCATTTTCCAGAGAATAAAGCTAGGGCCTATAGAAGATTGTGACTCTGTAGGTGTTCTCATGGTTTTATTCATCGTGAAAGTCAGATCTGGAATTGGATTCATGACTTCACATGTAGCGCTCTTCCATTGGACCATACTGTCTTCCTAGAACCAAGTAAGTACAAAGTGTTTTTTTTTTAAACTGAGACTCCCCCAAGCTGATATTTTTTTTCTTTTTGTGGCTACTTCTTCTGTTATGTGGTTAAATGAAAATTGCACTGTGCAGTCACAAGAAAGAGGAAAAGCTATTTTAAAACTTCATCTAGCTGCTTTTCATCCCATATACCTTTGGAGAATGTGTAATTATTTTGTACTTCAGAGTACAGAGGCCCAAACTTTGTGTGGTGGCTTGAGACATGGCACCAGCGAGTCAATGGCTGAGCTAAACTCCCCACTACTATGTCAAGTGATTTGGATATGAATCAGCAAAATCAGCACTGAGTTTCCAAGCCTCAGCAACAGCAAAATTGGACAACTATTCAAAGATGAGAAAAGAAAAGGAACATTAGCACAATTCAGCTTCCTTAAACCATCTGCACCAACAGTCAAAGCACCCATACACAGAACAAGTCCCAAAAGATTTGCGTTGAAATATGTAAGCTTCCTGCTTTTGACAATTCCCTCACAACAAAAGTATTCATAATTTTATCTCAATGCCTGTTAAATAGAAAAAAAAAAATGGTGGTGTGAGGATAGTCTGCATTTTAACTGTGTCTTAGCCATTATATGCTTTGTAGGAGCTCAGCAAGGCTTTTGTGGATTTAAAGTCAAGTGCTCTGACTCTAATACTGATGTCTTTTCCCAGGACCTCAAGTAACTTCCAATAGATCAGACATTAGACCCTTTGTCTATACGTATGTACAGTGTATACAAGCTAAGTTACCAGCAGCGATGAGTGGCCTGACCTACCTTAAGAACATTCTGTAATTCACTGAACCACAGTCAGCCATCAAATATTTATTGAACCCCTGTTCCTTGTCTAACACTGGGTATAGCTTAGCACTAGGTGAGCTACTTCACTCAACCCTGAGTTCTCAGAAGATATTAATCATAGCTGTTGACTTGTTCCTTGATCAATTGTGTCATGGGCCCCTTTGGCAGTCTGGTGAAAATTATGGATACCTTATCAGAATAATATTTTAAATAAAATACATAGAATTACAAAGGAAAAAAAATATATTAAAATGCTATTATCCCTTTCTCTGAATTTATCAATAGGTAGATTGATAGATAAATAGGCATATATTTAAAAGTTCAAGAAGCCCAGATCAGGAATTTAGGAACCCTTGTAGTGGAACATCTTTTATAGATTAAGTTAAACTCAATTATAAGAGTTTTGATTAGAATATCTCTGGTGGATTCTTTGTAATTGCTCAGAGGACTTCCCTGTTACATTTTTGTTCAAATTACATACTCCTGAGTCCATTTTTCAAAGTCACTCATTGCAATTATACCTATTCTTTTGTTGTGCTTTAACATTTTATACCTCAGGACTTCCTTTACATGAGTTAAATCATGCCAAAATAAAGGTTTTTGCATATACATTCCTGGCCTGTCTTACTCTTTTGTGAAAGCCTTCTGTATCAAAAAAAAAATACCCAAAATAAAAAAGGAAATTGTCAAATATTTTCCTTTTCTCACTATAAACCTCTGCTTAATGTATCTCATGTGTTGTAACTCCCTCTCACCTCTGCGTTTCCTCTGGGGTTTATCTGCAATTATCTAGCTTAAAGCATAAATTATAGGTTACCTTTATAATAATCAATACAGAAGTCAGCAAAACTCCCACCAAATTCTTGTACATCACAATACATATGAACCAGATTTTTCTGACTCCAAAGCCATCTTTCTTTAACTCGGCCTCTCATAGTAATAAACTGATACGTAATTACCCTTTTTGCACACAGGATTATAGATTTAGAGCTAGAAGGGATATTTAAAGTCATGTAAGTATATAGCCCTCATTTTCACAAAGAATTAAGTTGAGTCCCAGAAATTATTTGACTTGCCTAAGATCATCCAGGTAGTAAGTCTCAGAAGTAGAATATGATTCCAGGTTGTCTGACTCCAAATTCTGTATCCTTTCTACAGTATCAAAATGCCTCTCTATCTTTTCCTGTTTGTGAAGCATAAGCTCCATAACTGGATGGTACACTTTTAAAGATAATTATATATATATTTGAGTCCCAAATTCTCTCCCACCTTCCCTCCCTTCAACCATCATTTGGAAGGCAAGCAATCTAATATAGGTTATACATGCACAGTCAGGAAAAAATATTTCTGTATTTGTCATGTTGTGAAAGAAAATAATGTAATAAAAGAAAAAAAGGTAAAAAAGTATGTTTTGTCTTACTTTTAGATTCAATCAGTTCTTTCTTTGAGGGTGATTAGCATTTTTCATTGTGTCCTTTGAAATTGTCTTAAATCATTGTATTTTAGAGAATTGTGAAGTCATTCGTAGTTGCTCATCATATAATATTGCTGTTACAGTGTACAATGTTGTGGTTCTGGTCACTTCACTCTGCATCAGTTAAGGTTAGTCTTTCCAGGTTTTTCTGAAAGCATCCTGCTTGCCATTTTTAATAGCACAATAGTATTACATTAGAATAATATACAAGAATCTTTTCAGAATTTTCTCAATTGATAAGCATCCCCTCAATTTCCAATTCTTTACCACTACAGGAAGAGGGGCTATAAATATTTTTGTACATATAGCTCCTTCCTCCCTCTTTTTTTTTTTTTTTTTAGCTCTTCAAGATATAGCTCTAGTAGTGCATATTGCTAGGTCAAAGTGTTGTATGACTTCATCCAAATTGCTCTTCAGAATGATTGGATCAGTTCATAACTCCACCAACAGGACGTTAGTGTCCCAGTTTTCCCATATCCCCTTCAATATTTGTCATTTTCCTTTTCTGTCACATTAGCCAATCTGATAGGTATGAGGTGGTACCTCAGAGTTATTTTAATTTGCATTTCTCTAACTAATAATGATATAGTGCATTTTTCACATGACTATATATAGTTTTGATTTCTTCATCTGAAAATTGCCTGTTCATATCATTTGACCTTTTGTTAATTGGAAAATAACTTGTATTCTTACAAATTTGACTCAGTTCTCTGAATATTGGAGGGCACACGTTAAATCTAGATTCTGCATCAATACTGTTATGCTTCCTAATCAATTGAGATAATATTCTAAAACATTTATCACAGTGTCTGGCACTTATTAAGTGCTATATAAATGTTAACCTTTTTTTTAGAGGCAGCTGGTGGTATAGTGGATAGAGTTCTGGGCCAATAAAGACCTTAGTTCAAATCCAGTCTGAGACACTTAGCAGCTTTGTTACCCTTCATAAGTCACTTACTGCCTATTTGCCTCAATTTCCTCAACTGTAAAATAAAGATAACAATAGTGCCTACCTTACAAGTTTATTGTGAGGATGAAATGACACCCATTAAAAGTACTTATCAATATGCCTGGCACATAGTATGTGCTCTATAAATATTTATTCCTTTCTCTTCCTCTTATGGTAATTAGGGTGGGACTTCTTTTCTTTTTTACTGTTTTCTTTTGGAATGCTAAGACCATCAAGTGCCTTGGATTGAGTCTTGCCTTTGTTTTGATTGGGAGTCTTTTATTGAATCAAGAGTCTTCAACCTGCTTAAGAAACAAGAAAGCCCCAGGCCTCAGGCCCCAGACCTTTTTGTTAAGTAAGCTCTGAGCCCTCAGGGACATCAAGAAGGTATAAGAGGTCTGATGCTGGCATTTTGCCTTTGGGGGCATACTCATTGGAAGAGTGTTGGTGACTAGACTCTGGGTAGCCATTAAGGACCACTCTCCTCCTCCACAGCTTTGAAAAACCAGATGTTGGTGCTTCTCTCTCTGATAACTGTTTGTGTATTTCTTGGACAGACAGAAGACTGTCTGCTGATTTGTGTTTATTTGCTCTGTTTATATAATAATGTATGCTCTATGCTCGTAATTTCTGTTTGTATTCTTTCTGAAGTTCAGAAGACTGACTTTTCCCCCTAAACTAAGTGAATGATATGAGTATATTTAAGTAAAGTGAGATTGTTAACCCCATAAAGTTGCTTTCCTTAGAAAAGCAGATCAAAGAATCTGTGTTGGCAGCCCCTTCCGTGTGCTGGTATTATTGGTCTTACATAGCCACAATAGCGGCAAATAGCATCGTTGTTACCCTTCCCTACCTTTCTGATGGTGGGAGATGAAGACAATCCTCTAAAAACAATGAAGATATAACAGGAAGCTTGGCAATAAGTGACCATATCATGAAAAATAAGAAAAAAAACCCACAAAATTTGAGAAATCCCCTTCATTTCAGGAGAATATGGACTTATAAACATTGAAAAAAGAGAATGGGTAGGTCTCAAGGCCTAAAATTCTATAGGTGACATTGATTAGGTCAAGAGCGATTGGAAATTTCTCAAGAGTCAAAGTATTATTATACAAGGATATCAGGAGAAAGTTCATTAAATATTTTTCTGAAACCCAGGGTTGTTTTGTACGTCACATTTCCTTGACCTATTGGTCTAGAAAATGAATTAAAAAAAAGAAATTAGATTACTTTGGTCTTGCTAGCATAATTAGAAAAGGAAGAATATGCACATTAATAAAATAGGTAGATGGCATTAAATGGAGACATAAAAAGATTTTACAGGGAGGGGGAAATATTTCTGCCTCAGAAAATGAAGCTGAGGGAAAAATACAAATAAAATCTAAAGCAAAGCAGCAAATGCTTCCAAATTGAAACCCATTATGCCCTTTCAGTTTCCTCTGCTTTTTTTTCTTGACCTATCCTGTTCCAATACAAACTGAATATTCTCATGGGAAAATATATTCATGATCTTTTCCAGCAGTGGTTTGAACTTGGAACCACATGCATTATGGGCTTTGAACTGAAACGGCTAAACACACAGTTCTAGAGAAAGGCTTATAGAATATTGAATATTGAAAGTAGCTCTTTCTCACTTAGCTTTAATATGCATCTTGTTGCAGAAAATTGATTGTATACACCCACCTGCACCCCGACATACATGTAAGTGCATGTACAACAAAACACCTGTGGCAAATTGGCTCAAACAAACTTTTTTTTTGATGAGGGCACAGTCTCTGGGAACCCCCTTGAACCTGGAGTACAGTCTCTGGGAGCCCCCTTGAACTCTCCTTGAGTCTTCCAACTGGATCTTGCCTTCCCCTAAGGCCATGGGCCTTGCATTATCATTGGGCCCAAGTCTCTGCCTAGCCTAGCCTTCTGTTGTCCTGTAGTTTCCCACACTTAATCCTGATCAAAATATCTATACACTAGCTCTGTTACCCTAGCCCTCTATTGTCTGTCATCTCCATGTAGCCTTCAGCTATTTCCCACCTTGGAGTCTGACCTCATCTCAGTCCCATCAAGCTCCTCCTTAGAGCCCTCCTCTAGTCACCCCAGACCACCCCTCAATCCCTCCCACAATCCTTGTGTATATAATCTCCATCTTGCCTCCAGGAAGGTGCTCAGATTCAATCTAGTTCAGTAGATTGAATCTGGCCTGCTTGTGAAAACAGGCATCACGAAGGGTGGGATTTCTTAAGGCAAACCAATATGGCAAACCCTTAATAAACTTTGTCTTTTCCCTTGGCTGACAAGGCTCGAGTCGAAATCTTTCTGCAGGACCCGGCGTGTCGGTACTTCTGGGTGTCGAGCACCCCTCAACCCCAAACCTCTTCAGTTTCACTGGATAAAACTAATCGTGAGTTTATTCTCTCTCAGGCATGGCATTATGTAGCAGTCTATCCTAACCTATCTCACGTGTTACCCTAAGTTATGTAATTTCAGAATGGTTTTAAGTTGTTATTACGTGGCATTTACTGTGTTAGGTGCTGAATATACAAAGACGAAAATGAAAAGAATCTCTACCTTCAGGATGTTTATATTTTATTGAGTGAAGCAATATATAAGTAAATATAATTTATATACAAAGCAAACACAAAGTAATTTCTGGAAGGGGAAATTTGTAGGAGGGATCAGGAATGGATGATGCTAAGTGAAATGATAACTGATGATGGCAGAATATAGAAGGAATATCACCTCCTTATTCCTGGAAGCTATGCTTCTGTTAACGTGGTCCCAAATCGCATTAGCTTTTTTGACTGCCACATGAAAACACTGTCTCGTGTTTAGTTTACAATTTAGTAAAACTCCCAGATCTTTTCCAGAAAAAAAAAAAACCTGTTGTCTAACAATACCTTTTATTTTTGCGAAATAACATTTTTACCCAATATAAGATTTTACATTCATTCATATTAAATGTTATCTTACTTGATTCATCCTAATACTTTAGCATACAACATCATTTTTGGATTCTTACTTCTCCATACATTGTTTTAACTATATAATAAATAAAAATAGATGAAAAAGCATTATTAAGTACTTATACAAAATACATACAAAATAATATGCTAAGCACTGGGGATGCAAGTAGGAAAGCAGAGAAGTCCAGGTCCTAAATGTGTTCATATTCTAATTGGGGGAGATAAATAGTAAGTTTTAGATGTAAGTCAGATGCAAAGATACCATGGTCCTGGGGGAACAAAAGTAAAGCAAATTGTAATGTATCTTCTATAATGTCATTTCTACTGATAAAATCCTATCATTTTTCTTGTGTCAAACCATTGGAAAATTCTAAGGACTTTAGTGACCAGGTTTGGTTCTCTAGATCTTCAATATCTCTGGTTGATAGAGAGATAGAGGCTGAAACAATCAGAAGGGTAGTCAGCAAGTCATATCTCCATAGGACCTATATCTTTGTATAATTAATATATATATATATATACATATACATATATATGTATATATATATATATATGAGACAGTCATTATGAAGAGGAGAAGAAGTGTTGCTTGTTCTGAAGGTCTTCGTTAACTTTGCCACTAGTGGTACCTAGTGAGTAGTTGGCATTAGTGGTGAAAAGAAAAGGAGGCTCTTCTGCCAAAGTATGCATTTCCCTCAATGATGACTTTGGAGTCCAGACTGGGATCAGAGCCAGTGGTCTTGCTGACACTACAATAAACTGATTTGTGTCTTCTCTAAGTCTTTCCAACATGCCATCCACGATTTTACCCAAGTTACAGATAAAAAAAATTACATAAAATGAGGACAAGCACAAATATTTCATTGGAGACCTCCTGTTGAAATGGAATCACTAATGATTTTTCTCTGAGTCCTGTTGACTGAGTTCAGAACTCAACTATTATTTCCTAGTCTACATCATATCCTTTTGCACAAGAATATATGAGAGATTTTATCAAAAGTTGTGTTAAAACCTATATAGTTGGTAAAGTATTTTTACTGCCAGGAAATACAATCAACAGTCTAATAATTAAATTCACTATCCCCTATTAAGTTTTGCCCAACATAATGTTTTCAGGAAACCAATTATCAGGGTATACTTTTAGTGTGTGTAAATGTATCTCAAGTGAAAAGATTGAGGTATTATCCTAACAGGTATATAGTGTAACATCTAATAGTAATCAATAAACAAGCCCAGTAAAATGTTAGGTGTATATGTGATACATCCAGCTTTGCCTCACCTGCTTTCAGTTTTCTTTCATCCTTTCCCCTTTCCTTCTTTCTTTCTTCCTGCCTGCCTTCCTTCCTTTCTCCCCTTTTTTCTCTTCCTTCTTTCATTTTCCTTTGTTTATAGGGAGATTTGATGCACAGAAACTTGAGATTTTATTGGTCAAGAAACTCCAACAATAGAGACCAGTATTTGGTTTGCTTTTTAAAATATTTGAAAGTCACTTGGGTCACTGAGAGGACAGGTGATGTCTCCAAAGTAATATGAAGGTATTCCAAAAATGGAAATTGTACCCCCCTAAACTTTAAACCAATTAATCAATATATTTCAGGAGGAAGAAGAAGAGGAGGAGAAGGAGGAAGAGAAAGAGGAGGAGGAAGAAGTCAAGGAAGTCAGCGAGTCTTAAAATCAAATCCTGGTTATGGCAATGACAAGCTGTACAACCTTGTACAAATCACTTACCCCATCTGAGGTTCAGTTTCCTCATATGAAAAATGGAAATAACGGTACTTGTGATACCTTCCTCACAGGTTTGCTGTGAGGAATGGGTAGTTCAGTGCTAGAATTCTCACCTTCAATCCAGGAGGCACAGGACCATTTTCTGGCCCAAGTATATTCTTTTTGGCATTGTAGAGTAATTGATAAAATGCTTGACTTGGAGTCAGGGAAGCTTGAGTACAAATACTTTCTCAGACATTTACTAGCTAAATGACTCTTGACAAATCACTAAAGCACAGGTCTTCAGTTTCCTGATCTATAAAAGTGTGTGGTTGAACTTGTGGGACTCTAAAATCTCTTCCAGCTTGAGATCTATGGTTCTATGATCCTTGTGACCTCTAAGTCCCCTTCCTACCATAAGTCTATTATGCTATAAAGTGAGATAAAATGTGTAAAGTGCCTATTAAAATGACATTTACTATAATTATTACTATGTTCTCTAGAAAATCTCCAGGAAGCACAAGGATAGTTCCAAAATGTTTGTCTCTTTCCTTGGTAACGCTTCCCCCCATTTAATAGATTGGGCTCCTAGTTTAAGCCAGTATTTCAGCTATTATACTAAAAACAGAATTAAATTATTTACAGTGGAAAAGAACTTAGAAATCATCTAGCAACTTATATAGAAATCCCTTCTAGAACTTCTCCAAAAACCTGTCTTTGAATACCATGAGTGAAAATATCTTCATTAATCTGATTGCATTCCAGCCAATAATTGGAAAAAAACTATTAAAATGTCCCCTATTATATTAGAATAAAATCTATCTCCAACCATCCATTATTCCTAGTTCTACCTTCTGGATCCACAAAGTCTACTTCCTCTTTCATATTACAGCTCAATAAACCCAGAAGACCACTACTAACCTTTTCTTTTCCTGTCTAACTTTCCTTAGTTCTTCCAACTGTCACTCACAGGACAAACTAGTCCCTCTCTTCTGGATATAGTGAGTTTTGTGCATGTCCCTCTACAAGGGTAGGGTGCAAGTTAAAACATAGTCCTAAAACACAATACAATCTAATACATGGTAATGCAACTGAAAACAATTTTCTAGTAATATTCTTATCATTCATGATTTCTTAAGGGTTACTAATAGTGGTTCTATGAGTATACCTGCCATTTCTTTCTGAACCCCTGCGTATAATTCTTGTGTTCTTGGAAACAATTATTTAAAGTGGTTAGGTGTTCTCTAATTATCAGAGAAACACATAATCTCAGAGTTGAAATGACTTTAGAAGGCACATTCACCGTGACATACAAAGATACTAATTTCTCTAAAATACCCCCAACAGAGAGCCACCCAGTCTCCACTAAAAGACCACTGGCTGGCTACCTTATGAAACAGGCCCTTCAATGTGTGAAAAGGTCTAATTTTTTGTACTCTAAAACAAATAATTAGTCCATTGCACCCCCAAATAGGGATGCTTCAGGGGAGATACAAATTTCTACACAACTTGTTCCATAGTGTTCCATAGTGTCTGTTCTCTGAAGTACCAGGGAAAACTGGGAAAAAGAAAAGAAATTAATTTCCCAATTCATTTGGTTTGTCAAACCTAGAGTGTTTAGAAAGAAAAAAATAGATAGTCCATACTTCTGTGGTTCCACACCATTGGTAATAATCTTCTTTCTCTATGAATGTTCTTTCTATATGGAATTTTTACTTGTCAAAACTTGCGAGAATCCCAGCATGTTATTTATATCTCTCCTACTTGTATGTGACTTGTAATACAACTATTTATGCATATATTTCCAACTAAATTATAAGTTCATTCATTCCATTTGTTTGTCAGTATTTATTAAGAAGCAATTATGTGTTAGGCACAGTGCTAGGCCAAAAGGATACAAATATAAAAATCAAATTAGGCTCTTACCTTAAGAGGGATTATATTTCATTAAAGAGGAAATGTGTATATAGAAATTTAAATTCAAAATATAAAACTAATTCCTCAGGGGACTGTACTAGTAGGTGCAAGAGCACAATCGGAGTCCTCTAAGAGTTGGAACTTGAGTTGAGCTTTGAAGAAAGCTCAGTAAAGAAGGAATGCATTCTAGGTATAGGTGACAATTTGTACAAAGGCATAGAGATAAGAAACAGAATTTTATGTACAGGGAATAATAAGTAGGCCAATTCCTCTAGAATTTGGGTTGTTTAAAGGAGAATAATATGCAATAATATTGAGAATATGGGTTAAAGCCAATTAAAAAAAATCCCTTAAAATCTCCAAAGAGGACTTTCTATTTTACCTAGTTGCAACAGGAAGCCATTGAAACATCTTCATCAGGAGAATATCCTCCTTAGGTATAGAAACCAATTTCTTCATCTCTAGTTCTTCCATAAAACTTTATACAGAGTAAGGGTTCAACAACAACAACAACAAAAATACATATATACATGTATATATATATACATACAACAAATATATACAAATATACATATACATACATACATATATACATATATGTATATACTCTGAATTAGTCATTTCAAAGATAATATAACTATTCTACTTCAATCTATTTCTGATGAAGGATCAGGATTTCCATTCATAATGACAAGAGCACTAGAATTTGAAGTAGATGAATTCTGCTTGAATCTTTGTTCTTTTATTCATTATTTGTGTAAATCTAGGATAGATACTGAACTCTTATGCAACTCAGCTTCCTCCTTTTTAAAATAGGAGGGAAAATGTTGAGTGAATTGATTTCTAGACACTGAACTCTAAAATTATGGCCATGGGCCAATTTCTTATATGCAAAATGCAAAACATATTTATACAGAGGTAAATTGGATGATTACTATGAAGCTGGGGTAATGGGGTAATTTGCATGGGTAATTTGGAGGTTTTGTAGGTTCCCAGTCCCTTGGAAGACCTGTGTTTGAGCATCAAGCAATTATTGCTAGAAGAAACCATGAAACTAACAGGTATAGAAGAATCAAGCTAGATAGGTAATATCAATTGGCAACAGGTAGTAATAATCTGAAACTGTTTTTAGGGGGCCTTAAAATAGTGATCTACTGTAAGAGTGGAAGACTCATTAACTATTTTCTTGGTGATTGTCCAAATGAAGACATGCCTAGGTTCACTCCAGTACAAATTCCTTCCTGTTCAACCTTATAAACAACCTGGGAATGTGTCTGAGCCTGAGGCAAAATTTTGTTTTTATTGCTGTTGCAGTTGGTTTTTTGCTTTGTTTTGTTTTATTTTTTATTCAGAGGGCTTATATTCCACAAAGCAAACACTCTTTCATTTGCATCTCAATATAATTACAAAGTCTTATCTGAACTCCTTTGTTACTTTCTCAACAAAGGAAAACTGAGTACTATCCTGATTATTCCCATTTACTAGCTTTATTTCCAAAATAAATATTCCATTATTATTAATAGTTCTGTCATTGTCATACTTCCCCAAATCATGGCTGGGTGGATCAGGGAAGAAAAGCATCAAATTCCCGAAGCACATAGAATAAAAATATACTTATGTAAAGGTGAAAATTGAAAATTCCATTTTTCAAAAAGCCCATTCTACTGGCTTGCAAATGTTATTTGTGAGTGCCAGGAGGTTCGAAGTTCTGGAAGTTTCTACCAAGCTGTAATGGCTTTTAATGTGTGCCTAATGGTAGCCTATGTCTGGTTTCTGAAGAATAGCCAAGTTAATTATTAACACTTATATTCCTAGTACTTTGGTCAGTAGAAGAAAAACCCATGGATCAAAGGAAAATAAGATAGATGGCTATAGATATATAATATGATACGATACATGCATTTAAACATACTTTATTATGTGTATCTGTGATTTATTTACAAATTTGAATTATTATACCCAAAGATGAATTCAAAGGAAAATATATCTAGAGATGGAAAGGACCTCTGGAAACATTTAGTGTAGTCCTTTAATTTTACAAATAAGCAAACTGTTGACCAGGAAGGTTAAGTGACTTTCCAGAGACTGCACAGGGAGAGTGTATCAGAAGTGAGATATGAAGCCGGGTCCCGTGATTTCAAAGGGAAAGCTAGCCACAATAGCTAGAGCACTGGGCCTAGATTCAGGAAGATCTGATTTCAAATCCAGCCTCAAATACTAACTGCATGACCTTGAGTAAGTCACATTACCCTGTTTGCCTCCGTTTCTTCACCTGTAAAATGAGATGTAGAAAGAAATAACAAAACCACTGCAGTGTCTCTGCCAAGAAAACCCCAAATGAGGTCACTAAGAATTGGATGTGACTGAAATGACTGTACAACAACAACCTCTGATTCCAAATTTCATCAATATTTCATGGATCCTTTATTTAGCCAATTTATGTGTTCATTCCATTTATAAAAATTACAGCACTTCCAAGAACTGGTACAGCCTTGGATTATGACCGAGGGAAGAAAACCTCATCAAACTTGTCTCATTTGGGAAAGATTCAGTCTAAATGTGGTTAAAGTAGCTGCCAGATGTTGTTGTTGTTGCTGTTGTTGTTGAGTTGTTTCAGTTGTGTCTAACTCTCCATGACCCCATTTGGGGTTTTCTTCACAAAGATACTGGTTTGCCATTTCCTTCTTCAGTTCATTTTACAAATGAAGAAACTGAGGTAAACAGGGTTAAGTGAGTTGAGGCCAAATTTGAACTCAGGAAAATGAGTCTTCTTGACTCCAGGCCCTGCACTCTATACAATGTACCGTTTAGCTGCCCTACCAGACTACAGATATATGAAATTGGTTTCTGTTTGTAACTCTGGAGTCCCTTTTGCTTGAGTATTAGGACCTAGTAGAGCTTACGCTTCAACATAAAAGGCAGCTAGATGAAATAGTGAATTGAGTGCTGGTCCAAGAGTCAAGCCCTGATTTCAAATCTGGCCACAGACACTTGTGACCTGTATAACCCTGAACAACCTAACTCATTTTTTTATCATCTCTAAAATGAACCTAAAAAAGCATCTACCTCCTGAAATTGTTGTGAAGATAAAAATAAGGTAAGTGCTACGTAAATGCCATATACTATATTAGCCATCACCAACAGCAGTGCCAACAACAGCAGCGATAGCAACAGCAAACGAATATAATGTACCACACGTGTTACTTTAAGTTTAGTAGAGAATCCCTCTCTTTAGGATTCTTATTCCTTTATGCCTAAATGGTGGAAAAATAAAATCTACATCACCAAATGCCATCAATTCAATGTTCAATGTTAACTCATTACTAATTTCTTAAGAATATATGTTAGGAACTTAGTTGCAATTAATAAAAATGCCACCATTTTATTAAGAAATAAATGTCTTTATTTTATAGAAGAATAAACCCCAAAAGAGAAAGTGGCTCCTATCAGATCACAGAATTAGTAACAGACCCTAGACTAGAATGCAAGTGTCCTTTATTATATATACTACACCAACTGCTTATCTAATATGTGAGGCACAGTAAATAAAAGAATCACCTATTGTGAACTATTAGCTCTGCTTCATTCTTATTCAAGCCCTGTTCCTCACATGCACGTGTGCGCACACACACACACACACACACATATAAACACACACATACTTGTGCACACACTCTTGGATGTTTGGTTTGAGAAAGGATCTCAGTGTCTGGCCTCTTATCCTGTCAGGTGATGTTCAGAATCTTCCCAAGACAATTCAAATGGAAGCTAGGATCTGTTATTCTCTACTCCCCCCACCCTCCACCCCATCTCCACCATTTCTTTATCTCCACCCAGGTTTTTAGCATCCCTTTATGTGTTGTCTTCCAAAATCGGAATGCAAATTCCTTGATGGTAAGGGCTGTTGTGGTTTTTCTTCTAATTATTTTCCCAGTGCTTAGCACCGTGTAAAGTAAGTACTTAGTAAGTGCCTGTTGACTGACATTCTGACCTTTACTAGATAATTATTATTACTCCTTGTGGTTCAACACATGTCTGGTGTAGTTGCAAAGAAGCTAAATTTAGACTCAGAGGTTACTGTTGTTATTGCATCATTTCAGTTGTGTTTGAATCTCCGTGTCCCTATTTGGAGTTTTCTTGCCAAAGATACTGGAATACTTTGCCACTTCCTTCTTCAGTTCATTTTACAGATGAGGATATGAGGGAAACAAGGTTAAGCCACTTGCACAGCATCACACAGCTAGTAAGGGTCTGAGGCTGAATCTGTACTCAGGGTCTCCTGACTCCAGGACCAGCTTTCTATCTATTGCACCACCTAGCTGCCCAGTCAGGAAATCCACTTTCAAATCCTGACTAATACTCTGTGACTTTAGGGTAAGTCATGTAAAATCTCTGGCCCTCAGTTTCTTCCTCTGTAAAATAATAAGGACAATCTTCATGACCACAACATCATTTCCAATTCTAAAATGATGATCCTTATTTTTTCTTATTTCTTTTATTCTTATTATTTATTTGTAAGCAATGGCAGCAATGGCTTAAATAAATCATATTATAGAAAGTATTAACATTTACAGAATGCATAATAGTTACAAAGAGGAAACATATATGATCCTTATTCATGATATCTCATGTCAATTTTATAGCAAAGACATAAAAAATGAAGCGACTTGTATAAGATCTCACAGACAATATCAGAGCAAGGACTCAAATACATCTTCTAACTACAAGTGCAAGACTTTTTTTGGCTGCACAACAATGAACAGTTTGTGTATCTTTGAAAAGAACCATTTGGGCAATCACTGCTGACCCACCATCTTGGCTGTTATTTCTATTCTTGTCTCTTTTTATGTAGTAACTGTCAGTCACATCCAATTTGTATAGTGGCTGGTGATTATAGCCCTTGGGATTTATGGTGAGACCACTAAATTAATTTCTTCTGCTTGACAGCATTTCTTTAAGCCAACCATATGTCTCCTGGGATTGGAAAGTCATTCTTTTAAATCACCTCTACCATAGTTGGGAAAAGTAATAATGAGGAGCTATGAATTTCTGGCTCATGCTGTCAATTGGTTCCTCATGTTTGCCTCTCAATTTAAGTGTAAAACATTTTTCCTCAAGAGGAAACATTTGTAAAGCAGTCACTCCTCCTCCTCCTCAGGCTATTTGACTGACCAGCTGCTTAACTCAGAATTATTACTATCAGAATGACAAAACAAAATCTTTCTCTATCACTCTTCACCGAATTATTTCTTCCTTACAACATAGTTAAAATTGTATTCATTTCATGAATGTTTGGGCAAATGAAACATCTGCATATATGCTTTGCAAGGGCTCAGCTACAATATAACATTTTTATATCTTATTCTATCTTTGTTTTTGTCTTTGGAGCTGTTGCAATGTATTCTTAGATTTCTAAAGCAGTCGATATGTTAGAAAAGATTGTGGAATTCTGTGAGCTTCTCTGAATCTTTGCTAAGAATTCAGAAACTAGGTTTTTTTTTTTTTTCTCTCTAAGCATTTTAAAATATTGCTTGTGGTGTTCTTAAAAGCTCTCTCCGATATATAAATATTATGCTTTTTGCTTCCCTTTCATGTTAGAAGACATCCCTTCACAAAGTGCAAAGAAGGAGGAGACTTTGAGGTGAGGAACATTGGAACTAGTACCCTAGAGTGGCTTAATGACCAACTATTAATTTTATGTTGAACATCAGGCAAAAAACATGGCAGTACAGAACCTTTTGCCTTTGCAGTAGGGTGATAGATTTGGAGTCAGAACATTTGTATTCAAATATTGTTTCTTTCTTACAACCTGAGTGACCTTAGAGAAGCCATTTAACTCCTTGTTCCTCATTTTTCTCTAGAAGGTCTCTAGAAGATCATCTAATTCTAAAATAATCATCCTATAATCACTGAATCACTGAAAGGGGATATAGGTTTCTTAGGACATATAGGAAGGCGAGAAGTAGAATTAACCTTTACAAATTTATGGAAGAAATGATACAATTAGTTCATTCAATTTTTCTATGGGTAAACTGAGACATTTGCACTCCTACCAATGATTAAAGACTTTTTCAAAATGGGATTGGAGGGATAAAATATGTCCTCAGATTAATTTCTACTACCATTTCCTTTTTCTAAATGAAGACATTTTGAAAAAAAATCTATTAAGAAATCTGAGATATGAAAAGAAACAAATTTTGAGTTCCTCTAATTTTGGTTTCTAATCATTTGGTTTGCAAAAACTAAAGGACACAGTGAATAAGCTTTTCCTATTTTACATTGACTAGGAATCTCATATTTAAGTGACTAAATATTGTAACAGCATTTATTAAGGAAAATGCTAATAAACACAAAGAATCACTAATGAGATTTTTATTCATTTATTCTAAGAAAAGTAATTTGCTTTCATTTTTTATGAAAATAGTAGGGTATGAGCAAACGTCCTGAAATATTTGTGTGTTAGAATGATAAGCCTTTCTAGAATGAAACCTTTCTTCAGTAGTAAGATATATTTGGAGAATTAAATATAGGTTAGAAAAACTTATAAATTTAAATTTGATTAAATATGAACCCATTAATTATATATAATAAGCAATATTTTCTGGTACCTCAGTAATCTTTCAAATTGACCTTTAAATGGGATTATGAGTAATCTATTTCATTCAATTTAATTTCAAAATAAATTTTTAAATGGGTTAGTCACATTTTAATAACTGCATGCTGCATAAACATTTCATTTTAGCAACTGTTTCTGATGTATCTTTAAAAATAATGATGTACAACCATTTTGGAAACCAATTTGGAATTATAAACCAAAACAAATACTAAAGACATAATTATACCACTGCCAGATCTGTATCCAAAAGAGATCAAAGAAAAAGGAAAAGTCCTATATTTACCAACAGTTACTCATTTCTTTTTGTGTGAAAAAACAAACAACTGTTATCTAAGGAAATACCTTTAATTGAGGAGTGGCTGAATGTGATGAATTATATGAATGTGAGGGAATACTATTGTTCTATAAGAATTTAATAAATACGTGATTTCAAAAAGCCATGGAAAAACTAATAGGAACTGCTAAAGAGTGAAATTCACAGAAAAAGAACAAACTATAACATAAATATAAAAAGGAATAATTTGGGAGATTTCATAACCTTGTGAAGAAAGAAATGGCAGAATCATCAGAACAACTTATATAATAACAATCCTGTAATGACAAACAACTTTGAAAGCTGTAAGAGTAATAAAGTGACCAATAAAATGACTATGAAGATAGCAGGACAAGGATGATGAAACACATTATCCACCTCTTGATATGAGAAAGAGGTGGTTTTAGGGTTTGTAAGAATCTAACAGATTTATAATTATTTATATAGGTTAAGTACCATAACCTATAACTGGTTCAAGAAGTATTGGTCGAATAAAGGCTTGGGAGGAGTTCCTTTTAGCTCACCATCTGGTAGTTTCCTTTTTAATTGTTTTGCTAATTAGATCCTAGACTCTATTATTTCTATGCCATTGATTCATTTATGCCTTCAGAATTTTATTTCCTGGCCAAAGGCTTTATCTAGTTATAGAGTTTGTATAAGTATACAAGTATACTTGCATATACAAGTATATGCAAAAGTTCATAAAGTTATTATAAATTACTACTAATAATTATGAAAAGAAAGTTCTTACTAATTAAGATGGAATCAAATAAAAGCTGACTTAGAATGCCATGCTACTCAACTTTCCAGTTGAGTGCCAGATGTTATCAGTTATCTGACTAGCCAGCAAATAATTTTAATATTTTTGAAAATATTCAAATATACAGAAAGTGAAAAAATGTGCAAATGGCCTTTTCTGATGAACCTTTTTTAAAACACGGATTACTTGGACTTATCCATTCTTGAATGATTTCATATTTTTCATACATACATAGAAACAGACACAAACACACATACATACATACATATACACACATATGAAAAGGGCTAATTGCTAAAAGGATTTACTATAATGAAATATTAATTAAGTTTTTTCAATATTCTAAGCAACATACACGACAAATCATATTGTTGAATGCAGTGATCAAAACTGGTTTTACAAAGACCAGTCAGAATTCATTTGTTAATTACCTAAAGACTAAATAAAGCCTATTTCTGAAGAACAAATTAGAATGTACAAATTTTTATTCCTAATTTTTTCTATCCATAATGATAATAGGACCAGAAAGGTGTTAACAAACACATATATATTTCCTGTATTTTTGATATTATTACATGGAATCCACATAGTATATTAATTACCTGGAATCTATAACAATAATAATAATAATTGTTAGTAATATTTACATCATCATCATCTCCATCATCATCATTATCCATACATTGGCAACATTGTCAATTAATTATTCTTTATAAGAAAATAATTTATGTAAATTTCCTATATGACTATCAAGAGCCAGACACTGTGCTAAACACTGGGGATGCAAAAAGAGGCAAAAGATAGTTCTCTGCCATCCAGGAACTTTCAATCTAACGACTACAAGCAACTCAGATTTATAAACAAGCGATATACGGAATTAATAGGAAATAATTTCTAAAAAAGGCACTAGAATTAAGAGGGTTGGGAAAGGATTCCTATAGAAGATGGGGGAAAAAAACAAACTGATAAGTAAATTTTGAATAAAGTTTTAAATGAAACTATTACTGTAGCAAACTTCTCTATCATCACCAGGCTACCTGTCCCAGAAATTGTATCAGCTTTGGTACTCACACTTCATCAGTAACTTCAGTAACCTCTTCCCCTCTTATCTGAAGGCTAGTCAGTGAGGCAAAAATTGCCTCTTATATCCTCTATTTAAAGAGGGCTCAAAAGGCTTGAAGACGACTCATTTCCAACCAGCTGTGCTCCTTGGATTTGAGTCTACCATCATCATGCTCCTATGTCAAGATAACTCCTCCCCCCACCCAGCTTTTCAGCCTACTTTCAATTATCATCTTCCCTTATTAGATTGTAAGCTCCTTCGGGGCAAGGACTTTCTTTTCCTATTTGTATAGAAAGCACTTAGCACTGCATCTGGTATATAGTAGATACTTGATAAATGTTTATTGAATTGCACTGAAAGAATGATGAAATGTTTCTTCACATCTTGATGCAGGTCTTCCTAGAACAGCTACCATTCCCAGCAACACCACTACTACCACCACTACTACTACTACTACAACTGCTACTACTACTATTACAACTACTAGTACTGCTGCTGCTGCTGCTGCTACTGCTGCTTTTTCTACTACTACTATTTCTTCTTCTTCTTCCTCCTCCTTTATCACCAAATACTCTGGTGATAGGCAACTAATTAATACAGATTAAGTCTGGCAGTAGAGCATTACCCTGACAGGTATGGATTCTAGCCTTAACTAGAATGAAGTACATAATATTACACCAACTTATTCCCCTTGCTTTCTTCCCTCTCTAAAAGCCTGTGATATTTTTAGCTTTAGGATTCCATAATATCAGTTCTTACCAAAAAAATGATACACAGTGATAGATAAACATCATTTGGAGGTTTTCCACATTCAGATATAAAATCCAACATGAAGAAAGATCATCATGAGAATCATATTTGATGAAAGGGAATTTTCTCCAAATGTGTTAAGTAAACTAGTGAATTCAGGCCACAACCTGATGCAATGGAAAGAGAGCTAGATTTGGAGTTAAATTGCCTGCATTTAAATCCCAGGCTTGCTAAAGTTTGGATTTGGCTGTCATTTCATCTTTTTGGGGCTCGGTTTCTTCATCTACAAAATGGAGTTGGACTAGGTGACCTCTAAATTCCCTTTTAGTTCTGAATCTATGATCTTAAGGTCATGTTCAAGTAATAAGAACTTCGTCCTTCATTACCCTGTTTAGTATGTATGTTTTCTTAGTAGTTTTTTTCTTTTCCTATTTTATTAAGTTGGACCCATAATTCCATTGATTTTAAGAAATTCTAGCAAGGAAATACACTTTGCTAATATATTTGCTTTGGAAGGAATTTTGCCCACAGTCATAGAGCCAGTATATGAACTGAGGTATTTGATATTCCTTACTCCCAGGGATTCTCTTTGCCATGCTTCCTGTCATTATTAGTAGGAGTAGGTTATAGTCATAGATAATTACAGTGAACCTCATATTTATAAAACCTTTTGTATTTTGAATAGCCTTTTTTTTCCCCAAAGATCATGTAAGTTCAAGGGATATTATCCTCATTCAACCAAAAAAGAAACTAGATCTTAACATTAGATTGTTAAGCATTTGTGTGGTATGTTGGAAGAACATCAGAATAAGAGTCCCTCACTACCTTGTAATCCCAGGCAGGTCTCTTGACCTCTTAAAGCCTTAGTTTCCTAACCTATATAAAAGGATCAGACTAGGTGGTTTTGAGATCCCTTCCAGTTATCAGTCTTGCGATGCTTACTATGTCACATGGCTGATAAATATTGAGCTCAGGTCTGTCGGGTCTAGTATTCTTTCCACTACACCACATGCATTTGGCAGGGTTCCCACTAAATATGTGGAGAACACATATCAAAGCAATTTAAATTTCGAACCCGTTCATATGGGGTTTTCTCAAATGAGTATGTGCATCTAATACCTGCTGAAGTTTGGAGTTAGGGGTTTTATGAAAAAAGGCCTGGGCAATGGTAGATTAACTGAATCTCAACACTTTTGATCAGTTAAAATTTGATGTGACCTTAATAAAAGAAGGCAAACCCATAAACATAGGTGGATCATCTCCTGTTTCTCCCCAAATATAATTACACAAGCAAAACAAAATGCAGGACTTCCCCTTTGTAAATGAGTTTTAAGATTCAATCTATGCTGTTGCTGAACAGCTGGTCAGGTGGAGGAAATCCAAACTTGCAACCGAACTTCACTCGTTTTTTAAAATTCTATTGTGGGAAAGAAGTTTGCCCACAGAATGCAGTCCTGTGACTTGACTGAAATTGGTATTTGCCTTCCATTTCTGTCCTGCTTTGGGTGCTGTCTCATTCTAAATTATAGGTTCACGTATTTGGGGTCATATCCACGTTCGGTATGAAAGTCCACCTTGGAAACTCAAGTGGCTCAAATGGATCACTGATCATTTGGAACAAAAGCTTTTAGAAGTGAAGACTAGAAGTCCTTCTAGTCTTCCTTGTCTTCTGGCACTTTTGATGAACAATTTTTACATTGAAAACAGTGTTATTGAAGGTGAGACAAAGATGAAAAAAAAAAGAACAAAGGTTATAGGTTATAGGCATATAAATCAGGGAGAAGAAAGTTTCATTGGTAACTCTTCTGCTTGTAATGACCTAAGTCTTTTTAAAAGCCATATAGTCCTCACTTAATTTTGCTTTTTACAAAAACCGGAGGGAAATTGGCTAAAATGGGGAAGGTTTGGGAATAATGTCCAGACAGTGCTAATACCTGAGAGATTAAGTTCACATGAGTTCAAACTGTGTTAAGAGAGAGGCGGAGGGAGGGGAAGTCTAATTTAAAATGTACTAAAGAACCTTATTAATATTTAAAGTTAAAGATCATGGAGAAATGATATGATACTCTATTTGTGTTTATGGTATTATTACTATTGCTATTATTATTATGTTTTAAAATATTATGGGAATGCTGTAAAATGTATAAGTGGATGCTTAAAAGCAATAATTTTAATTCACATATATGTTTGTATTTTTTCCTAAACAAAATATACCATAAACATGTATGAGAAAATAGTCTAATAGTAATAAGGGATTAATGATGGACAGTCCTTGCTCCCCAGTGATAACCTCATGATATTAAGAGAAAAAGAAGAATGCCACCACTATGAGGAATACATTTTACCCATCCTCCCATCTCTACCTCAGCTATTGAAAAAGAAAATATGAAAAATAACAGGCTAGGAAAATAAATATATGTTAAGACCTATATTTTTCAAAGAAGTTTCTATATTGATGATATCAGAATTGAGTATTTTAGATATATCTTAGAGTACAATATAAAAAGTAAGTAAAGTGGGGGATGAGTTTAATAAGCTAGGAGAGCACTGGATTTCGAGTTTAGAGGACAACTCAAAAATCTCAATTTTTCCATTTATTACCTTCGGTAAGATATATCTCTATATCTCAGTGACCTCATATTTACAATGTAAGGAATGGATGACCTCTAAAGTCCTTTCCAGCTTTAATCAGACTGTGATCCTAACAAATGTATAAATAATCAAGTACATACTTGTTTTTATTGCTATATTTTATCCTAATTTGTTGTTGTTTTATTTAAACTCGCGCTATAGGTTTGGATATTTCCAATATCAGTGTGTTCCAATATGATGTGGTAGGAAATAGGGAGGCAAATCTCCATTATGCCCTCACCTGAACCAGCAGTCTGGGCAATGCTGTTATCACTTTGTTACATATTCTAAGAAGCTCAAGGAAGTCAATGTCTCTTATACTCAACTCAGCCCAGTGGATTCTTGCTGTCATCTTTATTTTTCACATAAGGAAGGCAAGAGGAGGTCAGTGCCTTGCACCACATTATCCTGCGATGGGACTCTCTTCGCAGCTAACCTAGTGCCCTAGGCCACTGTCTGGGTCAGCAAAAATATGACATGAATTGTAAAATAGAATACACCAAATAAAGTATAACTAAAAGATGCAGGAATTTTAAATTTAAATCTATGTCTTTTTCAAGCAAAGGGATTTTCTTTTTTTTCTTCCATTTTTTCTTTCTTTTCTTTTTTATTGTTGTAGGAGAGGCAACGCAAGGAGCGAAATGGCTTGTACTACCTATACACACATTTAGTGTAAGACAAAATAGTATCCTAACCAAGATTTGTTTTCTTTTATAACACACAGAGAATGATGGAATAAATTGTATTCGAGGTACAGGATGAGAGAAATTTAGTTGGCTTGCCACTTTGTACATCTATACACTGTGATTGTCAGACATAATTGACGTGAAGAACTTTCTGACATTTTGGACAATTTTTGAAATGCAAAAGACATTGGCATATAGTATCTCACCCAAAGATTAGAGGACCTGAGATAGTTGCTTCTTCATTATTATTATTACCAATGCATTATATATGCACATATAAAAATAAATCTGAACAGGACACATGACTTTATCAACATGGGCAACTCCTTATGTGGACACATCCCCCATTGATGCAAATCCTTAAATAATTTTTTTTATTTTTATTTTGGGTTTTTTTTGCAGATGGGAAAGCAGGGCAATTGGGGTTAAGTGACTTGCCCAAGGTCACACAGCTAGTAAGTGTATCAAGTGTCTGAGGCTGGATTTGAACTTAGGTCCTCCTGACTCCAGGGCCAGTGCTCTACTCACAGCACCACCTACCTGACCCATCCTTAAATAATTTTGAACTTAAAGTCTTAGGAAACTGAAGTTAGTGATTTGACCATTGTTAAAGAATTTCTCTGTCATAGAAGCAGGTCTTAGATCTAGGTCCTCACGGCTCCAAGGAAAAATTTGCATCCACTATGACACACTGCTTCTCAATATACTCAAGACGTACTATATTAATGCAGAAATGCTATTTCTTGATGCTTGGAGGAGGAGGGAACAATGAGCATTCAAACTATTGTATTTTTTTAATTATTATTAAAACATCTGATTCACAGAGACAAAGATAAACATTATGCAAGATAAAAAAGTAGGCAAGAGTTATTATTTATACTGGTGGAAGGAATAGCCACATTGATAGGATAGCAACTCAAATGCTTTTAAGGTTTATAAAATATTTTCCTTACTTCAACCTTAGGAAATGGAATTATTATCCTCATTTTATGGAGGATGAAAGTAAGGCTCAATTTTTTTTATAATTAAAAAATATTAAGTGCTTACCATTTGCTGACCTTGGTGCTGTGCTAAGGACAGACTATTTTTTTTTTTTATAAAGGGTAGCAACTGTCCCAGACCTTGAAAAATAAGACAACTCATGTAAAGTCACAGAGATATTAAATGTCAGAGCTGGGATTCAAATCCATGCTTCTACTTTGAAAGCCAGATTGTTTTAAATTGTAGCTCTGAAATATTGAAGCAAGATGCCTCATTACTTGAAGAATTGTTTATATTAAGCCATGCCTGCCTGTACAAACATTTCTGGAGTCTTATATATAGAGTAACTTATTTGAGACTGACATGTAGTTCAGGAAATTATTTCCCCCCTGCTAAAAATGAAGACTCAAGATAATACGAATAGAGGCAAATGGAAAGTTCCATGGTTTTAAAGATACTATGTATAGTTCACCTGGGATCAGAGAGCATGAATGAAGTAGGTGGTGGTCTCTAAACCATAAACTGAAGGAAACACACTTGCAATGAAAGCCCTAGCCATTCTACTATGCAAACCACTATAAATGTGACATTTTATTTTTTTCACTTTTAGGTAGACAGAAAAAGCTAACAGAAAAATAATTGAAAATAGGCTAAGGCTAGATTATATGTTATAAGAATACTTAAAAAATAACATAATGACCATAGACATTACATTGGAAGAATTTATTTTATTTCCTTTTGTTCAGTCAATACACACTTAACAAGTGTGCAAGGCCCTCCACATCAGTTTCTCATAGAGACAGATCACAAGAACTTGAAGAATATGTCAGTTTCTATTTAAGTAAATCACTTTTTCATATGGTTCCTGATATTATGTTTCATATTGAGCTGACTAGCTTATTTGATCCCCCCATTCCAATATACAATAAGGGGCAACTCTCATGGATATTTCCCTAGAGGGAACCCAGGCTTCCCTTATCTGGGACAATATGCTTTCTTGCTCTTTGCTCTTTGTTATTTGCTGTGATCTCAACTAGGTATCAAAATAAAACCAAACCTGAGAACCTAAATCAACTATCATACACCACCCCCAATACACACACTCATACACACACACACACACACACACACACACACACACACACACATCCCTTTCCAACCACTATCATTTCCTGTTCATTGAATTCTGAGTTCTCAAATTTAGATTATATCATATGTCAACTAAGATGCCTTATATTAAGTAGGTGATCAAAAATTACTGAAAAATAAATTTTTATAGGCTACCATAGCTTAGAAATATCCTTAAAAGTCATCTTATTAAGTATTCTTATTTCATAGATTAGGACCCAGAGATTCAGAGGAGGGAAGGGACTTGTCTAAGGTTATCCAAATGGTTAATGACAGAGGTGGTACCATAATCCATATTTCCCTGTGTTTAACCCAATATTCATAAGTTCATAGAATTGAGGTCAAAAGGATGTTAGAGGTTGTTCATTCAGATCCTGTCATTTGACAGATGAAGAAACTGAGGCCCAGAGTAGCAAAATAACTGACCCAAAGTCACATAGATGATAGAGGGCAGAGATAGGTCTTCTGACTCCAATTCTGAGTGCTTTTTCCACCATCAAATTATGGCACTTGTATCTTTTGCTTTATCCTTGTCCTTAGGAACAGGCTTATTTATTGACATTATTTATGCAAAATCACTTCATATATATGTATAAGTCCATACATATACAAATGAACACAGTGAATGTTGACAGTTTGTGGATATTTATGTTTAATCTGTGATATTCATAGAACATTGTTATCTTTCTCGGGTTTATTTGGCATTTCAGCCTTCCCAGAAGCATGCAAAATAGAAGTGAAGTTTCAGAATAATTTATGACAACTTAGGCTAAAAAGATATTATAGTATGCTTTCTCTTTCAGTCCTTGCAATCTTTTCCTCCTGCTTCTAATGAGTACAAATGGGCAATACTTCACGCGGGGCTTTGGGGACAGGGCCGACTCTGTCAGGATCCCCAAGGAAGCCAAGAGCAAGTCTCTTTCCCTTCTATAGCTTTCTGCCAGGCTGGCCCAGGGAAAGCAATGAAGCCAGCAACATAACAGTGCTTCTATTCCAAATATGTCAATAGGCTCTCAGTTCTCAGGGTGCCAAACCAACTTTAAATGCTGAGGCGATGCAGAGCATCCCAAAGAAGAGGAAACAGTGACCCTGTGTCAAGAACATAATGGCTCTAACCAGCTCTAACCTCTAGGTGGGCCCCTTTCTCACTGAATTCATTTTTGAAAGCTTTACGCTTCTCCTAGCTGGCCAAGTCAGACATTTAAAGCAATTTTTGACAAAGCATTCTCCTTGTTTCTCCCTCAACAAATGGCTTTTTTTTCCATGAAGCTTTTCTGTAAGAATATCAGCTGACATTAGTAAAAGACTTTAAAATTTGAATAATAATGATAATAGCTAGCATTTATATATGGCTTTAAGGTTAGTAAAATACCTTACAAATATCTCATTTTATTCTCACAGCTGCCGTGGGAGGTAGTGATTACTATTACCCCAATTTTACAAATGAGGAAACTATTATTTGCCCATGTTGACAAAATTACTACATGAATTAATTCAAATTTTAATTCAGATCTTTCTGACTCCAGGTCTAGTGCTCTATTCATTATATGCACAGCTGCTATAATGTATTATATTTTTCTGTTGTTGCTGTTTAGTCAATTTCAGTCATATGCAACTCCATGACCCCACTTGGGGTTTTCTTGACAAAGATCTTGGAAAGGTTTGTCATTTCCTTCTTCAGCTCATTTTGTAGATGAGGAAACTGAAACAAAGTTAAGTGACTTTTCCAGGGTCACACAGCTAGTGAATATCTGAGGCCAGATTTGAACTCAGCTCTCCCTAACTCCAGGCCTGGCATTCTATCCACTGTGACACCTCACTGCCCAGTGTGTTAAATATACCCTCCTGACATCCTTGTGAGGTACTTAATATCCAATATTATTATCCCTACTTCACAGATAAAGAAACTAATTCTCCATGAATTTGCCAAGGTCACATAGGTAGTAAATATTGGAGATTGGATTTCCATCCTAATTTTCCTGCTTCCAACATCCTTATCCCAAACATCCTGATGTCTCGTGCTTTGGGAAATCCCAGGAGAGGTAATACAGTAGAGAAGAGAGAAAATGAGGCACATTTAAAATGACTGGTTTGAATCTCAGTTTACCATGCATGTTACCCTGGGCAAATCAATTCCTGTCTCTAGGCCTCAATTTTTTTCAACTATCAAATGTAGAAGTTGGACAGGTTTTCTCTAATGCTTCTGCCACCTTTCTGTGATCTTGTGCTTCTGTGTGATCCCATGGCTTCAACTATCATTTTCCACATACATGACTCTGAAATGGGTATCTCTTTATCCAATGTCGTTCCTTAAGTATAGGCCCACAACTCTCTCTTCTTCTGATAATTATTTTTTAAAAAATCTACACATAAAACCAAAAGCTCACAGACATTTATCCCCCTCTATAGACGCTGTGGTTTTATTGGCATAGGGAACTTCCCACGAGGAAAAATTGCCTCTATCATAGCAAACAAGTGTCTGTTCTGCTATTTGAAGTCTTGAAGAGCCACTAGGGAACTCAAAGGTTCGATGGCATGCTCAAGATCACAGTGGGTATATGGCATTTGAATGTAGGGCTCCTTTTATCCAAAGCTGGCTCTCTATCCATTAACCTACTCTACCATGTTCCCTTTCAACATATCTAAATTTGACCTTTCTCTTTGGGCCCAAGCTAGTTGATAGTTCTTTGTGTGTCTCTGTTAGGCAGATGGGTGGCATAATAGTTAGAGTATTAATCTTGCATTTAGGAAGAACAGGATTTTAAAATGGTCCCTTTTAATAATCTTGACAATTATTAGCCACATAACTCTTTATAAGTTATTTAACTTTTCTCAACCACAGTTTCCTTATGTGCAAAATGTGGATAATGGCTATTACCTCTCAGTTTCCTTGTGAGGGTCAAATGAGAAAATATATGCCAAACATTTTTCAAACCATAATGTACCACATAAGTGTTAGTTATTAATTTTGTTGGATTATTTTGTGGTATGATTATTTGTATCTTATATCTCCTTATCTAAAATTTATAACTCCTATAGCATGTAGCACATATAACTGATATTAAACTATCTTAAAAATATAATAGGATATTAAAAAGCAAGTCCTTTGCACCAGAAGAGATATAAATGATTGTTTCATCTTTTGCTCCCTTTATTTTATCCATAAGACAATATCCTACATCTTGTCTCCTTTTACTTCCTCAGAAAGGGACTGTGAATGCTTTGAGGAATCATATTCTTTTAGATCAACTTAAACCTTTATCTATATTTCCTCATAAAGGTGAACTCCACTACTGTGAACACAAATCAGAAAAGGGGTCAACACCCATGGAATCAATTAAAAATAGCAACTCTCACTGACTTGTAACACAGAACTATTGTTTTAAAAATGATGAAAATTATTGTACAAGGAGATAATGTGCCATCATGGAAATTGTACTGAACTTAGAGCTAGCAGTAAAACTGAGTGTAAATACCATCCAGATACTAGATATAAGACTGTTGGGGAAATTTCTTAACCTTTCTAGCTTTTCTGTACTTTTAAAATAGAAAGGTAAATACCTGATAACCTAGGTCATTGGATTATTGTGAAACAAATGCTTTACAATTGTAAAGCACTTTCTAAACTTTCAGAGCTATACAAATTCAAAATATTGTTACTGTATATTGTTATTGTGTAGTTTCAGTCATGTCTGACTCTCTGTGACCCCATTTGGAATTTTCTTGGCAAAGACACTGGATCCTTCTCCATGTCATTGTATGCTGTGAGAAATAGTCACTGATAGTCACATAGATGATTCAGTTTTTCAGGCATGGTCTCTATCATTTGGATAAATTTTTGAAGGGAACCAGATGACTTCAAAGATAAAAGGATAGATAGCTTTGGATCTAAGAATCACTAGATTAGATCCCTCTTTTCAAAAGATATTAGCTCCTTGCCAATGGACAAAACCCCTCCATAACTGAAATAATTAACAAAATCTTTAAGTTAAAGATGACTTGTAGAATTTTCGCTATAAGAAGTTCTGTATATAAGTTAAATAATAGGTCTAGATACCTGTCTCAGCATAATACTTTTTAACAGTGACATTTGCACAGTAGTGCTTTGTAAATGAGCTGCTAGGTGGTGCAGTGGATTATGAGTGCTGGGCCTAGAGGCAGGAAGACTCATCATTCAGAGTTCAAATCTGTCCTCAGTCACTTAGAATCCCAGGTGACCCTGGGCAATTCACTTAACCCTGTTTGCTTCATTTTCCTCATCTATAAAGTGAGCTGGAGAAGGAAATGGCCAAGAAAACCCTAAATGGGGTCATGAAGAGACACATACAACAGCAGAAGCTTTGTAAACATTAATTCATTGAATAATAAAAAAGACACTGTATTGGGAATCAAGAAACAAGGGTTTTGTTATCAAGTTTGTTTGGATGTGTGATCTTGGTCTAATGATTTCATATTCCTTGGCCTCTTTTTTTAATGTTTATAGCTTTATCCTTAGACTCTTTTGTTTATAAGTTATCAGTTCTTTCTAGTCTTCATTTTCTTTTTCATGTCAAGTATTAAAGATTTCCAACTATTTTCTCAGATTTGTTTATTGTTTAGCAGTTAACCAGAATAAAAGAAAATGCGGAATATTCCTAAACTTTAAAAGCCCTTAATATCTTATTCATTGTATTTGGGGGTTTTCAGTTTTCTCATGTAGTAAAAAAATAATTTAGTTATTAACTCAACCCTATATATCATCTACTTGCTTCTTCTTCAACCCAATCCTGGATAGCAAAATATGTTGTCTTAATTTCTACCGAATGGGGAGGGAGAAATCATCCAGAAAACCTTTAGCCATCTTGTGGAAAACCTTGACAGTCCACGCTTTGCCCTCAAGGTTCAATTATTATCTTTTATCCACTGCTCAATTCATTTCATTATTTGATCTAGATTATTCTCTAGTTTTTCTGGTACATTGCTGGGCAGCTGGTATACTATTTCATGGTTGTAGGAGGCCATGGTTTCTTCATAAAAAAATTAGGAAAATTTCATACTGAATATTGTCATGTAGTTTACACTGCAGCTCCTCTTTTCAAGTCTTGAATATAATACAGAATTATCTGCTTGAAACACAAGAACTATATGAATTCATTGCTCAGGGAAGAAGTCACAGGCATGGTAATCAACAATAACTCTTCTTTCATTCTGTTTTCTAACTCATCAATTACTCTGTCTTCATCCAAAATGGGGCATTCATATTCTTCATCCAAGCCATCATATAACTGCTCTTCTTGTGCTAAATCACCCACAGTATTGTATGTCAGTCCTGTTCTTGATGTAAATTCTTTACCTAGTGTGGGCCTTCCAACACCTACTGTGACCATGCGCAGAATGTTAAGCAGCCTTATGGTCACAATGGCATCAGCTCTGTCCCAGTTGCCTGCTCTCCATGAGGGAGCAGCAGGCAGAAGGGGCTATGCAGGAGCCGAGGGGGTGAGTCCAGGGTCTACCCCTCTTTTTTCATTAATGTTCCTTCTATCTCTCAAATTTCATGATGCTGAATTATTAGATCCAGCCACTTCTTTAATCAACAAAATACACAATATTTATTTAAAAACAAACAAACAAAACATTTCCCCCTGCCTCAAGGAATAGGCAGAAAGGAGGTGACAATCTTCGATACTTCAATGCTAGCTGATGCCTTCTTTATTCACTCTCAAATAGACTTCTACTCCCAGAAACATTGTTGGTGTCAGCCCATTTCCCTCTACTGGTGGTCTTTGACTGTGTTCCAGAGAATCTTGGCCTCTGAGTAACTTAAAGAGTATATAGAGCCTTGTGGCAGTGAAGACCAAGGGGTTGACCCCTCCCACAAATATCAATAATTCTGGGGCATTAGCCTAACAGGAAGGAAAATTTAGTGGAAAGGTTCATCTATAAATGTGTTTCTAAGAACTCACATGAAGCTACTTCAGATCTTTAGTAATAGAGAGTCTTTGAATAGGTTCCTTAATTAAAATATATATTCCATTTGATATAATACAGTACTGTATAGTGAGGCATGGTTAATAAAAGCTAACATTTTATGACATTTAAAGACTTGCAAAGGACTTTATTCTTGCATCTCAAAATAATGCCCTCAGGGTCCAATCTGTAGCATCAGCTTACAAGGAAAATTACCTTAAAACCAAACAAAATTGACATACTACTTGTCTATGTGCAAGGTACTACGCTAGGTTGTAAGAATTCAAATGGAATCATTTCAGCCTTTAGTAACAGATCCCCTTTGAACTGGTTGCTTAACTAAAATACAATCTGTCTGATATAATCTAGAATTGTATCATAAGCCATAATTAATAAGAGCTAACATTTATGTGGCACTTAAAAATTCACAAAAAGACTTTAGACATATCATTTCATTCTTATACCAACCCTGTAGAATAGTTATTGTTTTCATTCTGATTTTACAGCTGAGGAGAGCGAAGCTGAGGAGGTCAAATTACTTGAGTAGGGTCATATAGTAAGTTTCTGACACAGGATTTAGATTCAAGTCTTCCTGACTCTGTCTACTTCACCCCACTCCCGGTAGCATAGCTGTATAGCTGTGAAAGTGTCCTAAGTGCTCCTCTCCTCACCCCTACTCCCCTTCATAATTGAATGGAAAGTATTTTGCAAGAGTGCTGATATTGTTTTCTCTTTGTTCATTCTCTCGTCTCCCCAATCGAGCACACAGTAAACATTTAATAAATGTGTTTAGATTACAGAGACGAATAAATGAGCTGGTATTGAAAATGAGCATACTGTGATGTTTGTGTATTTTACCATGGAAAAAATTCCTGCAAGCATTCAAAAGTAGCTTCAATTTTAGAATGCATGTAAATAACATCTCTAATTGTAGGAATTCATATTTATTGACCTTAAAATCTACCCTCAAGTTAATTTCATTTGTTCACATCAGGGAAATTGCATTCTTCTACTTAATGACACAGTATTTTCCATGAACATCATTTTACAAAGAGTGATATAATGTTAGGGAGAAAACCAAAGGCAACACATCATTTTCTTTGAAACTGAAGCAACTCATTATTTAATCATGCTTTAAACATTTCTATGAATCATCAGTGTAGGGTTGATTATATTTTAAAAAATCAACTCAAAGAAAGTTGTCACCAACATCAGGTTATTCCAAGTTGAAGAAACATCATTACTCTGCTTTCAGATACCATGCTTTTCTTCCCCCCTTAACAGCGGTGATATAAATATGAAAATATTAGAATTTGAATAAAACCTGGAAGTCAGTTCTTTCATTAATTTATCAGTTTCCCCTTTGTTTCTCTTCTCTTCTTTCCCACGACAAAATGAACATTTCATTAGTATTTAAATTGAACTGAACTGTATTTGAAAGTTGCTCATATGCTGTTGTCCCTTTTATCATAATTTTACCTTAATTTAGCTTGAGAGAAGAATGGAAAAATGCTGTTGCATAGAAGAAAAATGGCAAAGGTATTAGCCATACACAGTGCCACAAGATGGCAGCATTTCAGAAAATGACTAGCTGAACAGGTGCATACTTTTTCACATCCCTGTTGATGTAGCAGGGTTATTTCTGTCATTTATAATGACTAATTAGAGAGATTTTGTCAGTAACTATGGTTTTGACATACCACAGATGGGAACGATATTATTATAAAATGATGTGGGGTCTAGGAACGTAATAGTGATTAGAAGATCATAGGACTTAGAGATAGCAGGGGCCTTAGAGACTTCCTAATTCTATATCATCTTTTACAAGGAAAGAAACTTAGACCAAGAAGGGGTTAAATGACTTACTCAAGCTCAAATGGGTAGCAGAGCTGGGATGTGATCACAGGTCCTCTGGCCCAAATCTATACAGCTCATATTTTGTTCAGATTAAGATAATCCTAGCTATCCTGTAGATATTATCATATTTTGGAATAATAAAGAAAGAATCCATTGTAAATAATACTAAAACTGTACTTTTGAAAAATGTCAAGAATGGGAAGGCCACTGGTATTCATCATCTAACATATTGAATGTTCAAATGAATAAATTGAGATAACTTCTCTTTGATTCTGGAAGCATGTCAGGATCTTGTAGCTTCTATCAAAATTTTTAAAAAACTTCTTCCATTAATTCATCTAGTGTAGATGACCTATTAAGAGCCTACTACTTCTAAAGTCTATGTTAGTCATTGTGAAGAGAACGAAAAAAAAAGAAATGAGTATGTCAGTCTTTTCTCTCAAGGATTCTACAGTATACTAGAGGTAAATAACTATACACAAAAAAGGTCAGGCAAAACAAGTAAGGAATTGCAAGAACAGAGAGTTTTAAGGATAAGTAGGTTTTAATGGGAAGAGATAATTGGCAGAATATTCCTAGAAGGTGTGGTATGGCATAAGCAAATGTTTGATATTGGAACTCACAAGTCCTATATAAGGAATGACAAGTAGAAAGTTGGGGTTTGGGTGTAGCATTAGGTACATGTACAGGAAGAGTGAAAGCTACAACTGAAAAATAGGTTGAGGAACTATCATAGAAGATAGCAGATTATAGGCTAAATAGAATGAACTTCCTCTGATAACTAGCAATGAGACACCAAAAGGTGGAATTTTATTTTTTGAGCAGGGGATGATATTATCAAGAGTTTTTGAGAATGGGCACCTGGGAGAGTGTCAATATTATTCATAGAGATTGGGAAGTAAGAATGAAAAGCAGGATTCAGGAGGAAATGATGAATTCAGTTTCAGAATTACACTTATAGAGCTTGTGGTAAAAATTAAGACATCCAGGTATCCATTAAAGATTTGGCATGTTGGTCTTGAGCTTAAGACAAAAATCGGGGCTAGAAAGGTGTATTTGTTATTCAATGAAGTGAAAGTAATAATAGATGCTCTATGAATGCATGATGTAACCAATAGAAATGATAAAGAGAAAAGGGAGAAGGGCCAAGAACAGAGTCTTAGAGAATGTCTACTTTGTTAATATGGGAAAAGAATAAGAAAACAGAGAAATGGTGACTAGAGAGATAAAAGTAAAAATAGTAAAAACATGGTAGTAAAAAGCCTAGGGAGTAGAGAAGAATATGGTAATAAAAGGCTAATTAATTCATGAAATTATGAAATGATGGAGTCACACTCAGTTCATTGGTTACTCAGTTCAAACAACATAGAAAATACAGAGGTAAGCAACAAAAAGAAACAGATGGCATGGGTGCAAAGAATGGGATGTGAAGGAAGGAAATTAGTGGTTGGAAGAGGATAGGGAGGGTGAGAGGCCCAGAGATTCACTCACATAGCCATACACTATAGTGGAAGCACTCAGCAAGAGAGACCCGATGGAGACCCGAAGAGTGTTTGGTGTGCAAGTGTTTGAAGCCTAATTATTATAGTTTTTTGGGGGGGAGGGAACAGATTAACTTGTCATCTTGGGGTTAGCTCATTAACATATCCAAATTATTTCAAAGTTGTGATTAAATCTTTAAAGTTAACATCATCTCAAAGTTATGGTAACATTTAGAGTTCTGCTTTTCATATTATGGATAATTGTAGATCTGGAATCTCTCTGAGATTTACATGTCATAGGGCAAAAAGGCCCTAACAGGAAGACCTACATGGCTGATCCTGATTTAGCACATATAACCAGGATCTGAATTTTGGTTAATAGGTGATAAAATTTATAGATTATGCTCCTTTGATATTTAAGATGTTTAAAAATGACTTCTACATTCCCCATTGCAATCTTACTTTCTGCTTTTGCCACTTTATATTGGCCACTTATAAACTTATTATTTACTAACTAGGAGGGTGGTAGTGGTGAGGGGTACCAGAACAAGATACAGTTTTAACACAGGCAAGGTGGTCAACAGTATCTAGTCTCTGCTACATAGATATCTAGTAAAATGAGAACTGAGACAATGCCATTAAATTTGCTCTTAGGGTACATTGGGAAAATGCAGTTTCAATAGAGTAAATGGACAACAGCCAGAAGCAACAAATTGGGAAGTTAAGGGTAATTAAGAAGGTGAATGCAGTGAGGATGGATGAGCTGTAGAAGTGTTTGGCAGTGAATGTGAAATACATTAAGTAGGTTAAGGAAATGGTAACACAAAAATGATTTTTTTTTAAGGACGGAGAAGACCTGAATATATATTTTGAAGAAAAGGGGAAGAGTCAATAGAAAGTTAAAGATCGAAGGTACAAGGAGAAAAAATGGAGTAAGATTCTACATAAGATTGTCAGGAAAGGAATAAGATGCAGATATGCAGGAAGTAACCTTTAGAAGGAGAGTAAACTCTTTCTTGCAGACAAGAGGGAAAGAAGAGAAGATGAGTAAAAACACATTTGGGCTTAGAGCTGAGAAGGGGAATTTAGAATAACACATGGTCATGACTTTTTTCTATGAATAAGTGGAGTTCATCTGTTAACTGTATGAGAAGGGATTGATGAATTTGGGCTGGAAAAAAAGAGGAGAAATTTTGGAATAGGTATTTTTAAAGTGCTACTGATGAATAAAAAGACAAATGAATATCAATGAGGTGCTATGGCATTCATTTTTAAAAACATTAAGTGGTCAATCTCCATCTTTGAAGGGTTTTCCCCACTAGAAAGTCAATTCCTTGGAAGCAGGGACTATCTTTATTTTTATATTTGTATGTCCAGTACTAACCACTGTGTTTGGCACATAGTAAGTTATTAATAAAGAAACGTCACCGACATCTTATAATTGTCAGACTGATATTTTTAATATGAATTAAGGGTTAGAGGATGTCTAAGGTCCCTTTCAGATCCAAATATATACTCTATGACCCTATTAATTTTCAAAATATCACCATTCAATTTTATCTTATTTGATTCAGGTACTTTTATGATCCTGACTCTGCCATCCACCATGTTAGTGACCCTTCTAGCACAACGTCATTTTCAAATTTATCTGTTATACCTTATGTGGTTTCATTGAAAAAATAGAATATCACGAAGACAAGGAAAGATGCCTGGCTCACTTGGGTAAATATTTTCCCCTATGTTGACATCAAGCCATTAATGATTATCTTTTGGAATTGTTGATTCAACCAGTTCTAAACCAAACTAAAGGAACTATCTTGTAGCTCACTTCTCTCCATCTTTACCAGACTACAGCAATAGGCTCCTACCCCCATCCCATTCCTTATACTTTCATAATCCCACTAAACATACTTGTTCTTGTATATGCTTAATGCATATAAGATCCTGCCTTCCCCCATCATGGTCCTCTTCCTCCTTGTTACCTCTGTCACACTCACACTCTTCTAGCAAGGGCCCACGGATCATCCTGATATTGTTGGTCTGTTTATGCAACTCCTGGCACAGGCTCTAAAGCAGAAACCAGACCTCTTCCTTTTCTGAGAGCTTGGATTTCAAGGTTGTGTTCCAGTGTGGTGTGCAGAAACTCAAGTTCCCTGAGACCCTTACTGTCAAGACTTCCTGTTGCTTCTTTACAGAGCTGCTGCCCCAATGTAGGAAGATCCCATCCATCAGGCAGGTGGTCCAGGAGGATGGCAAAGTGCTGTAGCAGGCTGTGCTGGAGGCCATCAGCAGTCAGGCCTCCTGCAGCCTCATATATTCCTTTGCAGATGTCCTCTTTGCCCTCAACAAACACTACTTTAGCTGCCTCAGTGTGTGAATCAAGGAGATGCTGGGGCTGCCTGGTTTCCCCTTGCCCAGCTCACTGCTGAACAGAGGGATACCTTTAGCCAGCAGGTCCTCAGAGAGGGAGTGAACAAGCCGCTGCTCTGCCAAGGTCTCCATGGTACTGACTACACTGCTGACTACTGAGGGCTGGCTAAAGCTGAATTTCTATAGAATAAACCCCCCAAACCCTCTAAAAACAAAACACGAAATTAGTAATCATGAGCCTTTTCTAATATCCAGTAGCTTCGGAAGCTACTCTGCTGTGCTATTTACAGTTTTGCTAATTGTAGGTAGTATGGCAAAGATACTTGGACTCATCCCCTGTTCCTATCTTTTGAGTCTTTTGAGTGATAAAGTGATATCTGAGCATTTATAAAAATAATACTATGATGTACAACACTACGAGCTATCATTAAAGCACCAAATTACAGAATGTGAAAGCTGGAGGGAATCTTAGAGGTCATGTAACTCCTCCCTTTTCCCAAAGAGATCTACTAACTCATGTATTCTCTATTTCTGAATTTCATTCTATAACAGCATCATTGACATTTTATATGGTCAACTTAATTGCTTTGGATTTAAGGTTGTCCTTGATTTCAAATAGATTTTCCTTTATTTGTTTTGGAAGTAGATAGCAGATTTGAGGAGGGGTAATTGAAATACCTTTAGGGGTTTTTTGTTGGTTTGTTTTTTATAAATGTTAGGGTTGTACCATGACATATGGCTTCACAACAAATGCTTCCATATGAAGATTTTATTTGCCTTGACAAACTAGAAGGTAAATGATTCAGTTCTGTTCAAATTTATGAATTAGTGGAAGCCTTCTTTTTGTCAAATAACTTTCTACAGACCCCTACCCAAGAATTTTCCCAAAAAGATAATCTTAGGGTCCTCTCTAGGGTTCCCATACCTTAGAGAGAGGATAGGATGAAACCAAGATTCTGGAGTTCATATAGCAATCCAGCAAAATTTTCAACATTCTCCTCCAAACAGCTTTAAAATAATGTCTCAAATCAAATTTTAGGATGACAGAACCAATAAAAGGTCAGAGTATGACATTTTTCCACCTTAAGACAATTTAAGAGGTTGGCAAGAGGTCTGTGAGACTAGGGAGGAGGATGGCCTGGAACATATGTACTGGCAAAACAAGCCATGGGCCTTGGAGGCAGCTGGGACAGCAGCAGCAACTCTGGGAGCTCTTAGCCCATGAAGAGTAAGGCAGTTAGACAACTAGTCAGAAAGAGATTACAGAGGACATTTTGCTGGCACTGGGTGCAGCTGGTGCTGATTGACAACTCTATCACCCATATGCAGCTCTGTTTCATAGCTCCACAGTGGAGAGGAGTGCTTATACTCTGTGACAATGAAGCACTGGCCTTGGTTAGAGTTCCAGTGTTAAGAAGAGCACTAGCACTTTTTGCTGTAGGGGAGCAAAGGTCTTTCATGTGTAAAGATCAGAATACAGACTAGGAGAGTAATGCCCATCTCTCTCTAGATGAATCACCTTGGAAGTACCAAAAACTTGGGGACACCCAGAACTAGCTCTGAAAATAGCAGCACAAAAAAGTCTGAAGCTTAGGACAGTGTCTCCACACTCCAAGGTGAATAGAGTCGAACTTTAACATAAAGTTCAAATAGGCCAGAAAAAATAGCAAACAACAACAACAACAAATGACCATAAAAACCTACTCTAGTGGCAGGGAAGAACAAGACATAAACTCAGAAGAAGATAACAACGTGGAAAACAACTACAAGCAAAGCAAAGAAGAAAAAAAAATGCTGAATAGATGCAAGCCTAACAAGAATTCCTGGAAGAGTTAAAAAAATAGAGTGGTAGAAGGAATAATAGGAAAAGAAATGAGAGTTATACAAGACAATTGTGAAAATAGATTTAACAGTTTGGTTAAAGAGGCATACTAAAAAATACTGAAGAAAATAGCACATTAAAAAAACAGAATTAGACAAATGCTAAAAGAGACATAAAATTACTGAAGAAAAGAACTCCTTAAAAACCCAAATTGACCAAATGGAAAGAGAGATATAAAAGCTGACTGAAGAAAATAATTCCTTAAAAATTAGAATTGGGCAAGCAGATGCTAAAATTCCATGAGACACCAAGAAACAATAAAACAAAGTCAAAAGAATAAAAAATAGAATAAAATATGAGATATCTTATTGGAAAAACAATTCACCTCAAAAATAGATCAAGGAGATAAGTCAAGAATTACTAAACTACCTGGAAGCCATGATTAATAAAAGAGCCTGGACATTATATTACAAGAAATTATCATGCAAAATTTCACTGATATCCTAGAACCGGAGGGTACAATAGAAACTGAATGAATCTACTCATCACAACCTGAAAAAGATCCCAAAGTGAAAACTGCCAGGACATTACAGCCAAATTCCAGAGCTCCCAGGTCAAAGACAAAATACTTCTAGCAGCAAAAAAATTCCTTTCAAATACTATGAAGCTGCAGTCAGGATCACACAAGATTTAGCAGCTACCACATTAAAGTAGAGGAGGGCTTAGAATATGATATTCTCAAAGGTAAAAGAGCTGGGATTACAACCAAGGACAACCTACCTAGAAAAATCAAGTATAATTCTTCAGGGGGAAAAATGGATATTTAATGAAATAGAGGAATTTCAATCATTCCTGATGAAAAGATCAGAGCTGAATAGTAAATTTGATGTTCAAACACAAGATTTCAGCAAAGCATAAAAGGAAAAAGAACATGAAAGAGTAATCAAAAGAGACTGAGTAAATTTAAACTGTTTACATTTCTATATGGGAAAATGATACATGTAACTCCTCAAAACCTTATCACTACTTGGGTAGTCAGAAGGTATATACATAGACACAGGTCATGAACATGAGTGAGTTATGTCAGAATAACCTCTTAAAATTGAAGAGGTGAGAAAGAGTGATACACTGGGGAAAAAAGTGAAGGGGAGGTAGAATGAGAAAACTTTCTTATATAATACAGGTGTGCAAGGAAGAGCTTTTAAAATAGAGAAGAAGATGAGAGTGTGGCAGGAAATGCTTGAACCTCATTCTCTTTGGAATTGGTTCAAAGAAAGAAGAATGTCCTTATGTACGTATGTGTGTATGTGTGCGTGTGTGTACACTCATTTGGGTACTCATCTATCTCACTCATCTATCTTATACAATGGGGAAATAAGAAGGGTAAGGGACGAGATAAATGGAGAAGAGAAGAATAACAGGGTAGATTAAAGGGCAGTTTTCAGAAGCAAAATTGACTTTTGAGGAGGGACAGGATAAAGAGAGGGAAAGGGAGTGGGAGACAGAGGGAGAAGGAGAGAGGGGGGAAGAGGGAGAGAGAGAGAGACAGAGAGAGAGAGACAGAGAGAGAGACAGAGAGAGAGAGAGAGACAGAGAGAAACAGAAGAAAATAGGATAGAGGGAAATATACAGTTAACAATCATAACTGTGAATGTGAATGGGGATGAGCTCACCCATAAAACAGAAGTAGATAGCTGAATGGATTTCAAACCAGAATTCAACAGTATGTTTTTTACAAGACATCTTGAAACAAAAAGGCACATATAAGAGTTAAAATAAAGGACCGGAACAGAATCTATTATGCTTCAACTGAAACAAAAAGGCAGGGGTAGGAAGCACAATTTCAGACAAATCAAAAGCAAAAGTAAACTTAATGAAAACAAATAAAGAGGGAAATCGCATTTTTCTAAAAAATGTGATAGACAATGAAGTAATAAAAAGTGTAGCAAATTTCTCTGATAAAGGCTTCATTTCTCAAATATATACAGAACTGAATCATCCATCTATCTATATACGTATGTATATGCATGTATGTATACACACATATACATATGTATATTGTATATGCAAGTATATTTATAAAAATATGTATATATACATATAATATATAATTATATATGATTAATTATGCTAATTAATATACTAATTAGTCATATATAATTATATATAATGTATAATATATATTACATATAATATATAATTATATGCATATAATTATATATCCAAATATAATTACATATAATATACATATTATATATATATATATATATATATATATATATATATATTTAGAGCCATTCTCCAATTGATAAATGGTCAAAGGACATGAACAGTTTTCAGAAGAAGAAATCAGACCTATCTATAGTCACCAGAAAAAAATGCTCTAAATAACTATTGATTAGAAAAATGTAAATTAAAACAACTCTGAGGTACCACCTTGCAGTTAACCTAGATATAGGTACCCCTCCTTCTGATCTGTGTTCTATTGCCACACTACTCTCCAAGAACCTCAGAAACTCAGGATATAGAATAACTTGCTATAATCTTTTCTTCAATTTTATGCTGTCACTGTGGACTCAGGTCACCCTTCCCAGATGCCATCTGCATTCTTGTGGTATAGATCTTCAGTTCCTTTGAGCCATTTAAGACCTATGGTGCCAAGGTCCCAAAAAGGAATAGATAGATAGATAGATAGATAGATAGATAGATAGATAGATAGATAGATAGACAGATAGATAGATATGTGTGTGTGTATGTGTGCGCAAAGGAGAATACTGCTCAAATGAGGGCAGCTAAGATGAAGGGAAGTGGCATGTGCAATAAGTAGTATAAGTGGGACTCTCCAACCTATACAACTGAGATTCAGAAGGACAAGGGGCTCTGGGTCTTAGAGTAAAAAAAAAAGATTAACTATTTTTCTTGTCTTTTAATGAATGTTTGTGTCTTTGTATCTTTGTAAACAATGTCCCTTTATTGCTGGAATATGCTCCCTCCTTACCTCTGTCTCTTAGAATTCTTCCCTTCCTTCAAATCTCAGCTTGGGTGCTGCCTTCTAAATGAGCCCTTTATTGACTCCTAGCTAATGGTATCCACTTTGCCTTCTTGAAATTACTTGGATAACTGGATTTCCAATCAAGCAAGGTGCATTTGCATGTTGCTAGTATATAGAAAGAAATATGGCCCCAGTGTATAGAGAAAATTATGAGATTTTATTTATCTGCATAAAGTACAGAGTTGGTACCAAAAGATTTTGGGATAGTCTCTCAGTTTCTGAGACTATTTAGAAAAGGTATGTGGACACTCTAAAAATAAAGATTTTGGTAGATACATAGGGGAAGCTGAGTCCTCAATATGTTTCTTATTTCTAGCTTTCCTCCCTAGATGCTTCAGAGACTTCCTTGGGCGAGAATGGGCCCACTCACTTGAGTTAACTTGACATTTTATCTCGCTCCCAGACAAAGATGACAAGGCTTACACTCAGTCTTTGTATCTTCTGGTCTATTCCAATTCATAGAATTTCTCCAAATTGTTTGTCCTTTTGATCAAATGGATATACTAATTATTATATTCTCATTCTCTCTCTCTCTGCCCCACCTCTAGTGTTTTCTGTGAAGGATTTAAGCTGATAAGCTAAGAGTATACTCTCCCTGAAAAATAACTGGGGAGCTTTTCTTTTAAACTCCTAGACATTGTACCCCTACATCACAGATAACTGAGTGAAATGAATAGGTAAAATTCCAATCTGATTACCCTTTTTGAAGATCAGCAGAGGAAGGAGCAATCACTAAGTTGTGATCTTTCTCAAACTTCCTCAAGGCAAAAAATCCTTTGGAGAAAGGTGAGCCAGCTTAGAGATATATCTGTCCCTGGTACTTGGGAACCAAATACACATATTTAGGCAACCAATGTGGATGAGGTCTTTTGAGAGGACCTCAGGTAATAGTAATCTACAGGTTACTAAAGGTAATAGTGTCTACACTATAGTTTTTGAACTGTTTTGTATTTATTTTGTGTATACCCACATGTATATATGTGCATACATACATATATATCTTTGTATTTACATACTGTTTCCCATCATGGAATGTAATATCTTTGAATAGAAGAACTCTTTCAAGTTTGGCTTTATTTCCTCAACAAATGCTTGTTGGTTGAATGAATTTGTGAGAAAGTATGTATGATTGTGCCACGAAGATTAAAATTTACAAGATATCTGAGAAAACTGTTTACATTAATGATGTTTATATGCCCTGAAGAGGTACTGATGACAAAAGATTTTCTTTGGTTTTAACTGGGTAAAAGTGATACTTTTTTAATCTGGGTCATAAATTTCCTTAATTGTCATGCAAAACAAATAACAATTAAGTATGCCTTGTGATTTTGTTGTAAGTTTTATTTTGTTACAAAATCAAACTCTTCAAACTCTTACACTCTTACTCAATCATATAAATGTTTCTTCCCTTCTACTATGTTGTAAACTACTTGAGCATAGTAAATATAATTATTTTCTATTTTTCTTCTCAGCTATTATTCCAGGGCCTTACACATAGTAGGCATGTTTGCTGAAATAAGTGGAATAAAAGGACAACTACTGATACAAAGTAGTGTATAGTAATTGCCAAGTAAGTGTTACAAAGGTGACACCATGATCATAGGAGTCAGAGGATATTGAATTGTGACCTGGCTGTCACTATCTTTATGATCTAGAGCAAGCTGCTTAACCTCTATGGGAGGAACAGACTAAACTAAATAGTGTCTATAGTTTCTTCTAGTTCTAAAATTTATGATTATAAGTAACACAAGAACTCAGACGAAATATTGTTCTGAGCTGGGGAAGGGGAGAATAACTTCTTCATAGGAGGAAAAAAAGAGGTCTTGAACTAGGCCATAGTGGAAGAATAGTACTTATTCGGGTTTGGGGGTGGTATAGGAAGGCATTCAGGCAGAGGAACACTATGTGCAAAATTGTGCATGTGGGAATATGGGGAAGAGAGACGATGCATGAGCAGGCCACTTTGCACTGAAAGAAAAGCTAAGTAAGGCACATTACTGTACCCTTGGGTACCTCTTCTTAGTCATAATGCTGCCAAATGTTTTTCTCTAATCATCCGCCCTTTCCCCTACTTCCAACCTACTTCCCCAGACCCAAATACTTCAGCGTGTTATTAGAATGCTACTCTTATAGGGATATTTAAATATAACATTTTTCTTGCCAGTTTAAAGAAAATCCATCCCTGCATACTGATTCTTTTCTTAGCAGACATCTCAGTTCCTGAGAAGAGGCAACTCTCCCTCCCTCCATCCCTTCCAAAAGTCCTGTCTTAAACATTGAATTGGTAAGTTAACAACTTTAAGTGTCCCCAGGTATTGGAATAGCCTGAAACTGCCTGAAGGGGAGGCTTTTCTGAATAATTTCTCACAAGGTAAAAGAAAAGAGGAAGCCCTTCAAGTGACTCTACATACGATTATTATTTTTCTCTAATGGCACCCCAGATGCTGTTTCTAACCTTGTAGTAAAAGAGACAGAGGCATAGCACACAAAAGAATGAAGCCCTTAGCAACAAAAACAAGTCAAAAAAGATGTAAGAATGCAACCTGGAAGGAAAATTGGAATCTTCATCAGGGCACTGTTATTATAGCTTAGCACCTTTGCCAATTACTTAATAATTAATCTTATAAGCATAAAAAGGAAATAAGCTCTCCTTAATAGGAATAATAGCAGACATTTCTATAAGGCTTTCAGATTGACTGAGTATTTTCACTACAACAACCCTGAAAAGTAAGTAGTGCAAAAATTTTAAGTATCATTTCATTGATGAAGAAGACAGTAGTAGGAGAAGTGGAGATAGAATTGTCCTTAGAGGCAGAAATATAAATACTTCCTCTGGCATACACTAATTTAGCAGCCATAAGAGTCATTTAACTTCTCAGTGTCCTAAACAACTCTCACACTGTAAGCACGAAGGCACTGCTAATCTTCACATCAGGACAATAATTCCATATTGGGAGATCTCAGCAATGAAGTCATAGTTCTGATTTTTTTCAAAGGGAGGAAATAGGCTGAAGTCAAATCCCAGTTATGTTGCTGGTAGACGTCAGGTAGGATTTTATTTTAGATCTTTATTACATTAATTATGTGGGGAAAGTGAGGATACTTTAAAAAAAAAACAGTGGAGGTGATGCTCATGAGATACTGACTTTTTTGAGAAGAAGGACTGGTTTTTGCCTTTATTTGCATTCCCAATGCTTAACACAGAGCCTGGTACATAGTAAATGCCTGTTAAATGTTTTTTTTGATTTGATGTGGCTTGACTCTCATGCTCATTTTGACCCCTCTCAAAGAAGATATATATTCTTCTTCAATGAAAGGAGATGATTTATTGTTGTTGGTTTTTTAATCTCTCTAGAGTTTTCAGAGAATAAGACTGAAAATTGCTACAGCTACATTTTCTATGCTTTCTTTGTTATGTTACAATATTTACCAAATGGAAATTATAGCAATTTGCAGAATAAAATTATTTTAATATAGCATATGAAAACTCTGTACTTGAAGAACCAAGAGAAAGTTATGTTCTAATCTTTGTATTGGGAATAATGTCATTGTTACAATCCGTATTTTAGGATAGCACCTTGGGCCCCAAAAGAGGAAGATGAGACTGTGAGAGAGCCACAAAATATCTTAAGAACTGAGCAAAATGAAAGCAGAAGGCTCTGTAATGTGGGGTGCTTGTAGCTGACCACCCTTGGAAAAAGTAACGTTTGAATGATACCACTTAAAATTGTAAAACAAGATTTGATTGGATTGGATCTATCCTAAAACTAACTTATATTGTAGCCTCATTTAAAGTGAAATACAGCATTCTCCTTTTAGGATAATTGCGATGCCTGACACTCTTTAGGTATGTAACCCTTTACTGCAAAATACACTTCATGTTTGGCATTAAAGTGATATGTTTCTGTGCCAGTAAGGCAAAATGGGCTTAGTTTAATGGGTGTGCTTAAGGAGTTTGGCTTTTGTTTATGGTGAAAGTACTTTCACCTGTTAAACGCTAAGCCCCAGGCCCAAAGCCCTATCAGGTGTGAAACCCCCG
>CM053625.1:201307311-201346492 GCA_028646595.1 Phalanger gymnotis
TTCGCTAATTTGTTGCTCTGGGCCCTGAATAAATTTTTGGATGCCTTCTGCTTGGAGAATTCTGTATACCCAACGATTTCGAACCATTCTGATATTTATATGATCCTTTTTGAGATCATAAATTCGGCCTTCCTACTACAGTTTCAAGACTTCATAAATAAGAATTAAAAGTGTAATTATTCTATGCTGGATTTTGAATGGAATTTGTATAGAATGCCAAATCGGTAGAGGGATAAAGTGATTTTCTATGTAAGATGATTCAGAACTTCTTTCAAATAACTTGATGTTATTCAATTCCCAGTATTATGTTTTAAAAATCCATAATACTGTTTATACTGTTGTTAAAGTTCTAATTTTTCTTGTATTGTGATTTTGGGGAAATCATTGTATAAGAAATGCTATAAATTTGTAAAATAATACCTGGGGGAGTGATCTAATTATATCCTTCTCTTTTATTCTGGATGCTGTTAAATTATGAACTGAGCTATTAAAAAATTGGTCACAATGTTTAAAAATTATTAAATATTTAATTGGGTATATTTTTATTTAAAATGAATAATATTAATAACTTACTAATTGGGGGAAAGACCACAGGCCTTCCTCCCTACTTCCATCAGTGAAGTTCTTCAGGGACTCACCAGGTTCCTTTGGACTTTGGGCAAAGTAACATAATCTTATCAACCTTGCAGACAGCAGGCTAAGAAATTCTAAAGTACTTCTAAATAAAATTCTAAAGTGATTTTAATGAGGAATTAAGACCTCTCACAGATGAAGAAAGAAGTCTTCAGGATGGATTTAAACTAGAAAGAGTGAATAAGATAAAGCTTGTTGTTAACAAATATCGCAACAACATGAGAAAGATAATAATGACTGAACCTAGTCCTAAGCTATAGTTAGTAAAGCCTGTTATTTGAGGTAAGCACCCTTGGAACTATATTTTGATATCATTCTGACTTTTGATTTTAGTTATGACTGATCATTAAGTTAATAATCCACTCTTCAATAGAAATAGCATGTTTTGCTCAAACGAAGTATGATATGTGAACTGCTACAGGTGAATGCCTATGCTTGGGATCATTGAGAAGATGACCTAGCTACAGGGGTGGGGAACCTGTGACCTAGAGGCCACATGTGGCCTTCTATGTCTTTGGGTGTGGCCTTTTGACTGAATCCAAGGTTAATTGAACAAATCCTTTCATTAAGGGGATTTATTCTGTGAAGTGGGGATTCAATCAAAAAGCCATAGTTGAGGACCTAGAGCAGGCCTGCCCAACTTATTTCCCATGGGCTGCTTGCAGAATGCCAAATGATTTTGGGGGATCATCTAGGACCCCCAAAATCCTTTGGCATACCTGTAAGTGGCCCGTGGGCCACAGGTTGTACAGGTCTGACCTAGAGGGACACATGGCCTCAAGGCCACAGGTTCCCAGACCCTGAGTCCTAGCATATGCAATGGTAGGATCCCTTTCACTCTTTTTCCCCATTATGCTATAGCCTTTCTGAACAGGTAATTTTCCCACCCTGTAAATTCTGAGTGTGTCTAGGATATCCTAATAATAATGTGGAACTTTACTGTATGATTGGTTATTTAAAAAAAAAAAACACCAACACAAAACTAAACAAAACAAACAAAAAAAAAAAAACACCAGAATCCCAAACAAAAACTTCGTAACAATTAGATTATCCCAAAGACGAATGCTTGATTTGAGGTATGGTGGGTGTTCTCTCCTCCGAAGTCTTCAAGGAGAGATTTTATGATGACTTACTTGGTTTATCATAGAGTTGTACGCCTGTTGTTGTTTTTTAAAATCATCCTTGCCATGTAGCCTAAATAAGTCTATTTTGCATTAAAAAAAAGAACAATTGCTGTTTTAAAAATCTATGCCTCCTACATCTTTCATTTCTGGAGCTGATTTTTTTTATCCAAATATCCAACATTATATTTATCTCATTTATCTCATATTAATTTCATTGATTTATTCAACATATTTATTTCATCTTATTAGATTCAGCTCAATGCTCTAATCTGTTGAGATCCTTTTGAATCCTGATTTTGTCATTCAACATATTAGTTATCCCTCTCAGCTTTGCACTATCTGCAAATTTAATAAGAATACCATCTCACTCTTTATTCAAGTCACTATATTAAACAGTACAAAATCAAGTACTGGTCCTGAGATAGTCCCCTGGAGACAACACGGAGATTGATTTGACTCTTAACTATTAACAACTTATCTTTGATTCTGGCCCTCCAAACAGTTCTGAATCATTTGATTGCAGTATCTAATTCAAATCTCTTCATATTTTCCACCAGTACAGCATTAGATAATTTATTGAAGAATCTTGCCAAAATCTGAATAAACTATATCCTCAGAATTTTCTTCATTTTCTAGTTTAACTCATTGCTAAAAAAAAAAAAATTATAATAGTCTAGCATGAATGGTTGTTCATGAAGCCATGCTAGCTCCTTGTTGTTACCACTTCTTCTGGCCATCTTTATAGTGATTCCATTAGACTTTTTCCCAAGAACCAAAATTAACCTCACTGACCTATAATTTGTAGGTTCTCTTCTCTGTTTTTGAAAATCAATATAACATTTGCCCTTCTTTAATGTTAAGCTAATTTTCCCATTTTTCATGATCTTTCAAATATCACTCACAGAAGGTCAGCAATCATGTCCACCAAGACCTGAGGATATAGTTTATCTGGGACAGATGATTTGAATTTATCAAGATAAGTGCTCACATCTGGAATAGAATTATTCACTTATATTTGTTCCATCATTTATTTAAAAGACAAAGTTATCATTAAGGCAAGTCAAAATATTATTAACTGCTCTGATTGTGGCACAGAGAGAGCCCTAGAAGATAATATAACTGAAGCCCCACATTACTACTATGTATCTCTGTCCTATTTGTTATCTGCTCCCCAAACTCCTCATGTATTTCTTCTTTCTGCTTTGGTGGTCTGTAGTAAACTCTAATGGTGAAATCATATCTATTTCTCCCTACTTTGACCTTCACTCTCTAATAAACTTCCCTACTCCGTTTCCTGAATTTCCTTAAACATATATACGTTCTTAATATATATAGTTATCTCACTACTTCTCTTCTTTTACCTATTCTGCTTCTTTTGAATAAGGTATACCCTTTCAGAGCCACAATTCATTCATTGGATACAACCCACCAAGATTCAGTAATATCTATGAAGTCAAATGTGTCCCTTTACATTAAGACCTTTAGTTTCTTCTGTCTGTGGCCTAAACTTTGAACTCTTGAAGATAGCCAGCTTAGGGTTTGGATTCAATTACTGTCTCTTAGATTTTGTTGCCTGTGAATTACTGGTATCTCAGCTGTTTTTCTCCTTATTTTTTGAGGATATTCCCTATACAATATAATACTGGGAATATATACCAGAAAATTTCTCTTTCTTTCCCAAATGCTCTTTAGTTAAAGTCCCTTGGATTAGCTTTGCAACACACCTGGCTGTTACATTTATCCTGTCCTTTGTTAGCTTTACTGTCCTCTTTTGCCAGGAATCTGTCAACCTTAAATCATAAGCCAGGATCCAAAAGTCCAGATTCCATTTCCAGACACCATCTTCTTAGCCAGCTGTTCATTTCCCAAATTAATGTTTGTCTTCTCTGTCCCTTGTTTTCAATTTCAATAACAGTGAGGAAAACACAACTGTGTCCCTCTGGTCTTTAGTTTTCTGCCCAAGATTTTATGATCATTGGCAATACTTTTTAGGTTCCTTCTGGTAGTGTCATTTGTGCCATATAAGTCACCAGAAGCAGGTAAATGTCATTCATTTTGTCTTAGAAGATCACACAGATCACAGCTGGTTGACTGAGATAGAAACACATACATTACATATTCTCTTTTACGTCTTAGATACAGGCTCCAGAAGACACTATAATAACACTATTGTTATCAGGCAATTAATTGCCTCAGTACCCCTTAAAGAGGGAGTCAAATATTCTTCTCTTTGTTCCTCTTATCCTTATTGAGTAATTTCTTGCCTGAGATCATTTGAGACTCTATTATGACATTCTTGGGAAGACAAGAAACTTCTTCCTCTTCAAAACATTTGCCACACCTCTTTGGAAAGAGCCTCCCCCTCCAGAAAAAGTTCTAGTTGTACAGATTCTTTTTTCCTTCTCTTCTTTCTCTGTGTAATGTTTTTCCATATATTATTATTCTAAAGGGGTCAAATCTTCCATTCTCCATCTCCAATCTCTTCCCTCTACCCACTCTCTGACCTCACCAATAAACTCTTGCATCTTTTCTTTAGAAGACCTTAATTTTCCCTAAAACCTAGACTGTGGAGAAACACTCTAGGCCCTTCAGTTTTTTATCTAGGTTGAGGATCAACCTACTTTTAGAATACAGATCACAGCTACTTTGCTGAGGCAGGAATACACACATTACTGTACATATTTGATGCAAGTAATTGTAAAATCTTTCCTACTCCTCAAAATGGTTAAGATTTCCAGTACTGTTTCTTTAAACTATGTATTGACATTTAGACCTCAATATTAGCCACCTTGTAATTTTTTTATGGAAAAATTATCAAATTTACACTTAAGCTAAAGGTCAGTGCAATAGGTTTCAATGTATTTTTAGTGGTAAAGAACAGAGCAAAAAGCACTTACTATGTGCTAGATGCTGGAGATACAAATAGCAAAAAAGAGGCAGTTTTTGCTTGCAAAGAGCCCATACTCTTAACTGGGGAGAAATATCTCAAAGAGATTATAGATGTAGGATACATGGAAGGGTCCACAAATCTTAAAGGTAGAGCAAAAAGGGCCAGTCATGTACTGTGAATATAAAGTGACAGATATGTAGTCATAATTGTCCACCAGGCTCCATTAAATACAAAAAGACCAGAAGAATAAATTTCATGGATATAGAGCCACTGAGAGAACTCAGTAGTAATTTCTTCTCCCCTTCCCGAACTCCCCTGAAGATCACTTAGACTATCCTTATGGGACTAATTTTATGGTTCTTTTGGGTATCTGGATCTGACAGATATCTCTTATCACTTTTTATTAAGGGGCAGAACTATCTATTAACATCAAATCATCCTTACTGTCATATTCTCATAAAGGAACAATTTCAACAGCAGCATAAAATTTAAATCCTCTAATCCAGATTAGATAGAGGAAGAGAGAGACAACAACAAAAAGCAATAACTCCTCTCCCTCACCACTTTCTTTTCCCAGGAGTACTTGTTTTTGTAGCTGAGGACCCTCATTCCAGCAATATAGGAAACAAATTCTGTCATTCTGTCACTCCAACAAACAGGCAGAACAATGTGCCCGCCAGAGCAGCTCAGCAGGGCTCTTAATTCAACAAGCTGCAGCCATTTGTGTTTGCACTACAATCACACTGGGCACCCAAATGCCAAGCAATGTGCAAAGCAACCTAGCAACTGATTAGTGATAATGCTTCTGGGCAAAAAGGTTAATAGCTATTGTTCCAGTGTAGGCCTGTACCCATAGCCCACAGCCCAAAGTGGTTTTCCTTGATTATAAACACCATATGTTACCAGGGATCTCTTCTATCAGGTGTTGTGGCAATTTGGTAAAAACAGGTAAAAAGAGGAAGCTATATTTGCATACATCTTCCTACAATTCCCCATACCTCTTTTCTCTTTTCCTTTGTTTGAATTTCAACTTTTATTCAATAAACATTAACAAACACCTACTGTGTTCAGAGCACAGTTTACTGAAAGCACATTTACAACCAAGAATGCCATATTTTGTTTCAATGGGCAACTTCCAACCCAATTTAAACCTTGCATTAATACAATTTCCCACAGCTACCTCAGCCAATTAGCATATGCTTAGAGATTAAAGAGATTAAAGGACGACGCCATTGACTATAATTGCAGGAATAAAGCTTGTACCACTGATTGCTTTCAGAAAGGCAGTCATAGGATTTTAATGCTCAAAGTGATCACAACTTTTAAAAAACTTGTTCCTGATCACAACTTTAATCCCAGGATTTCAAGACATGGAATAAAGCAATTCCTCCCACCCCCTTGTTTAATTCACTGAATGATTGTTTTAATTTGCTAAAGCTGCTTTGTGGGAAGCAGGGAGGGAAGGAGGAATGGAGCAAAGAAGGAAGGGAAGGAAGGGAGAGGGGAATAAAAAGGAAGGCAGGGAGGAAGGTAGAAAAACAAGGCGAGAAGGAATGCAGGCAGGCAGGTAGGAAGGAATACAGGAAGGAAGAGTTTATACTGAATATATTTTGTCAGAGGCTTAAATCTAGGCCCCTAGGAAGATTTGTAGGGTCCAGCTCCACTTCAGCACATATTGGTAGCCTAACCTGTTATAGTACTTAAAAGTTCACACATTATAAGGGAAGTAGATGAACATGAGTAATTGAAGTTTTGGGAAACATTTTTCTCCCATAATAAAGTGACCTCTAGGGCCCAAGGAACAGTTATGGGGATGTGTGCATTGACATCCTTGGTTTCTTATTTTTTTTTCCCTCAAATCAAGATGATGAAAAAGATAATTCTATTTTCATAGTGGCAGTCTCAATTGTCCTAGATTTTCCCTGCCAATACACAGAATTTTGCTAAGACTAATCAATGACAGTCATTTCCCACAGAAAAATAACCTGACTTGTGACTCCAAAGATTGCATACTTCCCCATCTCCCTTCTGTATCAGAATGTTGCTCTAAGCAAACCTAAAAAGCTACAAAAACCTAATGTACACCCTAAGAAGGGAAAGCTGCTAAGCAGGGAACAGTTTTCGTTAGTATACTAATACATATTTTTCCATTCACCATAGCTTATCACTTTTTGATTCATACTCATAAAGACTTCACGGTGGCTGAGATAGTCCCTGCATTTTCATGGAATTCAGGATGAGAAACTCCTTTAAAATCACTGATTCTGGGCCTTATATTGCCAATACAAAGGCATCTACTTCATGTATGTATGCCTTGTGCCCCATAAAATTTTAAATTTCTTTAAAGCAAAGCCTTGAATGTTTTACCAGTGAACAATAAAAATCCATATTAAATACATAGAATTATGGAATAATTATCCAATTGAATCCATAGAAATTCTGCAACAGGGTTATTGATTACAGGCTATTGTGCAAGGGTAGTCCAACAGTATAGTAAAGCCTTTACTAATTGCTAAAGAGCTACCATCCAAGAAAAAACTGTGCAATTTTAGCTTTGGACTCTCCTTATAGACCTCTCTAACACTATTGTTACACATTTTAGCTCCTAGATTCCTTAGGCTGTATAGCGCACTGGGGTATCAGTAATAATCTCAAAGGGTGTCACTAATTCCTGAAAATGAAATTAATTTTAATTTGCCTTAATCAATTTTAAAAGTAACCATATGCTACATAGCACTTTTTCCTCAGAGAATTTTTGAAGTGCTGTAATAAAACAAAGATAGTTTGTTATAAAGTGTATTGTGAGCCTCCATCTACTACAGAATTTGAGAGTGGGTTGTGACTGTACCTCTAAAACCAAAATATAGGTGATTTTTGCCACTGGGGTTGAAGTCTAGGGTACAGTGAGACAAATTGAACTTGATTTCAAAGACTGTATATCCTGACTGGTGTATGTCATACACCTAGGTATTGCAGTGGGTGGGCCTAGGTCAATGTCAACACAAAAGCCTCATCAGTTTGGATGTAGCTGGGCATATCTATCATACCACAATAGAAAACAATGTTTTTTTTAAGACAAAAGATAAGAATAAGAAAAAAAAAGGTAGGAGGATTCTAAAGAGTACGAAGTTAGTGTGAGTGTGGGTGTGGGTGTGTGTGTGTTTAGAAAGGAAAGTACCATTGAAGCATAAAATAGATTGAAAATAGATAGACACAGAAGCAGATTGGTCAGTGAGGAGTTTATAAAGAACAAGTTAGGGTGAGGAAAGAACTTTTTCTGGTAGAGATGACCTATTAAGATTGAACCTATTAGTATAGAAAGGGCATCTTCATAGACCCCTTCAGCTGGCCTGGCAGGTACTGATGTTGTTCATGTAGAGAATATGGGAAACTTGCTTTGGGGAAAGTTGTGAGGACATTTAAAGGAGTGGACATTCTATAATTGGTTCTGGACAGTTAACTATGTAGTTAGGTGGGGGCTTTTTAAAATTGGCTCCAAAGCCAAAACTGTTTGTGTTTTTCAAAAAACCTAAGTCAGCGTTTGCCATCTCTTTGATTCATTAGCTTCTGACGGCGATATTTTCAATCATTGTAGCGAATGAGAGAGATTGCATAGGATCTTTTCCTCCATTCTGAGGCTATGTGGCCCTGAGAAACAAACATATATTCTTAGAATTTTTCATTTCTTCTTTGCCATTCTAGGTGAAGGGAATGAATTATCTGAATTTTAAGATCAGGAGAGATAGACACAGAAATTAGGTGGTGTAGCAACAGTGCTACTTGCCTCTATTGTGACTGTATAAGGCCGATAACACCAGCACACAGAAGGGCTGCTAGCACAAGTTCTTTGATCTGCTTTTCTAAGGAAAGCAACTTAAAGGGGTTTACAATCTCGCTTTAATCAGGCATATATCATTCACTTAGTTCAGGGGGAAAAGTCAGCACCTGAACTTTAGAGCAAATACAAACAGAAATTACAGAGAAAATATAAACAGAGCAAATAACACAAATCAACAGACAGGCTTCTAGCTGTCTGACCAAAGCTATACATAGTTACCAGAGAGAGAAGCACCACCATCTGGGTTTTCAAAGCCTGGGGGGCTCCTTAACAGCTATCCAGAGTCTCCACACCAACATTCTTCCAATGAGTGAGCCCCAAACAAAATGCTAACCTCAGAGTATATATATACATCTTCAGGGTCAGAGTGTTTCATACCTCTTCTGACCTAACTAGCAAAAGGGTGTGAGCCTTCCTACAAACAAAGGCAAGATTTAATCAAGGGCACTCGATTGCTTTAGTGCTCAGAAGCACTCCAAAACAAAAGACAACAAAAAGTCCCACTTTGCTTGCCATTACAGGCAGTCAGAATCCAGGTTGGGTGTCATAGCCAGCTCAGCATTGAGACTTTGAGTAACAAGGAAAAATCTTCAGTAACAACTTTTCTAACCCACGGCAATAAAAACTGAGATGAGAACTCCGTCAGCATTGATGTTGACTTTGGATGTGAACTTGATGGAACAAACACATTGTACGGACTGAGCTAAAGTTTGTGCTGACTCTTCAGAGATCAAGGCAGTGTAGAGGAGAATATGTTCAGGAGGTATTAAGGGAAATACTTTGCATTTTGCTCCTATTATATCTTTGAAGTAAATATTCATTTGGAAAAGCTAACCATGTTAAGTGGTTTTAAATGGAAATGGGGTTCTATTCAAAGGCCCGTAATGCATAATAGAACACAGATAGTTGGGTTCTGAGCACATGGCAATAGATGGAATAAATATACCAAATCCTTCAGGATACTCTAGAACCCTGAGAAGGGGATATGGTAGGCCTGACCCTGATGGGTAGGTTCAGAGTAAAGATGAAACACACATATAAAATGGAAGGTTCCATGGAATGAGTGATTGAAAATAAAGGAAAAATCAGAGATGGCTGAGGAAAGAAAGTACTGAAAGTAGTGGAAGAGGAACAATCAAGGGTTCTGGGAAGGGGGTTTCATAGCAAGGATAAAAGCCAACATTTATTCTTCAAGAGGAAAGGAGATGGAGGGTAGAGGAAAAATAAAAATTGGAAATTTGGAGAAAGTTAGTTGAAGAAGCTCATATCACATTACCTTGATCTTTTTAATAAAATAAAACTTAAGGTCATCCATAAGAAATGGTTATAGTTGATGCTGAGGAATGGAATAATGTTTTGAAAAATTCGAAGAGGAATGTAATGGGCAAAAGCAGATAATAATGAAAACACTGTTATCGTTGAATTGGATGATATCAGGGTCTACCTGCTCCAACCTGTATCAAAACAAGGATTCATTCTACAATGTAATGTTAATTTGTCACCTAGCCTTGGTCCAAAGGCCTCTTACACACAGGATCTCTTTCCACTTAAATGTAAATGCAAGCCACTTTGATTTAGCCTTAATTGTTAGGAAACTTTTCTTTCAAGACTAAATCTACTTCCTTGCAACTTACATTGCTGCTAGATTTGGCCTTTTGTGGCAAGGAAAATATTTCTCTCCTATATCTGACAACACTGCAGGTACTGAAACACAAGTGTTCTACATTTTCTTTTCTCTCAGATATGCATTTCTGTATATTTTAACTGATCTTGTCATCCAAGGATCTCAAAATAGAATCTCTGAAGTGAATGAATCCATCCCTAGTCGTTATATTTAGCAAGCCCTTTTGGCCTTTTCTAGCCCTCTGTCTTAAATCCACATCATTTTCACTTTTCTCATCCACTAACTCTAATAACCAGCCTAAGCTATTCCTTGAATCTGGAATATTTTCTCTCATTCCTGTATAATCACAGTCCTGAAACATTTTCCTCTGCATCTTCACATTAAAGAATCCTCTCTCAATCTCTTACATAAAATCTTTCTTCATTGATCTCTCCTGAGCTGAAAATGGCTACTCCTTTCTCTAACTTTGCTACAACATTGTCTCATGGATTTGTGTTATTATATTTTACATGTCTTATGCTCTCTGTGTTTGTATCACATCCCTTAAGCAGATGTTAGGTCGAGAATCTTACAAGTAATAAGTGATTAATTAATGTTGGTTAAACTGAGTTGAATTTTATGACTTTCTCTAGCAACCTTTGATAATTTTAAGAGAAAAAGAATTGGATATTGGGTACTAAAAAGGATTGGGGATTACCAAAATAAGAATGGCAAAAGTCAAGATTATGTGAGAGATTCAAGAAAGTAAAATACTGAGGACTGAAGACTGGTCAAGAGGCAAATGAAATCAGAAAAGGATGGACTGGGAGTCTAGGAAGACAAGATTCTTAAAAAAGATTAAAAATAAGAAGATAAACTAGCATGAGGGTATGAATGGGGTGGGGGAGCGAGGGGATATCAGTGTCTTTGTGTGTTTCACCTTTTCAGATTTTTTTCTACCTTTCTATTTTTTTTCATGCTCCTCAAATAAAAATTTTGGTTTATTTGGTGTGTAAATGTGTGTGTGTGTGTGTGTGTGTGTGTGTGTGTGAATGCTCATGTTTACTAGAGACGTGCACACACATAGAGAGAGAGGGAGAGAGAGAAACAGGGAGAGAGACAGGGAGAAAGAAACAGAAACAGAGAGAGAGAAAGAAGACAGAGAGACACAGAAACGCAAAGACAGAGATACAGAAAGAAAATGTCAGAGGGAACTTATTTCTTATTCTGTCTCCCAGGATTGTTGTGAGAAAAACATTTTATATATGATAAAAGCATTACATAATAATGTCTTTATCAATATCACCTCATCATTATCATTGTCAGCATCATAACAAAAAAACACCAGCTTAACATTGTTTTTAATGATTTAATTATTTAATGAAGGAATTTCAAGACATTTTAAAAAATTAGTGAATTTTAATTCATGCAAGAGTGATGGATAAAAGTGATTTCAAATGATATTAATTCTAAATTAACCACTTGCAAATAAAGTTCACATTGGTTTTATAAAAGCAATAAAGGCTATATCAGTCATAAAATTCTTTCATAGTTTGGTTTGTTTACTTTGTTGTGTTGAAATGTTTATTTGAATTCTTAATGGTTCATTTGACTGGTGATAACAAGTGAATTGCTCTGTATTGGAGAATTAAATCAAATAATCACATGATATGTGTGCATGTGTATCTATCTATCTATCTGTCTATATTTTTGTACATATATACACACATATGAGTATTGTGGGTATTTATCTATCTGTAATCATTTCTCCAAAGAACCCCATTGCATTCTTTCAGATCTGTATATGGTGAGGTGTTAGCATTTAGCAATTCAGCCTTTACCTAATTCCCTGCCTTCTTTTGATGTAACATTTTTCCACTCAATTTAACAAATATTTATTAAGTACTTCATATGAGACAGCTAGATGGCATATAACTTGAAGAGCTTGAATCATAAAGTCCTTAGTTCAAGTCCTGCCTTGGACATTTACTAGTTATATGACCCTGGCCAAATTGTAACCTCTCTGTGCCTCAGTTTCCTCACATAAAATGAGGGTGATAATAGCACCTCCAAGAGTTGTTGTGATGATTAAATGATTTAACATATATAAAATATTTTTATACCTTAAATTGTTATATAAATCCTAGTGATGAGGATGATGATGATAATGATGTATGAGTCACTGGGCTGGGTAGACCTACCATCAAAGAGCAATGGACTAATTAAGAAAAAAGAAATCTATTATTATTATTGGCAAATTCTGCATAATGATCTCCAGGCTAATACGTTATTTAAGATACGAGAGATCTTGGAGATAATTTCATCCAAGCTTCTTTCTAATCCATTTTATAGATGAAGATACTAAAGCCCAGAGAGGTAATATAACCCATCCAAAGCAAATCTGCTACTGACACTAATAGCAAGGACTAGGACCCAAATACCTTGATTCATATAGTCTTTGACTCTTTCCAGTGGGTCACACTATATAAAGCAGGATGTGACCCTCCATTATTATTCCCCCCTCCCCATAAAAAGTCTCGTATGATTTTTAACAAGGAGACGAACAAATCTAAAGTAATTTGCTGGTTCTATAAAAAGTTAAAATTAGATGAAAAAATGTTGCAGGAAGGACTCTTAGTTTTATAGGAAAGTTTTAAATAGCTGATCAGCAAAGAAATGTTTTAAGAATGTTTCTCAATATTGTGATGAAGTTGGGGCATAATGGATTAATGAAGTTATTATCCAGGGTATGCCTATATATATACATACTCTATTTAAAACACATTAATCAAAAGAATCAAATGCAAAGCAGCTTTTGTGGAAATGAGAGGGAAATTATCTTTTTCTTTCATCAGGACATTCATTGAGATGCATAGTGTTAGGAACAAAAAGTCCAGTGTCTTTCTATTGTGGATGTGAAAACTGAACTCAGAGCAATTAAATGAGTTGTCCAATGACACACAGAGGGTTAGTAAAAGAATCAGGCCTAGATTCTGTTGGGTTTCCTGACTTCTAATGCTTTCCCTACTAAAGTAGGCTATTTGCATCAGTATAACTAGGAAATTCTCACATGTTAAAAATCAGATTTTCTCAGTTGCCTCCACATCAATCACATAGCCAGGTCAATCCAGACAAAATGAAGTAGAGACTTAATGTGCTTACCTAAGGGGGGGGGGTACCATTTATACCTGATTTGGATCACTGAGTATATTATTCTAATTATTCAAAGCAATCAATATAGAAATACCAAACTAGAACTGTTTTTCACAATTCATACGGTGAGAGCTGTGAAATGCTTCATGGAGGATAAGAGTGGGAGTGGTTATAAATGTAAATTTCAAGGTAAGAAGTTTAAAAAAGGTGATAGTCACTTTGAATGTTTTAAGAAGTGAGCACTTTAGACATAAATTAACAGACAAATAAATTACCCATCCTACAGCAAGATCCACTCTGAAGACACTGATTATTACGGTTCTTTAAATCACCCTCATGTGTGATACAGTAACCTGATTAACTGCCCACATCTTGCTAAGATTCTCTGTATCACCTAAGGCTATAAACAGGACTCCACGACCCACTCACCTTACCATTCCATTAAATCTTCAATGAAGAAAAAAAATGACAATCTTGGCATTGAGTCTGTTGCAAAATCCACAGGATGACAGCATTTCAATTGTAACAAAAGAAATGCCAAAAAAAATGGGGCCAAGCTTTGCCTAAATACCTGATGATATAGAGCATTGAATTTCCTACTGAGGTTGGCAGAAAAGAACATTTTATTTAATAGGGCAGGGCAAACCCAGCAATGATGCTAGCTACTAGCACTATGGGCTGTCTAGAGAGACGTTTTAACCGTTAACCTGAATTGGACTAATTGATTTGAACATTAGTAACTAACGTTAAAATGGATAATTCTGAAGGCCAGCCATTGAGAGTCTTTTTGGCCTAGAGTCTATGACAATGTTAACCATTAAAAATCACCATTTTAATTATGCTTGATACTACTGGCCTGATCACCTCTTCTGCAGTTTTTTTGAGGTAAAGGCAATTCCAAAAGAAAAGCAAGCATGTTAAACAGCCATAACCACAAACAACGCTTGCACATAAAGCATCTTTGTGAAACAGGAAAACATAATACAAAAAGGGTCCAAAGGGTGCCATCAGGCCAAATAATGATCATTACTTTTGGCAGCAGCCTTGTGTGAAAATATACAAATTCCAAGACCAATTACTCTAGTAGATGAGAACTTAAGCAAAAGCACATAGAATTGCACAATTTACAGATTAAGAGTTGTCATTGTGCTAGAAGAGTTCTAGAGTTCTAATACAAACTGACAAGTATTTGTCCAGCATGTGGTTTATGCCTTCAAATGGGGAGGAATCTACTTACCTCCTCAGGAAAACCATTTCACTGATGGATAGCATTAACACACCTATGTTTTTAATATAAATGAGTTTTTCCTCCAAAGTTCTCATTCTCTCCCTCTCTCCCTCTCTCTTTCTCCTTCTCCCCTTCCCCCTCCCCCCCTCTCTTCCCTTCTCCTTCCCCCTTCTCTTCCCCTTTTCCCCACTCTCCCTCCTCTCCTTTCCTCTCCTCCTTTATTCTCCTCTCTTCTCTTTTCCTTTCCTCCTCCTCAACCTCCTCTTGTTCTTCTGCAGAGCATTTGTGGAGGGAGGTTATTAGTATACTGTGGAGAATGGAACCCATGTTATTTGAAGATTGGCTGAAAAAAAAGACTATAGAAAATAGAACAGAGCATCAAGGCAGGATTATAATTTTCATCAAATTTTGGAAGTTCTATCATTGAGAAAAGTAGTTAGACTTTGTACTACTGCACTCCAGAGATCAGGATTAGGTGAAATGGTTAGAGTTTGCAGGAAAGAAATACAAATTTTGGAGTCATAGAAGAGCTTCCAGGGAATGAGAGCTGTCAAAAAGCGGAATAGTCTGCCCCGGATAGTGTTTCTCCATCACTGTTGTTGGATTGAATTGGAGGAAAGGGCAAATTTAAGCTTCATGCAAAAAGCCAAACCAACAAAACAAACATAGAGTAACAAATAGAGTAATTCATATTTTTGTTTTGTTTTGTTTGTTTTTAAGTTCATTTATTGCCTATAACTCAAAGTAGCTCAAAACTAGCTAACCACTTGTGGAAAAATAAGGTAGTAGAAACAGCCCTATCTGTGGAAGCAAAGCACCTGGGTTGAAATCTTGCCTCTGATCCTCACTACCTGTGTGACCTTATAATATTACTTAATTTCCTTTAGTTTCATCGCTTGAAAGGAGTAGATGGCTCTTACAGTTTCTTTCAGCTCTTGATCTATGAACTTACACAGTGGAAGAGATATCTGTGGTCAAAGTTATGCTAGATGACCCCCTATCCTTCCCAACATCTAGAGTCTATTAGTCTCTAACTCTGTCCCTAAAAGCTACAATTCCTTCTATATATCACTGAATGTGGCAATGATATGGGGTATAAGTTACATTTCAAACTTTTTGTCCTTAAATCATCCTAGTATACAGTATTATTTTGTTGTTACAATGATCTTTTAGTGTGACAAATATAAGGAATCCCAATCCTGCTCAAATTTCAATCATGGCTCACATTTAACAGCAGGAGAGTATACTGACTCCAATCAGTCAACTTGAAAGGGTTGGGGAGAGGGACTAGAATTGTGATTTCACAGACATAGGGAACTCATTGGTGGGGAAACTCCTTTTACCAATGCAGGCAGGCACCTACTCTGTAATTTACAGCCTTAGAGAGATGTCCAGAGAACCTAGAGGTTAAGTAAACTTATCTAGGGTCACCCAAGAAACATCTCTTGAAAATAGGAATTGAGCTTAGGTCTTTTGACTGAAAATTTAGTTTAGTATATGTCACATCATTCTGCCATAGAATTATGTAATAAGTGAAAAACAAAGCAGAGGAAAGAGAAATCATTGCAGAGAAATTCAGATATATAAAATCTACTTCATCACTAATTCTTTTCTAAAGTTGTATTGAAAATATTATTCTCATATACCGAGAGATGAGAGGTCTGAGAAAGAGCCTGAATTTGAAATAAGGAAAGCTAAGTTTAGGTCTCAGATCTACCACTTAATTCCTATGATCTTGTGCATATACATATATATATATACATATATAACATATGAAATATGTTATATATATGCATATATATATTTCCTCCTCTGTAAAATACACTTAAGAGTTCTAATTCTTCTTTGTGTCATATCTGGCAAAGCTACTGACTCCTTCCCACTATGTTTTGTTGCTGTTGTCAGTATAATTGAAAGTCATAATTGAAAAAAAATGCTAAATTTTATTTAGACATTTTGAAAATAATGTTGTAATTTCTTTTTACATCTATATTCATGGAACCCTTAATCCTACTGATGGACCCCTTGCATAAGGACCTCTGGAATAGGTGGTCTCTGAGGTAGGTTTCCGCTTAAAAGGATTATTACATAATCCTAGTTCATAAAGGATTATGAACAGGAAAATTACATATATAGTCTCCTATTCTAGCTCTACATCTATGATTATATAAAAAAGTAGATCTGACCAAGGCCTTTGATACTGACAGCTGTGAGTTCTTCTAAAACATTTTGTCAAAATTTAGTTGCCTATAGTAGTTCATCGGCATTGTACATCAGTTTCACAATGGCATGCTTGCCCTAGTTCTGAATGATGGACAATGCTCTTGTACTTTCCCATTCACCAGTGGAGTGAAACTAGCCTGTGTGCTTTCTCCCATGCTTTTTTTTTTTAAGCAGGATGTCAAATGCCTTCAATGGGGACAAACACAGATTCAAGGTTAGCTACCATGCTGTTGGTAAAATTTTCAACTTGAAAAGACTACAAGCCAAGACCAAAGCAGAGAGAGTTGTTGTATGATTTTCTGCTTGCAGCCTCTGAAGCTTATCTGTAACAAAGTATGGATCAATTATCTACTGCTTATGCTAATTTTTTCCTAACAATTAACACCAAGAAAACAGAGGTGCTCCATCAGCCAGCACCACACCATCCATACATGGCACCATATGGAGGAAATGGAGAAGTTTTTACAACCAATGGAGAAATTTTGAATGTTGTAGTTAAGTTCATTTATCTTGGCAATGTACTTTCCAGGGATGTACACACTGAAAATGAGGTTGATGAACACATATCCAGAGCTCGCCAAGTGTTGGGGAAGCTTTGAAGGAAAGTGTGGGAGAGAAGAGGTATTAGACTACCATAGTGAAGGTCTACAGAGTTTTTGTGCTGACTTTATTGCTATATGCCTGTGAAGCCTGGACAGTGTACCAGCCCCATGACTAGAAACTGAATTGCTTCCGTTTGAATTTTCTTAGACAAATTCCGAAGATACCTGGCATGCTAAAGTATGTGATGCTGAGATCCTTTCTCAAACTTAACTGCCAAGCATTCAAACTCTACTGCAGAGAGCACAATTCTGATAGACTGGCCACGTTGTTCAAATGCCAAACATAACACTTGTGAAAAAGAGTGTCTTATGGAGAACTCACATGGTGGTCAGAAAAAGCTATAGAGGGATACTCTCGAGGTTTCTCTTAAGAACTGTGGAATTGATTGTTTGTCATGGATGGCACTGGCACAGGACCACCCAGCATGGTGGATCCTCATCAGAGAAGGTATTGTGCTCTGTGAGCAAGGTAGAAATGAAGTACCTCAAAAGAAATGTGAGATGAGCATTTTTGGAGAATCCACCCCAAATGCTCACGTGGACTATATGTTCCCAAACTTTGGTAGAGCATTCTGAGCTCATATTGGTCTGTTCAGCCACAGTCAGATGCACTATAATTTGACTCTAACATAGTGTTTTTATTTTGGTCCTCTTTGAGAATGAAGGACAACAACCAAGATAAAAAAGTGAGATAAAGTAAACTTAGGAGATAAGTTTGGAAATGTAAAGAAAAAAAAAGAAGAAATATTTCAAGACAGATGAAGATATAGCAGGGTTTTACTGGTAAGTTTAAAGATCCACAATGGGATTGCCCTCTAGATCTTATCTTGTATAAGCAATTGTTTTTTTTTTTAATTAAAAAGAACTGTCTTTAATGATCTGAGAGACTTATCCAAAGTTATGCAACTAGTTACTAACAGAACCAGGTCTACCTGACTCCCAGCATCTTATACATATGTATTCCCATGCCATGTGTCCAATCTGGATAAAAGTCTACTAAATTTCCTCTATCCCCCATGTAGTTATTTTGGTCAATGTAGGGACCTACCAGTTGTAGAATTAAACATAACAGTTAGCCTATATGAATTTTCATGTTTGTATTAATGTAGATGAGAGGTGTCAAACATAGGGCTCATGGGCTCACTGTCACCCACAATATTCCCAAATGCAGCCTGTACCAAATTAAAATGTAGTTCCTATCTGATTTTAATGTGTTGATATGGGTGTATGTATGTATGTATACATATATCTGTGTTTTATATATGTGTGTATGTGTGTGTATAAACACATGAGGTTTTCTAAGTTAATATGGAGTCTGCAGGGATCCTTATGTACAGTTTAGTGACACCTCCCATTTTTATTTGAGTTTGATGCTTCTGGCATAGACTGCACCATCATCTACCATCCTTGCATACATTCTAGCTTTTCTTTGTACAAATATTTAATTCAGTATAAAAATCTGGAAAGGAACTAAAACTTTCAAGGTGTTTCCCTGAACAATCACAAATATTCAGGATAAGCAGCACCAGAACACATAAGATAAAAATACCCTTGAAGTCCTCAGCAGATTTCACTAAAACATTCATCTTACCAGTAAATAGCCTTTTTCAAATTTATTTTCTTTAACTATTGCATATTTCATTTCTGAGCATTTTCATTAGTATCTGTCAATAACTTAACATGTCTCATGTTTTAAGACCTTTAGGCTCAATGCAGAAATTCAAGATAGTATGCAAGGGAACAAGGATCTTTTTTATAACTTGTTATATGTATTGTCTAGTATTGTTCATTTCACATAAATGAGACATGTACAATCATATTGTTACTCCTCTGGACTCATTTAAAATACATATTAAGCAAAAAATATTTATTAATTAGATATCTTAATCTATTTATCTTATCGAACAGGCAAGTTTGAAAAACCTGAGGAAATTACCTTGATGAGTCAAATTAATTCCATTCAACAAATATTTGTTATTCATCTGTTAGGCACTGTGCTTGGCATCAGAGATAAATCACAAAAATAAAATACTCTCAACTTGCATGGGGTGGGAGTGAGGGACTTAGTAATTGTTATGGTAATTAGGGTAGGACTTCTTTTTTTACTGTTTTTAATTTTGGAATGCTGAGGTAATCAATTGCTTTTGATGAGTTTTGCTTTTCAAACATAATGGCAAGCAAAGTGGACTTTGTTTCTCAGCGCTAAGGAATCCTTGATTGAATTGAGACTCTTTGATGACCTACTTATGTCAAGGGAAGGTCTAGTCCATATGGGTTTGAGTCGTGTGGTTGTGATGCCCTCTGACCCTGGTAAAGCATTTAAGTCACAAGAAATGTAATCAAATTAGTGTTATTCACCTCTTCATTTGGACAGCAGCAAATGCATTCTTTTAAAAATGTATTTTTATCTCTGTAAATTTCTTTTTTTTGATGTTCATGATTCATCATTTGTTATCATATATGACTTGGAATCAAATATTTCAGCTTAAAATAGAGTTCAATATAGTACTTTATTTTGATTATTCTCTTATTAGATTATAAATATCATCATGTAAGAGCTCTGGGATAATAGAAAGTAGGGAAGACCTGGGTTTAAATCTAATCTATATCCTTACTATCTCTGAGTCTCTGAGCAAGTCACTTGAACTATTTTAGCTAGTTCCCTTATCTATAAATTTGAGATCTGAATGGCACCTATCTCACAAGATTCTTGTGAGGATCCAATGAAATAATGCATGCAAAATGCTTTAGTAAAAAGCTTAACGCTCCATGTAACAGATAACTAATCATTGAATTTTGTATCTTCTTCTGTATGAGAGCTTATAATGTATTGTCACCTACTAATTTTCAATGCCAACATATGGGTTAAAGAAATTACAACCTACCAATGAGGCTGTGGAGAATATTCTTTGTAAACCTTAAAAGCACCAAATAAATGCCAGTTGTTATTGTTGTTGTCATTAAAAATAATAAAAGAGCATGAAGATAATCTTCATACACCTAGACAAAGGCCAGAATCCTGAGTACTTGGGTATTCTCACCACTCCAGGTATGGAACACAAGCATCAAAATTCTTCTAGTAAATGAAAGGAATGGCCATCTTAACATACCCTGTAATGTCAATATTTTGCTTTGTGCTATAGCCTTTAAGTCCAGGACTTTAAGTCCAGATATTTGAGTTCTAACTGTGGCATAATACTTGACAAAGAACTGATCATAAATGCATTATGGTAGATATCTATAGCTACCTATAAAGATACTGACTCTTACAAAGTAGGTCAAAAGCAGTTGCTTTTCCTTTCTCCCCATCTACTTGGAAGCCGCAAAAGTGCTTCCAAAGGCACGATTTTTAAAGATAACTATGGCACAATGGATAGAGTGCTAGGCTTGGAGTCAGGACAACCTGAATTCAAATCCAGCCTCAGACACTTATTATCTGTATGGCAAGTCATTTAGCCTCAGTTTCCTCAACTTTAAAATGGGAGGAGATGGCAAACCACTCCAATATTTTTTTTAAGAAAACCCCATAAAAATGGGGTCACAAAGAGTCAGACATGACTTAACAATAATAACAAATGATAAAAATATTTACCTTGTAAATTACAAATGACTTTTTATCTGCATCACCTCAAGGAACTTCAGAATTGTAAGGAACTTCAGAGGCAAGCTAATCCAAACTACCCCTTTATAAAATTTGCCTTTATCAGATACTAAGTAAGTGGTTATCCAGATTTTGCTTGAACACCTCTAGGGAGGGAGAACCCAATACATTTCATTGCATCATTTTGTATTTTTCATTGCTAGGTAGTTTTGTTTCAAGGGAAAATCTACTTCTCTGAAACTTTTTTCAAGTTCTATCTTTTGGGGCAAAGAGGACTATGTTACCATTAAAATTTATCTTCCACAGGCCATACATATTCCTTCTGCTGATTATTGTGTGCCATAATCTTCTTTCCTAATTCATCCTGGTCGCCTTTTCCTGAGCTAAATTTAGCTTTTCAAGGTGCTTCCTAAATTGCTACACACAGGTGATAGCAAGAACCAATACTGTCTTCTGCTTTTCTATAAAATTTGGCAATAATAATAGATTAGTGAAGTCTAAACTTTATTTGGAATCAAACCTTCTTATAAGAATTCTATTAGGATATTTATTATTATTATTTCTATTTTATAGATAAGGAAACTGAAATTCAGTGTCACTTATGATCTTTCCATGGTCATAAGGTTAGTCAGTTCTGGAGCCAGGACAAGAACACAGATCTCTTGAAGCCAGATTCACCATTTTTTCTTGTGTATTATAGCCACTGAACCTATTTTTAAAGAGCTATCCTAGTCTGATTTGCTGAGGATTTATATTTGCCTTTCTACTTTAAAAGACAACACTATTTTCCAAAGAGGTAAAAAGTCCTAAGCGAAGGCTTAATGAGAAGGTTTTGTTTTGAAGACTTTGGGGGAAGATAGAGAGAAGAACTACATGTAATAAAAGAACACAGATGATTTCAGTCACACCAGTCAAAGTATTATCTACTTAAATGAAACCACAGATCCATCAGTTAGTTATATCTGTTACTAGACTATAAGTTACATGAGGGCATAGACTATATTTTTTACTTTGTACATACTAATGTGTCGATTAATGTCTAATGTACCTGTCAGGCTCTCATGAGTGTTCATTTGATTAAAATAAGTCTATGATCAATTGATCTATGTCATCAATATTTTTATAGGTATAATTATTTTCTCTCCCCCATGTGATTCCTCCACCAACACAAAAATACATAAAGCCCTCGATCCCTTTGTACATTTAATTTCCCCTTTTCTGCATATTCTATGGATTCTTTATTTCTTAATGTTCAATGATCAAAATAGCACACAGTGTATCAGGTAAAAACTCCATCAATTTTTATCATAAAAACATCCCCAAACAACTACAAATCAATAGCATTTGTACCGCCTCTAGAGTCAGAAGATATGAATTCATATTCTACTTTTCATGATGCCTGCGTGAACTTAGTTAAATCATATAACCTTTAGCCTCTCTGAGCCTCAGTTTCTTCATTTATCAAAGGTTGGATTAGATGGCCTACACATTTTTAAGCTTAGGAGCCCTTGTTATAATACCTATGAGTGCATGTTCTTTTTCATTACAGTAGCACTTTGAGTCAAGGTGATTGATAGCTCATCTTATTAGGGTGAATGGTTTTCTCTTAAGAAAATTACCATCCACTTAGCTACACTGATGCCCATTTAGCTCTCATCTGCCTACTTATAGAACTATGTGAGATCACCTTGCAATTTATCTTCACTGGATTGGCATTTACAGCCTAGAAGACATAGTATCATTATGTATAAATCTTGTTAGATTCAGAATTGATTTAAGAATGCTCACTAAGAAATTAAAAGAAATATTTTCATTCCTTTTATTGTAAGTTTTAAATCAAAAAAAGGTTCTTGAAAGGGTTAAATATTTTGGATTACATGAGGCTTGAGCTATGGCTAGGAGGTTAAGCAGAAGTGGTATATACAGTATCCTTACAAAATACTGCCCAGGAATTTTATAGGGGATAGTCTATAAAGAATTTAAAGTACTTTAAGATATTGTCCCACTTGCCATCTGATTATCACAAAACAGGAGGTAAAGAATAGGTATCATGATACATACAATGGAGAAAGTGGCCCAGCCTCAAAGATACTGTGGTAGAATAGCTGGAGTGTTGGACTAGTTGGAGTCAGGAGATATTTGTATTCAAACCCAGACACTAACATGATGTGACCATGGCTAAATCACTTAATTTCTTTTGGCCCCTCCATTTCCTTACCTGTAAAAGAGTGATAATAATATTTCAAATACCTACTTCACAGCACCACATATTTAGATCTGAAAGGTTCCTTGGAGGCCTGGTAGTGCAAAGTCCTTACTTGATGGATGAAGAAATCATGGCTTTGGGAGGATGAACGGGCTTGCTTAAGGTCACAATGAAACTAGGGGTCAGAGGTGGAGTTTAAACCTAGTTCTAACTTCAAACCTTTTTCATTTTTATCACTGTCTTCTCGAGGTTGCTCTAAGGCTCGTATGAGGATATTTTTCTGTGAACTTTAAAGCACCAAATAAATGTCAGTTATTATTGTCACATAGCTATTATGCTTGTGAAACTGTTCCTACTTCTTTGTCTTGCACAGTGACATCACTCACTGTTCAGAAAAAAAACCCAAAGTAGCTATATAGCTTTTATTAATTTTTAAGTTATATTCATGTCTTATGTTTTTACTCTACCTTCAGTTATGGATATGTCTTCCCTCCTCCCCTAGTCTTAGCCAACCTCTTCCTGTTCAGTGAGCCTTTTTTGTAACAAAGAAATACAATTTGGAAAAATGCTTGTATTTGACAACATTCCACATTTGTATTCACCACCTGTCCAAAGAAAGGAGGACAGTAAATTTCCTTATCTTTTTTTTAATTCTAAGATTGGTCATCATAGCTACCAGTGCTCAGAGGAAAAAATATGGAATGATTCATTAGATTGTAAAATCCTCATTACATTGTCAATTCTTTGAGTGCAGGGTCTGTCTTTTGCCTTTTTTGTGTATCCCCATTGCTTAGTGCAGTGCCTGGAACATAGGAGTTACTTAATAAATGTTTATTTATTGATTGATTCCGAATGTCATCCTTGCACCAAAGCCATGTTAATTTTTGATGTGTCACTTCAGTGGAAGTACATGGAGAATTTTTCTCAGAATTCACTCAAACTAGAACAATTGTCTTGGCTGGCCAGTTTCATGTCCCATGATAATATTAGGAAGTTTAATACCAAGGGGACCCAACATGCATAGATTTCAACATTTAGAATGCACTGTTCCTAGAGGTAGAATTTCTTTATAAGGCAGTGAATAAACTTAAACATTTATTTTAGTAGCATTGTTATCACTGTGTTTCATATTGTAGCTTATGGCCATTTGAAGGAGATTGTTGACATCAAAGCTCTTTCTCTGAATCCATATCTCATCTCTAAATGAGGAGGCAATTTTGGAACTGGAGTATGAGGGAAAGGATTAGGTGGAGATTTTTTTTTATCAGAGAATAAGGATGGTTGAATATTCACTGTACTTTAGTTGTTTATTTGCTAGAAAACTCTAAAGTCAGTACTTAAAAATCACTGAATCTTAGAACAAGATAAAATCAGTGATTATTAAATCCTCCAGTTTTGAGAGACAGGTAAAATGACTTACTCAAGCTTATCAAACTAGTTAGTGACATAGTTGGGAGTAAAACACAAGTCTTCTGACTCCTAGACCAATGATCATAACCTGTTGTAATAAGGTAATATGCTTAGAGATCAGGGTATTTCTGTATTTATTTATTCAATGCAATATGTTTGTTGTATATTTTGTTAGAATTAAGAACAGAATAGAATTGGTGGTCCAATTTGCATATAGAACACACAGGGTCCTGGGAAATAAAGTAAAAATCTGTATTTTTGCCAGCATTCCTAAGAAGTACTAATCATCAATTCCCCATGCAAAATGAATTTAATAGCAAATGGCAAAACCGGAATATAAACAATTAAACACTGGAATGCAATTATTCTATTACCGTTGAAACTATGATTAGCACATCTCAATTTTACTGGTTTTAATCTATAGCTACTTTTCAATAAGGGCCTATTTTCTCTTCCTTACTAGACTATTTTAACATAGGAGAAGGTTATAACTCATAACAAGCTCTCAGGTAAGTATCTACCATAAGAACTTCAAAGGCAACATGTATGGGAGAAACAGCAAGAGGAACAGGTTTAATCTTGTCTTTATAATTTTCCAATTAGACAAAAAATTGTCCCTTAGTTTCCTCATTTGTAAAATGGGAATATTACTTTAAAAAACCTTATACATTTCAGGAGTAAATACCATGGATGTTATGAAATATAGTGAGAATCCAAGAGAACAGATGAGAAGCCAGAAGGCTGTACTGGTATCCATGAAATGTCATGAGACCTAGACTATAGGAAGAGGCCTAGTATATGGGATTCATATACTGGGGAAGATTGATGGGAGAATATCATCAAGAATCACACAAGATGAAGGGACATAGATGGTTTTTGATGTGTACTGATGGAAGCAATACCAACATTGATTTCATTTCTGTGATACCCTTTTACTGAGAAGATTATACCCTTATATTCTTCTCTACCTTGAAACTTTTCTGTGATTTCATCTACTCTTTCCTCTTTCCCTTCAGTCTCAGGTGATAAGCTGGACTTCTTCCTTTCTGAGTTGACTTACCTGAGACCTTGATATCATCTCTCTACAACTCTTCTGGAATAATTGCTCTATTAATTATCTGCTCTCTCAACTTTCCCTCTGTAAAGAAACATTCCCAGGCCTCACCTATCCTTATTTCCCTTCCAAAATATCAAAACAATCCTTCCTCAGCCTAAGACTTTTAGCCTCTACCTTTCCTAACCTTCATAGCCAAATCACTATAGAATATAAAGTGTAGTTTACACTCACTGCCTCTGCCTTTTCACAATGTCCTCAATCCTTAACTAATAACAATTTGATTTCTAGTACTATCTCCCTACAGAAATTCCCTTCTCAAAGGATCTCAAAGGATAATCCGCTAGAAGAGACCTCAGAGGTCATGGACTTCAGACTCTTTATTTATAGAAAAGGAAGGAAGCCCAAGGGAGCTTAAATTACTTGCCTAGGATAACACAGGTAGTAAGCTCCTGAGTTAAAATTCAGTTAAGCTCCTAAGTTAAGGTCTTCTTGAATATCAACTCCAATGCTCTATCTACCATACCAAATTTCCTTTATCATTTGCCTCTCCAAGTTACCAATAACTTTACCATAAATTCTAATACTCTTCTTCTACCTCTCACCCTTCCTGAACTCTCTAATATTTTGGGGTCTTATTGATTGTGTACCCTATTCTTCAAGGGATGCCACAGGAATCAAAAGTGTTTATCAGAAGTAGAGTCAATCAAACCAGGCCTTGGAAGTAGAACCAGTCATGGTTCACTTTTAATGTGATCTAAAAAAAATTGAAGTAGTAACTAGTTCAAATATCTAGGCCAGAAAATCATGAATGAATACAATCTGGTTGCTAAGCATTATATGACTTTCTAAATTTAAGAGAAAAGACTCCAGAACTGGGTTGAGGGAAAGGGAATCTCAGCTGAGATTTTTATTTCTTTAGTGACTTCATGACGAAAGTCCATTCACTTCTCTTAGTCTAGTTAACTCATCTGTAAAATTATATTAGTCCAGATGACTGCTAAAGTTCTTTTTAGCTTTCAGTTTGTTTCCTTGACCTTCTGATCTATGACTTTTCTTTCTCCTTCACCTTTCACATCAAATCAGTTGTCATGTATAATTCATTCAATCTGCATGATATTTCTCACCTTCTTACCCTTCTTTCTACTCTTTCTGCAAGCATGCTAGTCTAGTCCATAATTATCTTTCTCACTTAAACTATTATAATAGCCTCCTAATTGGCCTCTTTACCTTCACTCTCTACTTTCCAATCCTTTATTCACACTGTTGTCCGAGGAATCTTCCTAATAAACTATAAACAAACAAACAAACCCTTTGGTGCCTCTATATTGGCTCTAAAGTGAAGTATAAACACTTTATGTTCTTCAAGGCCTTGTACAATCTGTTTTAAACTTGCCTTTCCAGCCCCATCTCACAAAATACCCAGACACCCTTCTTGGCCAAAGTAGGAATAACCAAACTAATTGTGTCCTGTTCTCTTCCATTTCCAACCCTTTCCTCACATGATCATTAAATTTACTTTCTTCTATCTCAATCCTCACATAAATAAACAAATAAAAACAAATGAATGTAATCATCTCTGCTTTCTTTCCTTGGGGCCCAACTTATATTCCACTTGATTCAAGATGAAATTAATCTCTTTGCTCTTTTTTTAAATTTGTTATTGAATTTTGACTGTACTCCTTTGTATTCATCACTTTATAATTTCATTTTGCATAATTTGTAAACTTTGGTTTACATGGGGAGTCAGCTAGGTGGCGCAGTGAGTAGAGCACCAGCCTTGAAGTCAGGAGGACCTGAGTTCAAATCTGACCTCTGACATTTGAAACACTCACTGGCTGTGTGACCTTGGGCAAGTCACTTAATCCCAACTGCCCTGACTTCCCCCTGCAAAAAACAAACAAAAAACACTTTGGTTTACATGTATGTGTGTGTGTATATATATATATATGTATATATGTGTGTGTGTGTGTATGTGTGTATATGTACATATTTGTGTGGGCATTTAGCACAGTGTCTGGTCTTTAATAGGCACTTGCTCCATAGTAATTGAATTAAATATATTTTCTCACTTACCTTTTATAGCCCCTTTTAAGAAAAGTGTGATTATTCCTATTTTGTCTATGAGGAAACTGTCTTAGAGAGATCAAATGACTTGTCCAAAGTCATAAAGCTAGCTAAGTAGGATAGCTAAGACTAGAACACAGCTCATTGTACTCCTAAATCTAATGCATGGCATATAAAGTATGTGTGGTTTTACATTCATTACGCCAAGGAAGGAGATCTTAGCCTTTTTTGTGATGTAGATCTCTGGAAGTCTAGGGAAGGCTTGGAAATATTTTCAAATAGTGTTTCTAAACGGATAAAATAAAATTTCTAGGTTACAAAGAAAATACATTACACTGAATTATAGTACTCAAAAAAATTTAAAGACGTTCATGGAGGTTAAGAATCCCTTTTGTAATGCAAAATCATTTTCATTAATTTCAACTTCCTATATGAAAGAAAATTAAGTAAATGAAACCACTTCAAATATTAATGTTCATTCAAATTTCAACTGGCATCGTGCAAATCCTTTAATTTCTTTGGGCCTTTCTCCTTGCTTGCCCAATGAAGGGACTGGATTAGATGAACTCAAAGATACTGTATTTATAACTCTCAATTTATAACCTATAAATGCAGACTTTATTAATGACAGAATTGTTATATGTTATAAAGTGCTTAGAACTTGGGGACAAGAACTTGGCATCTATTTCCAGATCTGTCTTAAAATAGCTATGGACCTTAGAAAAATTGCTCTTCCTTTCTGGATATGAATTTTCTTGACTATAAAATGAAGTGGTTGGATTAGAATATCTCTAAGGTGCCTTGTTCTTTAGCTTTATGATTCTGAGATTTACTCATTACTTATAAAAATTCAATCATGTTTTTTATATGTTCTTTATAAGCATCCAGGGAGAATTAATGCATGTTTAATGGGGACTCTAAGTGTAACTACAAAAGTGGAAATCTTATTTAAATGACATCGGCAAGGCAAGTAAAATAAAAATCACAGGCACAGATTCAGTTATAGCCATTTTAATTTATGACCCTTATTTTTCATCTTTTTCCATCTCATTTTGTTAGAAGAATAAATAATTTAGAGGGAATATTAAATATTACCTCAACTTCATTTTCTTCAAATAGTCATTTACCTTTTAATTAGCAAATGTAAAAGTAAGATTACAAATTCAGAGGCATAAAAATGAACAAGACACATTGAGGCATTCTTTGGAACTGAGCTGAATTGTTTTATGAAATGCATCGCAAAACAGAATATTTTCTTCATTCATTTGATTTCTAACTCCTGATTTTATTTTACTTTTTACTTGTGGAGGGGGCAAAAGATGTAGAAAATGGTTGTGTTTCCCACTAAGGTTGCTGTATTTATAACTGTTATAGAGACTATCCCATGCTATCAACTACATTTTCTTTCATTAAATCATGACTGTATTTGGAAGTTGTTATTTAATGTATTGCAAGGGAAGCAGGTCAAGGACTGTGAATTCTATATTATCATTATAAATAATCAAATACCAAACTAAAATGAAGTACGAAGGAAAAATGTCATAGCCAGGGAGCAAGATTTTCTTCAGTCAAATTGCCAACGGCAATGAAACAGTGCTATGTTTTTTGACAAGTTTACATAAAGAAGTAGCCAAAGTTGCTGCTGTATCTATTCACCATTGTTACATGATCAGAGAGATACTTCATCCACTTCCTAATAGAATCAGGGTAGTATCGTCTAAGAGTGATGTTGAGTACTGGCAGTTATGCTAGTTAGTCTGAAGCTCTCATTTGCCAAATAAAAGAGTGGATCATATGTTGATAGTAAGAAATAAAAGATAGACAGTGCTGAATAATCCACTGCATTTCATGAAGTATTAAAAGACCTAAAATTTTTCAACCTTGTTGGGTAGATCCACTCTGGAGAATTTAAGAAAAATAAGTGACAATTCTACAAGCATTTTCAGGTTTGCAAAGTGTTTAAAATATAATTCATTTGATATTCTTAACAACCCAAAGAAGTGTCGTTTTTTCATATTTTACATATGAGAAAACTGAGGCTATAAAGGAAAAATATGACTTGTCCCAGCTTCATGCAAGATATAAACTGTCTGAGGCAGAATTCCAAACTAAGTTTTCTAGACTCTACATCAAACATCCTATCCAGAACACCAGGTAAGGATAGTGAAGTATTAGAAAGAGAGTGCCCTATTCTGGAGGAGGATGTACCCTTAATTATCAATGAATTAAAAATATTTACTAATCATCTACAATGTTCCAAGAACTATGCTCAGTTATTGGGATATGGAAACAAAAAATAGTCCTTTCCCTAAAGAAGGGCTACACACACACACACACACACACACACACACACACACACACACACACACACACACACATTGGATATGGATGGGGACTGGACTTATGATTTTATTGTTATAGGAAAGGGAGTCCTCAGTGAAAGAACTCTCTCTGTTAATGTACAGAGGTACTTCATCTGCAACTTAGGATTCTGTAGAGTTGCTTATAGCAATAAGAGGTTGTATGACTTGCCCAGGATCATACAGACAGTACATGTCAAAGGTAGGCTTTGAATCCAGATCTGCATAGCTTTGAGGCAAATTCTCTTTCCACTAAACTATGTTGCATCTCATATATACAAAACAGTTAAACATGACTCGTGTTTTTGTTTTTTTTTTTTTTTTGGTGGGAGAAAGGGTAGGAAGGAGTGGGAAGTTTAAGTGCATAGTATCTTAGGGAGATCAAGAAATTTTTCATATAAAAAGTTGTATTTGATCTGACTTGTGAAGGAATTAGTAATTCTAAGGAGATAAGATAGGAAAGGGGTGCAATCCATGTATGAGAGACAGCCAATTCAAAGTTATGGAACTGGCTATTACACATCCATAATAATAATGCTGGTGATGATGATGTTAACTGGCATTTATATGACACTTTAAAGTTTACAAAGTTCCTTACAAACAATTCTTAGATGTCAGATATTATTAATATACTCGTTTAACATATGTAGAAATAAGGCAAGTCTGAGGCTGTATTTGAACTCAAGTCTTCCTGACTACAAGTATATCTACTATGCTACCTCACTGCTTCATGTGGATGAAGAAGTACACTATTTGTTACTGTACTGAAGCTGAAATTGTGGACTTTTAGAATCTTTTTATACTAATTTCTCTGGATTTTCCCATATATTGGACTAAATTCTGTTCAGTATTGACTCATCTTATATCCATAGTCATTGAAATGGTACATCTAAAAGAAATATTTCAATAATCTGACCTTTGTGACTTTACCATTCCTAATGATAAACCTCTTAAAATAACTTATTGCCAAAGGTCAAATATCAAGTCTCCAAAAGATTAAGCTGTAAATACTCACCCACATGCTAGTAGCTCAAACATTTTCTTGGTTCCTAAAATGGGTGGATCATATTTTTAGTAGCAGCTTCACTTTGCCATTGTTTATTGGATGTGCTCACTACCCTGATGAAAAGAGTAATTCTCTCACAGTGAGGTCTTAATCACTGCTGAGCTTTTGCTTTAGCTATCCTTTCTCCCTGAACATTACTGGCTGAATTGATTAGACACTGATAGCTCTTAAATCTCAGCTAATGACAAGTGTATTTTTAGCCACTGGACAAAAATTCAAACTGGAAAAATGCAGGTGGTTGTGAAATACTGCACTAACAATTTCTCTGCCAATTTTCCTAGGGCTATTTTTTTAATGAAAATAATTGTGGTTGAAGGGGTGACCACAGAAGGAAATATAATAGAAAAATGGAATAAACTTATAATAGAGCCATTTAAAGTGAATCAAAAAGAAAATATGAAAATGTAAATTTTTATTTCATTCCATGTGGCTGAGTGAAATTTTCCTTGTCTATCAAATGAATTATATTGTAAGCACCAGGTACTATTTCTGTTTTGGAATATTTATATGGCATATAAGATAATGAATAAGAATTCCGAAAAATACATTTTGAAGATTTTTTTAGATGAACATATGAAATGACTTTAAGTATCTTCTCTTTGATTTTTCCTTTTTCTGAGGACAACATTGGTTTCTGAGAGATGCCAGCATTTAGGAATTAAGAACAAGGTCATTCTTGTACATTAATGGTCTCTCTATAATGGGTCCAAGGAAGTCTTCCATAATATTTCCATTGCCTTATCCCCAGAAGGAAATGAGAGTTAAGTCCTGATCTACTGGTAGCAGAATCATGAGATTTAAGTTCCGGAATTTTTTTTTCTCCTTCTGACAATGTCTGCTAGCAAAGTAGAATGAATGAGAGAATTTTTTCTGAGTTAGAATACTGTATTTCTTCAAGCTATACATCATCCTTTTAGATAAGTCTTTTCCTGATCTCTCTAGCTATTATTGCCCTCTCCAAAAGAAAAAGCAGTCATATCTATTTTGTATGAATCTATGTATTTATGTATACATGTATATAATCTATATGTATATGTATATACATATAGTATGTGAGTAAATTTGTGTGTATGGGCACGTATACTTTTGTGTCTCTTAATAAAAAGTAAGCTCCTTAAAAAGGGGGCTATATAATTTTTGTCATCATACCCCCAGGACATAGCACAGTGGCTGGCATATAGTGAATTAGGGACTTAATAAATACTTGTTCCATGATTGATTGAGTTTAAGGGAGAGACTGTATGGTTAAATATGTATGATATATGTCATGTGCTTATGAGAGAGACAGAGAGATAGAGAGATAGAGAAGGAAGAAAAGGGAAAGGGAGAGAAAATGAGTTTATTAATTATATGTATCCATCATTTATTATAGTTGAGGAATCCTTTATGTCCTCAAGAGTTTATTTGGGGTCAGAAGGTGTCACTAGGAAGAAGCTCTGAATCTCAATAATGATTATCTAGAAGAAACCAATAAAAAAAATGAAATGGAAACAAAATTGGAAGAACAAAAGCTGAAAAAGAATTTGTCTTTGAGCTATAATGTAGCTAAAGCAGAAAAAAAAATCTTTAATGATATCACAAAGGTAAGCAAATATTGGCTTGCCATTTTTGTTCTCTCTTCCATTCACATAATAATAATTCTCAGAAAGTTAGCCTCCTCCCAGACCTTCTTGCTACCAGTCAATCTCCTCTTCAATCAGTCCTGTACACCATTGCCTAAAGTATGTTTGACCATGTCATTCCTTATCAAAAACCTTCATTGGCTCTCCATTTTTTTTATCAGCTAAAATACAAACACCTTACCCCAGCATTTCAGGCCCTCTAAAAATATTCCCTTCCTACTTGTGAATTGTCTTTCCAAGTTTATTTTCTACTATTCTTCTTTATATATTCTATAGTGTTTCCCATTACATTATTGTCTGACCTCTTCCTTAACTCTCTGGTCCCCATGCATTCATAGAGTCAATTTTCCATGAACATAGTCCCACCTCATTTCTGCTTATTGAAATTCTTATCTTTCTTCAAGTCCTGGCACAAGTCCTAGATACAATTAGTTTCCTGAACTCCCTCTGTCTCCCCTAGCTGAAAGGGATTTAGACTTTTGCATTTTCCTAGAACTCTTTGTCTCAAATTCTCCTCTGACACTGTCTGTGTTGTATCATGTCTATCTTTGTACATATAACATTTGTGCCCCTCCACTAGGTAGTAAACCCTTGAGAGCAGGGACTCTGAAATTTGTCATCTTTATTCCCCAGAACTTGCCCAAGTGTCTTTCATATAGTAGGAACTTTTTAATTATATGTTTATTCAAATGCTATATCTCTGCAATATGAAATCATTGTATGCATATATGTATATCTGTATGTATATATGTACACACACAAATATATATACATATATATATATATATAAATATAAATGTTGAAAGTCATATTAGTGATCATCTACTTCCTACTTCCATTAGTAGATAAGGAAATAGTGACACAGGGCACATGTGAAATGTCAAGGTCACACAGTTCTTTCTAATGGCAGACCTGGGTCTTGAAAGCAGAACTTCTAAATCTCAGCCCAGCTTTTTTCCTACTGCCACACACTGACCCTTTATGTATTTGGAATTTATGTACTGAATTATGTGCATTTTTCAAGGATGAAAATAGCTTTATCTTTTAGATAATCCTCATGTCTTTATACTTATTGGCTTTCTTTTCCTACTCCTCGGGAGGATGATTAATGCCATTATATAGAAAATTAGAACTGTGAGGGGATGTCATGGAGTAGGAGAAAAAGATAGGATTGATACTTTGTCACTAGCCCTTTCAGTTTATCAGCCCACATATATTGATTTAGCACCTACTACATACAGGACATGTTGTGATATCATTTTGAAATATGACAGTTGAAAAATGCCATTTTGACTGGGAGTCACAGAAGATAAAAAGCACTTATTGATCATTTAGTCCTACCTGCTCATTTTAAAAATGAGGGAACTGGGGACCAATGAAGGAAAGTGACTTATGCAAGGTCACACAATTTGTTAGTGGCAGAGCTGGGAAGACTTTCCACTCCTATATGAAACTGAAAATATGAGGTAGTGAAGTTTCCATTCTGTCAATTTGTTAGTTGACAGTGCTATTTTCCAGAGCTAAGGCCCAGGAGGCAAGCTGCACCCTGAGCTTGGCATAACAACAATCCTTTGTGATCATCCTTTAGATAATCTTGCCCTCTGGCAAAAACACATAAGGCATTCTCTGAGCTTGGAAAAGCACTGGACGAGTACCCAAGTTCCCATCAGCAAGGCCTTCTGTAAATCAAATTTATCTTGTTGTTACTGTTACCCCCTCATTGTCAGGGCTACAGCTCACTGTGGGCCATTGGTATAAGTATCAAGATCTCCCTTCCCTGCCTCAGGATCCCCCCATCCCACACACTAGGGGCGAGGTTCTAGCACGTGTGCTTGCTTGCAAGCTACTTCCCTTGCTTTGAAATTAAACTTCTGATTGATTCCTGACTCTCCTGTCTTTAGTCTACTCTGTTCAGAGATGGCCACACACAAGTCAGAGGCCAGTTACATCAGGCTGACAATTGCAAGAGAATCCCTACCTTTCATTGTATTTTTATAAGCAATTAACATAAGTATAAACCAAAAACTGGAAGACGTGTATCTTTTCCCTAATTTATTCATTCAAAACCAGGGTGAATTTCCTGTACTCAATTATTCATATGCTAAACTGTTTCACATTTAGAAGGTTTTTATCATTGTATATGATATGTGTCTGTATATATGTACACACACACACACATATATATTCCAAGTTGTAAGAGAGAAAATAATTTGTAGCAGATTAATTGGGTAGATCCCTGGATGGGGATGGGGAGAGAAGAACTGTCAGCATATTGAAGAAAATGTGTCAATAGGAATCAATTAAAGCTGGGCCTTTCACAGTATCATTACAGCCTCACTGTATAGAGTAAAATGATAGTGTATGATGGGGAGGTGGGGGGGGTGGAGAGAAGTTGCTGCTGCTGTTGTTGTTTTTACAAAATTCTGAATAAAATAGACACCTTTCACTTTGGTCAAAATGAAATGTATCATTAGAAAATACCATGAGCATGCTGCTGCGACACCACCTGTCTTTTTTCTCTCGTGAAGAATCTGCTACCTCAGCTACAGTGTTAATGAGGCCAAGGGCACAGGTCAGGGACCAGTTGGTTTTACTTTATTCTGGGCATACAGTAGTACCTAAAAACCAGCATTCTTTGAAAAGTGTAACTCGGGTGAAATGAAACTAGACTGTACATCTATCTTCATGATTCCGTTACAATTATCAGAAAAATAAATATCTGAGTGATATACCCTGCTGATGTTGAGGCTGTGGTACCAACTTTGTAAGGAGAAAATGGGCACCTTATTGTCAGCAAAGGTACGGGGAAGTGTCAGGGCTCTCCAGTGTTGGAAGAATTACAGTCAAGGCCCTTACAAGAAACTTCTTGGGGGTGGGAAAGGGGTTGGAAAATGTGTCTCCCTCTCACTCCCACTTTTCTCCTTTATCCCTTTCCTGCTTCCTCCTTCCTCTTTTCTCTTCCCCCTCCTTCTCCAGTTTCTTTCTCTTCCTTTCTGTGTCTCCCTCACCTCTTCTTGCTTCCCCCTTTTTCCTCTCTGTTTCTCTGTCTCTCCTTCCTTTTCCTCTCCTCCATTTCCCTCTCCCTTCCTCCCCTTTCTCTCTCTCTCTTTCTTTCTTTCTTTCTTTCTTCCTTCTTTCCTTCCTTCTTTCCTTCCTTCCTTTCTTCCTTCCTTCCTTCCTTCCTTCCTTCCTTCCTTCCTTCCTTCCTTCCTTCCTTCCTTCCTTCCTTCCTTTCTTCCTTCCTTCCTTCCTTCCTCCCTCCCTCCCTCCCCCCCTCTATCTCTCTCTCTTATTTGTGCTATACCTTCTCAAGAGCTTTTCTAAGAGCTAACTGACTTCTGCTCTCTGATAATCAATAATAAATAGGAAGCACATTGGTGGGACCCCGGGGATAACAATATTGTAAATCCTTGATGTTCACAGTTACCCATTAGAACTCCAAGAAAGTGTGTATTATTCGAGGAATCTGGCCCACCAATGCAAACAGGAATTGGGTAAATGACCTCAGATGGGATGTTACATGAGGAATTTTATATGATCTTACTACTTATGTGAGTAACTACTACTTCCACAGGTTATGCCATGAACACAAATGAGTTTATCAAGAAAGATTATTGTGAAGGAAAAGGATGATGCTGGAAAAAATTCTTTAAGAAAAACTGTAGAGTGAGTGATCACACTCAAATGAAGATACCAGAAAAGGCTTCATAAAGGAGTTTCACCTAACATAGGAACTGAAGTAAAAGCATGATTTCAGTGAGGGTAGATAGGGCAAGTAGTTTTTCCAGACATTTTATACAAGGACAACGCTCATAAATGGGACTGTGTAAAATGAGATAGGAGAAACACTACGTGGTGGCTTACTTTACCTAGGTATTAAGGGCCCTGAAGGGTCTGAGTGTTAAATACAGCTACAATAATATTTACCACCTGATTTTGAAAGGGTTTAATGTCAAGCTGAGGATTTTGTTCTTTGAACAATAGTGAGTTACTAGGGATAGCATAGCACTCTTTCTTGAACCCTCTACTCTAGGAAAACTAATTTACTTACTTTTCCCCAAACATTCCTTTAAACCTTCTGCCACCAGTATCTTTGAAAGTCATTTACACACCTGGAAGGGCTTCTTCCAAACTCTCCAAATATAAAATCTTCAAGGTCCATCTCAAGTACTACTTCCTCTCTGAAGTCTTCATAGATGGCCCTGATTCCCTACAATCTTTCTCTTTTGACATTTTAACAACTCAATTATTATACTAAAATACAATGTAACACCTCAGGTGTTATTGTAGCTCATGTCTTATATATTTATTTTTTTCATGTATTCATGCCTTGTGTCCATAATCAAATTTCATAAACTTAAACTCTGGTCTTCTACTTTGAATTTCCCTCACCATGCCTAGTAGGTAGAGGATGATTGATATAATATTTACCTATTTATTGAATATTGTCTTGGGCTAAAGTTTGCCTATTAATTTGTCAAATTTCTAATTTAAAAAGATATGATTGAAAACCAAGAAGGATGATCACGTAGAAACCATCCCTAAAAAAGTGAATCTTATACACTTGATTTATAAAAAGGTATAGTCTTCCTGGCCAAACTAGCATTTATTTCTTTATGGTTACATGAATACATGTCCTGCTGCTTTTTTTCTACATAGGGACTCACTATTTCAAGCTGTGACTTTTTCACACTTCCTAGCCCTAATAAAGTGAGCTCATCCAATGATGAGATGAGCGACATCCCTGGGAAAATTCAGCAAGTGTAGCTGAAAGCCTTATTAGTCATTCTGTCCTGTGAACTTGTGGTTTGAGACCTGATTTGTTCACCATCAGTGAGCACAGCATCATAGAATGTTTAAACTGGAAAGGCTCTTAGAGACCATCTATCACAATCCCCTTACATTTTATGAGAGGAAACTGAGACACTTCTGACCCTAGAAACTGTTGGGTGAATACGGATTTCCTCACATTGTTAGTGCCAAGTTAATGTTTCTTTTGTGGCTAGTTTTTTATTATTTTTTATGAGAAAATTTTACGCTGAAGATTCATTTTAGAGAAGAGATAATTTTGGGTTCTTAAAGGCTTTCCTAGATGTGGGAAAGTACTGGGAGGTCCTCCAAAGCTAGAAAGGTTTTGAGTGCAGGCCTGTTGGTGAGCTATATGTCTCTTTTCCCAAGACTACCTTAAAACTGGAGAAACTCATCACCAGTTTGGCCAAGGAAGATGAACTTTTTAGCCTCAGTAACTCTTAAACATTGTCAATTAAGTCTCTGAATAATGTCCTATTACGTTCCACCAGAGCCATATCCTGACATCTCATGGTAATGTGAAGAGAATCTGAGATTCTTGAAGCCTCTGCTAGCAGAGTATACACTTTGGCTGATTCTTTCAAGTTAAACAAGCTTACTGTATGGCCATGGTGATGAAATATGTGACCAAACTAGTTAAGAAGAAACTCTTTCCTGTGATCTTTGGCCATAACCATTTAGACCATCTTCTAAGGCAGAGGTTCTTAATCTCAGGTTTATGAACCTTTAGCAATATTTTGGTAAGTGCATTGAAATATAATTTTTCCTTAGCAATCTCATGTATTTCATTTTATGTATTTAAAATATTCTGAACTTGGAAGCATCACCAGACTGCCAAAAGGGTCCAAGATACTTAAAAAAAGGTTAAGTACTCTTGTACCAAGTATGAAATAAGTGTGATGTGAATTGATGGAAAGATTGCCAACGTGTATGAAATCATAGGCTAACTTGTAACATTGGAATATTTGCTAAAAATTGATTACTTCCTTGTCTTTATTGGAAATGGGTCATTTCAGGAGAGGTAAAATTATTCCTCAGTTTATATATACCTTTTAAATACTTGTAAAATATGATTATATGGAAAAGGAAAATGTTGTCTTAGAAACTGAAAACAATGGGTATAGCTAGTAGAGCTTATACTTAAATATGAACATAAGAACAGAACTGAAACTTGAGAAGGGTCACTAGGATTTTGTTTCCAAGTAATAGTGAGTTTGTGCTTCATCCCTACAATGTCTGAAAAGTCATAACCTAGTTTCTTCTTTCCTCCACCTTGGAGTGGAGTAAGCAGTGACTATTACTTCAGCAACTTGTGGTTTGTCAGGGAATATTTTTCTTCCCCCATAAACCAGATAAGTTCATTTCTCCTACCTGTCCTCCTCTGTCCTTCCTTCCTTTCCCTAGGCACAAACACACAAAGAGTCACAGACACAGATGAGCAGATATACACATAAACACACCCTAATTATAGTGAGGAGAAAGACTCCCTTTTATAAACATTTAATCTGCCCTTCCATCTTTTTTTCTTTCTCTATTTCTTTTTTTTCTTTTTTTTTTTATTTTTAATATGTTTAGTTTTCATCATTGATTTTCACATGCGTTTGTATTACAGATTTTCTCCCCATTTCCACCCCTCCACTCCAAGATGGCGTACACTCTGGTTGCCCTGTTCCCCAGTTTGCCCTGTTCCCC
>CM053625.1:201346992-201377522 GCA_028646595.1 Phalanger gymnotis
GTGTCTGGCACTTCCACTGGGGGAGCAAGAGTATGTCTGGGCTCCTGGTGTTGACCCCTCTGCCCCTCTGGTACTCAGGTACTCCAGGTACTCCAACTACTCGGCCACTGAAGCCCCACTTCTGTCTCCTCTGTTCTAGCGTTCTTTTTTTTTTTTCCCCGAGGAATTCTCTGGGTGGGGAGGGGAGGGATTAGAGCCATTTACCTGGCCATTATGTCTCAAGAAGCGTTTGAAACCTTTGGGCTGCAAGCCTCAGGGTCTGGTATCTCACCGTTGCTGGCGGTGCGCTGCCTCTCGTCACTTCCACAGAGTGCCGTCCTGTGTTGGGAGGCCTGGGGATCTGCGCTGGTTTCAGGCACCCGGCTTTCTCCCAGCCTGTCTCCCACGTGGGTTTTCTGGCCAGCCGCTTCTGCTTTGGTCCCGTCTGGGGCAGCTCGCACGCCGAGCGCTCTCCTAGCCCACAGATTCGTTCCTTGGGAAATTTGCCCCAGTCAGACTGCTCGCAATTTCTAACTCTCTCAAATCTGCTCAGATTCACTTTTTTATAGGAATCCAACAGAACTTGTGAGAGAGCTCCAGCAAGACGCTGTTTTCATGCGGCCGTCTTGGCTCCGCCCCTCTAAAACTAGATTTCTTTGGTGCATACATAAGATAAACAAGATTCCTTGATCAGGAAACCCACAGAGATGACTTACTGATTTCAAAGGAAGCTTAAAACAAGGAGATATGCATTCATGAAAGTGTTTGTCCTTGTCGCGGCACAGGGCCTGTCCAAACTCCAAATAGAAGTTTTTTTTTTTATAAAAAATGGTAAAAGTTCACTCATTGAACCAAGCCCTGACACAATAGTTAGTAGATACCAAGTCAAAAGCAAAAGAAAGAATAAAAAGTTTGATCCTATAAAGTATCAAAAAGCAAAAGAACACAGTAGAGCAGATACACAAATGTAAATATCTTTGTTATTCTAGGTTTGGTCACTCCTTTCTTGGCTCCCCTGCTGACACTTCTGACTTTGCTACCATGCTTCAGCTGACTTCTCAGCCTGGAATATCATGTTGGCCCTGCAAGGTCAACCCTCTCATTGATAAATTACCTCGAGAACCTCCATTTTTGTCATGATGGCACAGAACACCTTCTCCTCTCACTCTCTCCCTCACACTTTTCAGATACTCAGTAAATGTTGTCTTCCCCCATTAGAATGTAAGTTATTTTGGGGTAGGGGCTGTCTTCTTGCTTCTACTTCCATTCCCAGAGCTTAATACCCATTTCCAGTGCCTGACACATACTAGATGTTTAATAAATGCTTGTTGTTTGGTCTGTCATTAAACAATACAATACATGTATACGTGCTAATGATTAAGATGAATATTAACTAATCCAAAACCAATCTGCTAATTAGCAAACATTTGCATTAAGGTCTTCATGGCCACTCAAAGAGATGTGCCTAAGGCATTCACATAGGAAAAACCATTGGGTAAAGAATGTGTATTGTCTATATTATAATATGCAACTTGAACTGGCACTGCAGATGCTTAAGAAAGAAAATGGCTGGAGTTGGCCAGCAGAAAGAAGATGGCTGGGGAACTGGATCTGAATAGAAGGTGGGAGAGAACATATTATTGAATTTGGAAATACTCCATGATGCAAAGGCACTTCTTGTCACCAAAGCTCATCCTTTTAGCAATGATAATTTTCTTATAACACCACGTTTGTCTGACTCATGGAATACTCTTAGAAAAATCAAATTTTTAGCTCTTTCAAAGTGTACCAGAAAATACATGGTGAAATACTGGTAAATTATGAAACATTCCTCCATATTCTGGTTTAAGATATGAGGGGGCATACGCAGCAAAATACAGCCTACATTGTTAGGCATAGTTACCCTCTTGGTTGTTGTTATTTTCCTCCCTAAACTGTTTTTCTTTGTTATAAAGCAAGGTTTGATTTTAGGGAAGGCAGATCTGGAAATAACTGATGAAAATTATAAAGCAAACATAGTTTTCATTTTAAAATGAAAGTATGGATATATGACAAACAAAAGTACACTCTAGGATTAACAAAGAATGATGTGTACTAAAAGTACAATGTTTCTGGAAAGGAAAATGGATTGGCTGTATATGGGAGCAAGTTTGGTACTTGTAGCCATAGAATATTAAAAGACCCTCTAGAAAGGTGCTCCATTCCCTGAGTAGACCATTTGTGGGACATTTATGGAATGAAAATTATGGAAGCCAAGCTGTTATACTAGCTGTTCCTTGAACTCATCATCTGATCTCTTGTTTCTATACATTTAAAAATAAATCTGTTTCCCATACCTAAAATGCATTTTCCTTTCACCTCTACCTCTTAAAATCTCTAGCTTCCTGAGTCAGGAGTGTTTGGTAATGGTTTTAAGGTCAATTAAGGGTTGGAAAGTCCCTTAAAAGAATTGGGGGAACTTAATTATAAAGGGTGTGGTGTGGAAAGAGAAATGTCTTTTCTGAGGGGCTGATTTCCTTATAAGGGTAGGCTAAAGAAATAGTTTGGCAGGATGAAAAACGGAGGCTATTTGGACACAAATTTATCATAAAATAGATGCCACTCCTAGCATATCCATTAAATCTTTCTTGATTCTCACATTTTAATCCTCAATGCCAGGGGTGTGATGAAACTAGACCCTGCTGGGAGAACTGACTGTTAAATTTTCAGTGTGAGCATTTGTATCATATTTATGGGCAAATGCTATGATTCACAACTTGATGTATTGTTTTGTTGTTATCTAGACTTGAAAAAGTGATGGAGAAAATGCTAATAATGAGATTAAGCTTAAAAGTGTCAAAACACTTCTCCCTCCCCCTCAAGCAATCTGGTTGTTAAACATTTACCCGCAAAGCTCTACTTCTCTCCCTCTACCAATTACTTTATAATTTCCTATCTTTGTATATGACATATCAAAAAAGTAGAATGTGGGCTTCTTGAAGGGAGGACTTTTTGATTTTTATTTGTTTTTTTTCTTTTTTCTAGTTCTCAAAACAATGCCTCGTAAAAAAAAAAAAAAATAGTTCCTGGATCTATGTTTGTTGATTGATTTGAAGTACAGGGACAAAAATCACAAGAAAGAAAAAGTATAGATAGGTCATAATCTGTATTAGTACAGTGAATGCTCATATCAACAATAGGAGAAAGAATTAATTTAAGTGTGTAAGGTGTCTTCTGTTAAGTTTCTTCTTTTCAATTTGTATTCTTTCAATTAATAAGCATTTATTCTTTCTCTCTCACCTTTGGAAAAATAAACATTCTTAATGGCTATAGTGCTTTAAGGTGTATAAAGCTGTATAAAAATATAATGTCATTTTATCCTCATGACAACACTTGGAGGTAGGTGCTATTATTTTCCAGATTTTACAAATGAAGCTGATTTGAGTTATAAAGTGTCAACTTCTTTAATCATGTAAATTCCAACAACTAATATCTCACTAAATAGGCCTGTGCTCCAAAGATATCGTTGACCTATAGAAGTGGCAAAAAGATAGTATAGTTTCTCCTTCTACACTAAGCCCCAGTGAACATGTGTGAAAAATACCATGGAGGCTATTTTTAGAGTTCTGCTCCATCTATTTCTTCCAAATAAATCGAACTCTAAAAGTTTTTGCTGTAATAGCTGATTTTCTTCTTTAGCACTTCATATCAGAAGCTGTGTCATTCTCACTGAACATGAGTCATAAACAATCATGAGTCAATTTACACTGACTTCCAGCAATCCAAATCAACTGCAACACCACATTTACAATAATATTTATTTAGATAACTTACATCAGATTGTGACTTATTTATATCACTTTTTCCACCATTTTACAGGTTGAGTAAAAACAGATGTTTGTTCAATCTGCAATGGTCAGAAATGAAAAGATAAAATCTATCCCAAATGCAAATGATCTGACTGTCAAAATGTTAACCAAGTCAACCTTGAATCACAGATTTTAGATATTAAAGGTCCCTTAAAGATACTATATTCTACCCTTGTCATTTCGAAGGTAAGAAAACTGAGTCCTAAAAAGTTTAGGAAGCGTTATTACAACAACATGGATATAATTGCCGGAGTTGGAGTAAGAAGCCCTCGAACATTTCCTAATTTGTATAATGCTTAATGAGCATCTATTTCTTCATCTATACAATTAGGGAAATGATAGTACTTGACTCATGGAGTTATTAGTTACTGCTGTTATTTTTATCATTATTTGTGTTATTGTTTTTTTTATTATCATAGCAAAGAAGTAGTCAATAAACAGCAATAAGAACAATATGAGCAAGAAATTGTCTTGTTCTACTTTTATCCCCCCCAAACAAAGACGCAAGCTCCCCTCCATGCCCCAAATCTTAGTATACATAATACCTAAATACAGAGGACTGTAATTACAAGAATACTAGTGTAAGAATCAGATATCATTTCCAGTACATTCTAGCTATGCTGCCCCTTCTTAGCTTGCTGTGTAACTTTTTGGAAGTGTTTTGCCCCTGTAGTTTCAAGTTCTTCATTTGTAAAATTAGGAGGCTGGACCATGTAATCTCTAACATCAATTTAAGCTCTATAACTCTGCTGTTTCTTGAAACTATATCAGTCTTTGTTCCTAGGTTGAGGGTTTGGTCCCCATTCCTAAATTTATAGTCAAATCAGAAATTTTGGAATGCAATTGAAATTGGATCATATGAGCATAGAATGTCAGCAGGAGGAAAGGATGTGATTTCAGTTTACGAAGCTAAATTCAGACTCCACTACATACCAACTAACTGAATTTGAACAAGTCACTTAATCACTTCCCTTTTCTAGTCTTCATTTTTCTTACGGCCAAAATAAGAGTTGTACTAGATTATCTTTAAGGTTCTTGTAGCTCTAAATCCTGTGGTCTTCTGAGCTGTCAGAAGCACTAGTTATAGAGGACAAGCTGGATCCAGGCTAAGGAAACATAGATTTAGTTGGTTAGAGAGAAGCTGGAGAGGTTCAGTTATTTGCTCAGAATCACACAAGTAGTAAGGAAAAGGTGTGAGACATAATCTCAGATCCTTTGATTAAAAATCCTGTGGTCTCTATAGCACACTGCTTCCTTCACTAACTTCGTCATAATGCCTAGGACTTCCATGTTATTCTTTTCTTTGAGATATGACTCTTATGTGAGATACAACAGATTAAATGCATAGTCATCATCATTTCCAGCTCTATATTAGGTAGCCAGTCATATAGTAAGGCCTAGAGAAAATGGGACCCCAGACAGGTAAGTTTTTAAGGTAGAAAAGAGTGGAATCAGGAATGTACAGAGACATAGCCAATCTTCTGGAGAACCACCTTATGGGGAATCCCTAGAGAGAGTAGGAAGGTAGAAGAGAAAAAAGAACAGAGGCAGAAAATGGAATTAAAAATGCTGGGTGTTTATTATCATCACAATATCTATTTTATATGGTTCAGTGGAAAATAGGAATTCTCTAAACTCCTTTCTTTACAAATTGAATGAATATAATAACTATTACCTTATTGACATCATCATCATCATGACAAATATTTATATAACATTTTAAAATTTGTAAAGCATTTTATGTATATTCACATCACATGAGCTTCACAACAACCTCATAAATGAGGTACTGTTATTATCTCTCTTTTACGAATAAGCAACCTGAGACACAGATAGTTTAAGTTACCTGCCCAGGGTCACACAGCTACAGGCAGGAATCAAAGTCAGGTCTTTGTGATTCCAAGTACTGTTCTTTACCCACTGCACCACCTAGCTACCTCAACATCACAGGATTCGTGTGAGATAAAACATATCAACGTGCTTTGGAAAATATAAAACACTTTATAAGCACCTGGTTTTCTCATTATAAGAGCGTTGTACCTAGCACCAAAGTAGACATCTCTTCTATAATATCCTCAATAAGTGGTCATCCCATCTCTGTTTATATACCTCTGGTGAGGGGAACCCCTTACCTCCTACAGCAGTCCATTCCTCTTAACAGTTCTCCTTGTGGGGAAATCTTTGTGGACTTTAAACTTAAGTATATCTCTCTGTGGCCTCTACCCATAACTCCTAGTTTTGTCCTTTCTTGCAAACAATGATTTATCTATTTATCTAATCTCTCTTCAGTCTACCAGCACTGCTGACCTGAAGAAAGTAGTATCATTTACAAGTTTTCTTTTCACCATTCTAACCATCCTAATTCCTTCAACTGACCCTCAGAGGGTTTCTAGTTGTCTTAATTTCCTAAACTGCTTTACCTGTAAAATGAGTGTGGGAGAAGGGCTGAATTAGATGATCTTTTATAGCTAAATTCTAACATATTAAAATATTTAAAGTTAAATTATTATTTTAGCGGTGAATTGTTTTGGAGTATCTTTGCCTTTGCATATAAGAGAGTCATAAGATGTAGAAAAAGGATGGGCTTTAATCTCGTCATTTTATAAATAAGAAAATTCTGACTCTGGTAGCCTTAGCAGTTCCATAGGGAGCAAGTCTGATAGAGCAACAATTTAAATCCAGACATTTTGATTCTTAAACCAGTGTTTTTCCTCCTGCCCCATGATGACTGAAATAAAGGGATGGTTGGTGGACATAAGTAGGTTACAACATCTTTCCAAGGCCTCCTCACAAGCAAGAAGTAATCTAAAAGAGATTGTTGAAGAAATCAGTGATCAGAAAAAGAAGTGAATCCATAAAATAGGAAAACAAGATATAAAATATAGGCAGTCTGAGCACCTGCCTGGGATCTATGACATGTAAAAAGTGCTGGAGAAAGGCCTCTAGCAATTTGGGCTTCCTACATTATGGTAGCAAATGGACAAAATCATACATGATAAGGTCTAGAAAGATTGTGATGGAATACTAAGACCACAGATTTGCTGAAGCTTTGTTGCTTTATTTGCTTATATATGGTATGATGCATATCAATAGATTTTAACTGATTATATATCAATAAGAAAAATAGATATTACTATGTGGTTGCATTTTGGGTGAGGATATATGTGTGTGTGTATATGTACATATATGTGTGTGTATTTGTGTATGTGTGTATATATACATATATATTTTTTCAGTCCTTGGGAACATTGAATAACCCATTGTTTCTTAAATGTATAAAGAGTTATGAACAAAATCGAATTCCCTTGAAAATACATTGAAAGAGGAAATACATGTTGATGTTTTCTTTTTAGGCCTATAAATTTTGTCATTATATTGATGATATTATTTACTTTTATTTATTTAAGACTTTGAGTGTTTTTACCAAGCATTTACTCCATACTAGCCTAGGAGGTAGGTAGTTCAAGTATCATTTGCTGTTTTTTTTTTTTTACACATGAGGAAATTGGAAGCTAGAGAAGGGAAGTGAATGGCAGAAGGTTTCCAAAGCCAGGTCTCTTGACTCCCACTCCAGAGTTCTTTAAACTACAATGTGAGATCTTTAGCACTGGAGTTAGGGTTTAACTTTGCACATGTTATAATGAAGGTCTTTTTACTTTGAAGCTATTTAAAACTACAGTGATTCAGTACTGCAGAAAGTAAGCAAATCTTCAGTAATTTTCCATAAATTGAAAGGTTTCAATTTAGAAATTCAAAAGTAGAACAGTAACTGCTACCCATTTTAATGGCTGTAGAAATCATCCTAACATACTAAAAAAATCATATTTTTTTGAGGAACATATCCTATTATTCAGAAGCAATTAATTTGACATGAAGATGATTTTTTAAAGTTATAATAAAAGTAAGTCTGATGGAAATTAATTTTGTTAATCCCTAATTTTGTCCCACCCAATCAAAACGTTAGTTTCAATTTGAAGGCATTTTAATTTTGTGTTGGAAAACCTTTAGGGTTGCTATTTCTTGCTGATTCAAGTACAAGATTTTTGCCTGGCTGTGAAGGTCCTCAACTTTCTGAGACTACCTTATCATTCCATGCTTATTTTTAACACTTTCTTCCACACATTCTATCATCTAGGCAAACTATACAAATCAGTGTGAGATAAAAAGATCAGATAAAACCTGGCTCCTGTCTTCAAGGTGAAGAACAGTCAAATACCTCAAAATAACATGTACATAAATAACTTTATCTATCTATATTCAGTGGATCCATAATCCCATCAATACTCACTCCAATGGTAGAGATCATAGCTTATTTAAACCTTTTTTAGCAAATGTTATTCTTGTCCATACCTTTCTATAAATTTTCCAAAGAATCTCTTCCCATTTCACTAGAGACTGTTCTTTAGTATTTAAAAAAAAAAAATGTGAGTACAGCATTTGGTCTGTGTTCTATTGTTATTCCTTGTTCTTTTAATATGATAAGCCCTAAGATGATCATTGACTATGTGATATTTAATTAGATATTCTTTATGTGCAAATCACTTTTGGTAAAATATGCTGAAATCCACTTATACCTCTACTATCTCTATGTCTCCATTGCCCTGTGGATCTCTTCACTATTTTGTTTCTTTGGAAATTGAAGAGTTTTTGCTTTTACTTTTAATCTATGGTCATACAGAATGACCAGAAGAATACAAGTGCGAAAATGGCAGATTTTTGTGTTATCTAGCAATTTGAGGTTGTTGAAAGTACCATACATTTTCCCAAATTCAATCCTTCCTGCTCCTTTCCTCTTAGTCAATTCTAACCTATATTTTTGGTTTTATTCACCACTAGTTACTGAGGATTTCTTAGTTGTTGCTACTTAAAAAGTAACCATTCAATGAACATCATAGACCACAGAATTTAGACCTAGTAGAACCCTTAATGACGCTTTATTCAAACCTTCTCCCCCTCCAGTTTTATAGAATAAGGAAGTTGAGGCAGAGAGAAGGAAAATGGTTTATTCAAATTCAGAAGTAAATGAATCAGAATATAAACCCAAATCCTTCAGGATCCATATCCATTGTCCCTTTCTTTAGGACTCAAGTTAGTGTGAATAGTAATCCCCATTATTACGGACATCTTTACTGTTATCACTGACAACAGAGTTTGCAATTCAGTTGCTTCAATATATAATAAAATAATAACAGAATAGAATAATAGATATAATAGAATCACAAAATCCAAAATTGAAAGGAATCCTAGTTTATCCATGTGAATTTAATGTAACATATAGGAAGCCTCTTTAAAATAGCTATGATTATAGTTATTTATATGTCTAATTAGACATTCCTAGAGATACGAAACTCACAGTATCACAAGGAAACTCATTCTGTTTTGTATTTACTTTTTAAACTCCTGGTCATTAGAAAAGCCAGCTAGGTGGCTCAGTGGATAGAGAAGACCTGAGCTCAGATTTGGCCTCGGCCACTCACTAGCTGTGTGGCCCAGAACAAGTCACTTATCCTCTGTTTGTTTTAATCCACTAGATAAGGAAATGGCAAACCACTCCAGTATCTTTGACAAGAAAATCCCATATAGGGTCATGAAGAGTTGTACATTGAGTAAATGAATGAACAGCAATGACATTACTAGAAATTACTCTTTATCTTGAGTATGAAACTGCCTCTTACATTTTTCTTCATGTTGGTCTAAATTTTTGCCTCTATTGCTTTATTTCTGGGAAAGAACTCTTTAAAAATTAAAATATAACAAATATTCCTCCCTCCCAACCCCCCCAGCAAAAATTTATTCAATATCAATTACCATGATTCTGTACCATTTGTACAATCACCATGATTCTGTACAATCAATGATCACATGTACATATGCCCTCTAGACAATAAAATATCCAAACACATACTTAGAACAGTGTCTACAACATGATGAAGACTTAAATTTTGGATCTGTCTATATGAAAAAATATTTTTATTTGTGATAAGAAAGGATTTAATTTTCTGTGCATTTTTACTTTTGTGTGAATGCAAAAAATCAGGAAATTAAGATTTTCTAAAGAAATGAATAGCGAAATAAATCAAAACAGTATGTAAATAAAGTAGATTAGATAGTTGTTAAGAATCTGCAAGTTCAATGTGTGATATTCTTACTTATTGAAGCAAAAATAAAAACACCATGATCTCTGAAGAATCAAAATGATGAGTGACCCAAAGGGAATAGAGAAATCCAAGCTGAATAAGAGCAGGACACATAGGATTATTAATGACAACTTTTAGACAAAAAAGAGTCTGAGGTGAGAGAGTTAAATGTTATATTCATACTTACACAATGTTTAGACACTTAGACAAAACTTCTAGTGAATTGGGCAGATTCACTAAGGAGAATTTATGGGAGAACACAAACAAGCATGAGACTTGATAGGAAGTCATATATGAGATGCAATTTGCATTGCGGGAGGGAATGTCCTCATTAATGAGTGTGTACATCATTTTACATTTTAAAATATTTTTAACACTCATTTAAAAAAAATTCAGTTCCAAATTCCCTCTCTTCCCGCAGTTACCATTCCATCCATTGAGAAGGAAAGTCATATGATTCCTATTATACATTTAAAGTCTTGCAAAACATATTTCCATATGAGCCACGTTGCAAAAAGAAAAAGCCGAAATAAAGTGAAAAAAAAAATGCTGCAATCTGAGTTCAGAGTTCATTTGATGTGGATCACTTTTTTATCATACATCCTTTGTAATCATCATAAATCATGTAATAAATCATTTTAAATATGAACAAAACAGAAATAATATTTTTAATTTTTCTCCAAATCATATTTTCTGAATGCCTATAAAATATATATTGGTACTCAGAAGAATACAAATTAAGTTAGAGACACAATCTTGCTGGAGAAGCAGACATGACACATGTGAAAGGCTTACATAACCCTCTAAAATGGTGTGGAATACATTAAGTGCTAAAAATGAGTGATAGATAAAGGGGAGATCAGTGTGAAATTGAGCAGAGGCTTCATTACAGAGGTCATACTTGTATTAGACCTTGAAAGAGGATTGAATTTGAATAGACTGAGGATGCAAAGGCTAGGAATCAGAAATAATAATAATAACTCACATTTCAAAAATGATTTAAGGCTTATAAAATTATTCACCAAAATCTTCTAAAATAGTTATATTATTATCATTTCCCACTTTTTGTAGACAGGGCAATTTCAGTTAGAGGCATAAAGCAACTTGCCCGTTGTCAAAGACCTAGTGCGAGAAGAGACAGGATTAGATATGTTGATGCCAAAGCAAGTATACTGCACTCCCTTTGGATAATAGTGATTACTTTCTAAAATGCATTTCATTTATTTTATTTTAAATTTATAAAATAGAACAAGCTTTCTATGACATAGTATAATTTTAAAAAGAATATTGTACATGAAACTGCTAATCTATTACATACAACTTTCTACTCCCTTAAATATATAATAAAGCTACCACATAACTTTCTTCTTTTCTTCTCTTTCCCCCACCCTGCCCTAGAGGTGGATACCATTAGACACAATACATACATACATACATATATCTATATATCTATAAAAATATATCATATATATACATACATGTGTATATACACATATATATCACATTTTATATATTACATGTATATAAAAAACAATCTATACAAATACTTATTTCTATATCAGTTCTTTCTCTGGATGCAGATGTAGTCTTCTTTCATAGGTCCTTTCTATTTAAGTTAGGTGCTTATAATCATCAGGATCATTTAGTTGCTCAAAGTTATTCTTAAAACAACATTGCTGTTACTGTATACAGTGTTCTCTTCATTTTGCTCATTTTGCTTTTCATTATATCATGGAAGTCTATCCATGTTTTTTTCTAAAATCAATGAGCTCATTATTTCTCATTGAAGAGTAGTATTCCAAAACAATTATATACCAAAACTGGTTCATTCCTACCGTCTCTGAATGTCAGTCTATTCATCTATAAAATGTGGATAATATTAGCCACTGAATTAAAGGGTTCTTATGAGAATCAAAATGAGCATCAAACTGCAGAATGTTTTATAAAACTCAAAAGGCTTATGCAAATGTCAGTTATCATTATTATTGATGAGTACCTACATACATACATGACTATTATACAAGTTAACAATAATATTTAGTGTGCCGGTTAATTTTACATTTCTTTAAATTCAAATATAGGTTTAAAAAATTCTCTTCCCTGCTCTTGAAAACATTAGTAGTTTTATTGTCTTTTCTTTTCTGATCATCCTACAATGTGTTTTTAAAAACCTCACTCAGCTTTTAAGTCAGTATTAGAAAAAATGGAACATGTGTGTTCCCACTACGTTAAACATAAAATTAAACATCACTTCAGAACTTCTGAATATTCTAAGGCCTTCAATATTCTTGGCCAAGGATTCTTTGACTGCTATAATCATAGGAATATTTAGGAAAATACAGAAAATTAAAAGGATGGACTTTAAACAGAAAGACTTAAAACAGAAATACAATGCCAAAGGTTTTGTTGTTTGTTTTTAGAAATAATTGACACAACTCATTTAAAAGCACATTGATAATAAGAAAGAATTCAAGTTGAAGACATGGGCATACTTTTGAAAAATATAGACGTACTTTTGAAGAACAAATAGAATGACTTTTAAATTGGTTATCAAACCTATGTAAGGATAGTATAAGGAAAACAAAAGATCATTGTTATCTAACATCAATAGCCAAAGAAAGCAGATACAGATTTTTGTTGAAGCAGTATGAATTTCCATAATATTTAAGGAAGAATGTAGGACCTTGAAAAATCAGTTTGCACTCAGTGACTCTACTTCCCAACACCAGCTGTCTCAACCACTTATAAAATGGCCTTTTACCTCACCACTCTGCTTTCTTAAAGGCTTCTCACTCCACATAATTTTTCTCATTCTTATTCCTCCTTGACCTACTTGCAGTACCTGACATGTACTCCTTCTTTATCCCCTTTCTTCTTTCTTAACTTTTATGACACTGTATTATCCTGCTTTATGTTCTACAATATTCTGTTTCTTTCACTTACTCATCCTCTTTTAGCACTTAAAAATGAGAGTCGTCCAAGATTCTAGCCCTGACCTTCTTGTCACTCAACTTCACTTGTGGCAAATTCATTTGGTTCAAACAAAGACTGTAATTATTGCTTCCACCTCTATGCAGATTCCTCTCTGTGTATGCCTGTATATTTAGTGGTCTTGCAGTTCAAATTGCAGCTCCAACATTTGCTACCTGTATGACCATGAGAAAGCCACTTAAACTCTGGGTCTCAGTTTCCTCATATAGAAAATGAGATTAGAAATGGGGTTGTCTCTTCCAGCTTGATTGTGATCCTGGGATACTGTGGTCACAAATAGCCTGTAGGATACTGTTTGTTCACTTATATATCCCATTGATACTTCAGAATGAACTTGTATAAAGCCTTTGTGATATCTATATAATTCTTTACGGTACAAGTATTCTCCTAGACTCATATTTGGAAACTTGTTGTTATCTTCTTGACGTCTCTCTCTCTCTAACTATTCATATGGTGCCACTTATGACATAACCCCTAAAATATCTCTCATATATGTTCTATCTTCTCTATTGCCATTGTTATCACCCTAAATCATCATTACCTGGCTGCAATTATTCTCTTGCTGTACACTAATTTTTTTTTTTTTGCAGGGGGGAAGACAGGGCAGTTGGGGTTAAGTGACTTGCCTAAGGTCGCACAGCTAGTAAGTGTGTCAAGTGTCTGAGGCTGGATTTGAACTCTGGTCCTCCTGACTCCAGGGCCTGTGCTCTACTCACAATGCCACCTAGCTGCCCCCTGTACACTATTATTACAAATATTACAAAGAAAAATCTCTATATGACTGAAAAATTCATACCAATGATGGACATTTCCAAGGATTCACACAAATTCCTCTCCCACTGAAGAATTTAATATATCCTTCCTTTGTTTACTTCTTCCTTTCTTCCATATCTAACTATTCATCTATCTATCTGTCTATCTATTTATGTATCATCTATCTTTTTGTGAGATCTATAATTTCCTTTCTTTGGCATATGGAACTTACAGGAAGGAAATTTGCTTTAACAATGTTGATCAGCACTTAATCTGTAACTTATAGGCTTAGAGACTTATCTGGAACAAGTTAAACTGACTTTTCCAAGGTCACATAATCAATATGTATCAGACAAGGATGTGAAGTCAAGACTTTCTGAAGCTGAGGCCAGTTCCCTATGGCCTATACCATTCGGATCCCCTAATAATCATGTCAAACAGATTTTAAAAAGAAGAAAAATGAAAGACTGGAGAATATGAGGTTATACTATTTGTATGTCTGTATTTGAAATATTTCTTAACAAATTAACAAATCAAGATATATAGAAGCTGTATAGAAAAGGAAATTATTACTTGAAGTGAACATTAATCAGATTCTTCCTAGGTAATATCTTTTTTTCCTTTGGGGTCAATATGCCCTATTAATTCCCACAGGAGAAAGTAATTATCTTTATCACTAACTAACATTTACTAAATAGTCATTGAGTACCTGCCAGTATAAGAGGTGATATAACTGCTAATTATTTTTACATTTGTATTTCATTACATTTAGGAAAACAGACAAAGATCATAGAGAGAGGAAGTAGAATACTATAGTTACATAAAATATCAGTAATGTTATTGTTCTCATTTTAAAAGGAAGAATTTTATTTTTCTTTAAGAAATATAAACTTTTAAATTGGAATGCATGTTTTTGTAACTGTAAATATCCCAAAATAATGAATGGGTTAGGGTGGGGAAAGGCACTAGGCATCTTGTAAAGTCAGGTCATTGACTTTCCATGCTGAACTCATTTATAATTTAATAGCCAATAGCTGTAAACCATACATGTTGTCAGGGTAGGAAAGATGTTATCAAATGGTAAATATCTTCTGGAAAACAAAAAAAGTCAAACTCTGGTAATTTGGCCTACTGAAAATATTTCTCAAGTGCCTAAAATGTATAACACATTGTGCTAAATGCTTTAAAGGATATATGGATATGGATGTGTAAAACATGGACCTCCATGACCACTTTGGATCCAGGATTGCAGGGTGGTCGGTAAGTCTAGCACTGAATCCTGGGACTGGAGGTCCCAATGAATAAGGATAACTTCTGACACTTGAAACTGAGGAGGACAAACAACAAAAAACAAAAACAAATAGTCCCATGCCCATTGCTCTGAGTTGGGGTAAAAGAGAGGGATTAGAGAAGGAAAAGTCCTTCCATTCTCACGAGTTCAATTCATGGTGTCCTTGAAGAAGGTGAACATGAATCTTCACTTTCTGGAAGGAGTGTGTTGATAGAGCTGTAGGCAGAGTGGGGGAAAAAAATAAACTCCATCTTGACAATTTCAAAAATGCAAGCAACCAATCAAAGAATTAAAGTCAATCATCATGCAGATTCCATGTAAGGCAAATTGGGCATGCTCAAAAGACTCTTCAAGGAGCAGTCTACATGTTACAAGAATTGGAAATGTCCAGAGAAAACTGGTTACACAATCTATATATTACTCCCTCTGCAATACTATCCACCTTATTTTCACACTTGAGGTATGTCCTTAGAATGTGGCTGCTACTTCTGGTTCTAAGAGAAGTCCTGTGGTACTGTACGAGCAACATGAGGGCTCTTAAGCCCACAACAAATGTGTTTTTCATTAATAATCAGCAAAAGTAATTCTTTTAAAATTGTTTTTATTTCAATAAATATTTCCCAAGTTTTGCAAAATTTTGGAAATTTTTAAATAATCCTTATTTTTAAATTTAGAGTTCTAAATTCTATCTCTCCCTCTTGCTTCCTTCCCTTCTTTGAGAAATCTAGCCTTTTGATTTCAATTTTACATGTAAAGTCATGCAAAACATATTTACATTATAGCCATGTTGCAAAAGAGACAAATAAAATAAAATAATATTAAAAAAGTAAAAAAAATCATGCTTCAATCTATATTCAGTGTTCATCAGTTCTCTCTCTGGAGGTGGATACCATTTTTCATCATGAGTTCTTTGGAATTTTTTTTGGACCATTATCTTGATCAGAACAGCTTAATTCTTCACAGTTGATCATCTCCACAAAATTGCTGTTACTTTATTGAATTATTAATTATATATGTTCTCCTGATTCTGTGCAATTCATTTGCATGAATTCAGTGTGTTCTTGGGTTTTTTTGAAACCATCCTACTCATCATTTCTTATAGCACAGTAATATTTTATCATGATCATGCCACAACTTTTTGAGTCATTCCCCAATTGATGAGTATTCTCTCAATTTTTAATTCTTTGCCAACACAAAAATAACTGCTATAAATATTTTTGTACAAGTAAGTCTTTTTCTTTTTTCTTTGATCTCTTTGGGTTACAGACCTCATAGAGGTATTTTGGGGCTAGAGGTTAATGCACAGTTTTATAGCCCTTTGGGTATAGAACCAATTGTTCTCTAGAATCACTGGACTAGTTCACAACTATATCAACAGTGAATTGTTGTCCCAATTTCCCATATCCCCTCCAGGATTTATCATTTGCCTTTTCTGTCATGTTAGCCAATATAGTGTGCATTGGTGGTTTCACAGTTGTTTTAATTTGTATTACTCTAATCAGTAGTGATTTAGAGCATTTTTTCTGATTATTGATTGCTTTGATTTCTCCTTCCGAAAACTGCCTGTTCACATCCTTTGACAATTTATCAACTGGGAAATGGCTTTTATTTTTATAAATTTAGCATAGTTCCCTATATATTTGAGAAGTGAAACTTTTATCAGAAAATTTGGTATAACTTTTTCCCCCAAGTTTCCTGTTTTCCTTTTAATTTTGTGTGCATTTTTTGATTGTGTAAAAACTTTCTAATTTCATGTAATCACAATTATATTTTTAACTTCTCATAATCCCTACTATCTTGTTTGGTCATAAACTCTTCTTTTCTCCATGGATGTGACAAGTACTTTTTTCCATTCTTCCCTTTATATCTAAATCATTTATCAATTTCGACCTCCTTTTGGTATACAGTGTGAGAAGTTGATCTATTCCTACATTTTACTAGACTGTTTTTCAGCTTTTCCAGCAATTTTGGTCAAGTGTTGAGTTCTTACCCTAAAATCTTGCATTTGGGGGTTTATTGAACACTAGATTATTGTGGTCATTTACTTCTGTGTATGATGTACTTAATCTATTCCAACAAGCCATCAGTCTATTTCTTAGGGAGTAACAAATTGTGATTACCATTTTGTACTATAATTTTAAATCTGAAACTGTGAGGCTGCCTTCCTTAACATTTTTCTCATTGATTCCCTTGCTATTCTTGACCTTTCATTCTTCAAGATTAATTCCATCACTATTTTTCTATTTCTTTAGGTATAAAAAAAACTATTTGTGTCATAAATAGAATTTGGTAGGACTCCTTCTTTAATTATTTTTTCAAATAATTTATAAAGCATTGGGATAAATTATTCCTTAAATGGTAGAATTCACTTGTGAATCCATCTGGTCCTGCAGTTATTTTCTTAGCAAAATCTTTGGGAATTTTTTCTTGGTTTTCAACTAACTTTTAATCTATGTTTCCACAGGCCTTTATTAATAGTATTTTATTGCATTATGGTCTGAAAGGGGTACATTTAATATTTATGTTTTTGTGCATTTGGTTGTGAGGTTTTATGTCCTAATACAAAGTCAATTTTTGTGAAGGTGCCATGTACAGTTGAAAAAAATATATACTCCTTTCTATATCCACTTATTTTATTTTCCTCCAGAGTTCTATCATATGTACTTTTTCTAACATCCTTTTCATCTCCCGAACATTTTTCTTAGTTGTTTTATGGTTATATTTATCTAACTCTAAAAGGGGAAAGTTGAAGTTTCCCATTAGCATAGTTTTGTTGTCTGTTGCCTCCTGTAATTCATTTAACTTGCCCTTTAAAAATTTCAATGCAATACCATTTGGCATATATACATCTAGTATTGATTTTATTTCATTGAATATTGTTCCTTTTAATAAGATGTAGTATTCCTGCTTATCCCTTTTAATTAGGTCCATTTTCATTTTTGCTTTGTATGAGATCATGATTGCTATCCTTGCCTGTTTTACTTCAGCTGAAGCATAACAGATTCCACTCCAGTCCTTTATTTTAGCTCTGTATGTGTCTCTCTATTTAAGTGTGGTTCTTATTAACAACATATTGTTGGATTCTATTTTCTAATCTCTTATTCTTGTGTTTAATTGGTGAATTCATCTCATTCATAATCATAGTTATAATTACTAACTGGGCATTTTCTGCTATCCTATTTTCTTCTGTTTGTCATTCTCTCTCTTTTTAACCATCTTTCCTCTAAAGACTGTTTTTATTCTCACCACTGTCTTCTTTTATCTGCCCTCCCTTTTATAACTACTTTTTCTCTTCTACCTTTATCTTCCTACTTGTCTTTTGGGTAAGACATATTTTGATCACTGAATGATAATACACACAAACACACACATATATTTGTATATGTATGTGTGTATGTATGTGTGTATATATACACATACGCATACATACACACATATACATATATATATATCCTTTTTTTGCACAAATTTAGATGTGAGTGAAGTTCAAGAATTGCCCAGCCACCCCCACCTCCACCATTTCCCTCTAAACTTTAAAAGCTCTTTGTGAGTTTCTTTTAAGTGAAATATTTCCTGCCCCCATTCTTTCTCTCCCTTTTCCCTTCTCCAAGGGCATTCTTTTTTCTCTCTTATCTATTTTTTTGCATCACCCCAACATAATTGTCTCAGACTAGCTCCTTCTTTATAAGGAGAATCCTTCTAATTGCCCTAATAATGTTAAAGTTCTTAAAAGATACATGTATCATGTTCCCATATGCAATGGTACACTGTTTAACCTCATTGAGTCCTTTCTGATTTCTCTTTCATGTTTACTTTGTTATGCTTCTTTTGAATCTTATATTTAAAAGTCATGTTTTCTATTCAACTCTGGTTTTTTCATCAGGAATGCTTAAAAGTCTTCTATTTCATTAAATGTTCATTTTTCCCTTGAAGGATTATACTCAGTTTTTCTGGGTAGGTTGTCCTTGGTTGTAATCCCAGCCCTTTCACCTCCTAGAATATCATATTATAAGCCCTCCTAACTCTTTTAATGTGGTAGTTGCTAAATCTTGTGTGATCCTGACTGTAGCTTTACAGTATTTAAATAGATTCTTTTTTGCTGCTTGTAGCATTTTGTCTTTGACCAGGGAGATCTGGAATTTGGCTATAATATTCCTGGGAGTTTTCATTTGGAATCTCTTTCAGTTGGTGACCACTAAGTTCTTTCAGTTTATATTTTACCCTCTGCTTCCAGGATATCAGGGATGGTTTTCTTTATAATATCTTGCAGTATGATGTCTAAGCTCTTTTATTGATCATGGTTTTTAAGTAATTCAATAATTCTTAAGTTATCTCTCCTTGATTTTTTTCAGGGTTAATTGTTTTTGCAATGATCTCTTTCACATTTTCTTCTGTTGTTTCATTCTTTTGACATTGTTTTCTTATTTCTAGATGTCTCTTGGTGTCATCATCTTCCACTTCTTCAATTCTAATTTTTAAGGAATTATTTTGTTTAATGAAATTTGTACCTCTTTTTTTTCTGTTTAGCTATTTTTGTTTTTTAGAGGCATTTTCTTCAGTATTTTTATGCCTCTTCCACTAATTCTACTCCTATGCTTTTGTTTCTTTACCTAATTTTTCCTCTACCACTCTTATTTGGTTTTGAAAATAAATTAACTCATATAAGAATTCTTGTTTGGTTTGTGTCCAATTCACAATGATCTTTGTGGCTTTACTTGTAGCTGTTGTAACTTCGTTGTCTTCTGAGTTTGTGTCTTGATCTTTCCTTTCACCATAGTAGATTTTTTTTATGGTCAGGTCTTTTTTTCTCTTATTTGTTCACTTTTCAACCTATTTCTTGATTTGGAACTTTATGTTAATGTTGGACTCAGTTCCTGGTGTGATAGTGCAGGGCACTATCTCCAACTTCAGTCTTTTTTTGTTTTGTTTTGTTTTCACTGCTTTTTTTAGAGCTGGTTCTAGGGGTTTGGAAGTGTTCGATGTTTCCAAATTAATATGACCATCTCTAGCTTGAGAGCTTTCTAAGCTTCTACTACTTTTGTCATCATCACCTAGTCTCATCACTGTTATTTCATCCATGTGTGCTCTGGAGCAGCCTCCTCCCCCTTGACAGAGATCTCCTATGTTGTCTTGGACAGTATGAACATCTCGTTCTGATTTTTTGTCAGCTTGCCACAATTTCTGGTATTGTAGAGCCTGGAAGTTTGTCTCTCTTAGTTTCCTCATGCAATTTCCTTATGCAATTGAGTGTTGTATCTTTTCTGGGAGGATTGCTTGGTGGCATCCCCTAAGGACTGCTCTTCACTGTGGTCCAACTTCCTTTATTATTGCCAGGGGCCATAATCCTTGAGGATCCTTTCTCCCTTGGGTTGCTTCTTTCTGCAGCCATGTCACTCTGAACTGTGACTGTATGCTGAATATAGTGTCTCTTACTCAGCTCCTCTTAAAAGGTACATGGCCAATGTGGGGAAGGGGAAGAGATTCTCTCCTCACCACCAACACAGATCTCCATAAGGAGCTCCCTGTTTGTAATCTGGTTCTTGAACTACTGAAATTCACAATCTTTCTCACTCTTATACTACTGATATCTTTCCATTTTAACTATTAAAAACTCTAAGAGATAAGGCAAATTTATTTTTTCAGCCAATCATACTATTCTGTTGTGAATTAAGAATGACACTCAAACCTCATACATAGATCTTTGGTTAATGATGCCTTGTTAATACAATGAAATATCATCATGTATTTTGCAACCATATCAACTGAGCTAGGCAGGGTATGTCATCCCTTCCCCATTCTCCTTAATCTAGTATTAATTATATTTTTATGAAGTGTGTGCTTTTACAGAAGATAGATATAAGAAAAAGATAAAATTCTTCAGGAATACCAATGGTTTTTAGACCTAGAAATGCCTTTAGAAATCATTCAAATGCCTTCATTTTACAGGTGTGCAACAATCCTACTGTAACAACAATATTGCTAGCAGCTGTTGTGGGGGTAAAAGACCAACAACAAGACCAGCACACAGGAGGGCTGCTAGCACAAGTTCTTTGATCTGTTTTTCTAAGGAAAGAAACTTTAAGGGGTTAACAGTCTCAGTTTAATTAAACAGACATATATCATTTACTTAATTCAGGGGAAAAAGTCAGCACCCTTAACTTCAGAGCTAATACAAACAAAAACTACAAACAGATCAACAGACAGGCTTTGTCTGATCAAGATATCACATACATAGTCACCAAAAAGAAAAGCACCAATATCTGGGTTTTCAAAGAGAGGGGGCTCTTCATAACAGGTACTCAGAGTCTCATCTGGTCAAATCACACTACACTCTTTCTGTGAGTGAGAGAACCACAAAACAAAATGCCAGCCTCAGATCTTATACACCTTTCTCAAGGTAAGAGGGTGTCACAACCATATGATTCAAACCTATGTGAACTAGGCTTTATTGTTTCTTAAGCAGGTCAATGACTCTTGGTTCGAGCAAAGAAACAAAAGACAACAAAAATCCATTTTACTTGCCGTTACGTTTGAAAGACAAAACTCATAAAAGGCACTCCATAACACTTACCTAATGAAATGAAGTGGTAAGATAATGGTGAAGTCAGGGCTTCAAATGCCTCCTGCTTCCCCATGTTATGCCATGTTATCAATATCTTTATGCATTTTTAAATGAATAAAGTTTAGCTTGTTGCTTTTCTCTTTCCTAGTATACAGTGCTTGTTTACTTATTTGACAATGGAAACATTATTATCAAATTCAAATACATTGACTGTCACCAACCATGCAAGGTATAAATACAAACCCCCTATGTTCTGGGCAATTGACACCCTAACTCTCGGTTAAGGCTTCTTAGATACCAGTATTGACAGCTTCCTCATCTCAGAAATGAATGCATGCTATTAATTATGATGAAATCATATATTAAGAGCATGTTTAATCTATTTAATATACACATTGCAGCCATTTTGCAACTTTTTAAAAAAATTTTAAAAATTAAATTAAATTTTTAAAAATTCAAATAATGTTAGTTTAGTGATCATTCATGTTTCTCCCAATTCTGATTCTAGGACTCTATGATCTTATTCTTTCATCTGGAGAAAATAAGACTCCCCCTACCCCCACCCCTTGGGAAGCTACAAAATAGGAAAAAGAACAAGGGGTGTTTGAATAGAAGCAATGGGCTAAAACTAAAAGCTTTGATATAAGAGTAGCAAATGAATATGTGACTTTGCTAACCCCAATAATAATAAAAGTTCACATGTATATAGTGTTTTAAAGTTTACAAATATTTCACCTGTAGTTCATCTACAACCACTCTATTAGGTAAATTCCATTTTTAGATTAAGATACCAAACATAGGGAGGTTATATGATTTGTCAATGTTGGCACAGCTAGTAAGTGTGAGAGTCTAAATTAGAACATGGTTGTTTCTGGGTTTAAAACTCTCTCCAAGCCTGGCACACTCTCTCTCCTCACCTCTGCCTCTTATAAGACATTGGTTCCTTCACAATTTCTTTCACATGCCATCTTCTGCAGAAGGGTTTTCCCATTACTTCTCACCTTCTAAACCCTACCCTTCTGAAATTACCTCTGTAACAGCAACCACAATGGCATACTCAGGATGGCTGCTAGCACAATTTTTAGATCTGCTTTGTTAGGAAATATAGCTATTTAAGGGGTCAACAATCTTACTTTAATTAAACATTTGTATCATTCACTTGGTTCAGGGGAAAAGTCAGTACCTTGAACTTCAGAGAAAATACCAACAGAGAAAATCCAAGCAGAGAAATAAAGACCAACAGGGCTCTATTGCCTGAATCAAAGCAATATTGCTATACACTTTACATACATCACTGCATTGAGAGAGCCTTTACCTCTGAGCAGTCAGAGAGCTTTGAACAGACAGCTACTCAGAGTCTTAACCAGGGAATCACAAGGTCCTTCTCATGGACAAGCCTGAAAGCAATGTACCAACTCAGAGTATATATGTACTTCTCAGAGCTAGAGGGCATCACAACCCTCCTGAACCAATGCCTAATTAGAAATTAGCAAAAGGTGTGAGCTTTCCTGCAAGAAAGCTTCCCTTAATGGGCTCCACATGAGGTCTATTAATGGGCAGGGAAGAGCTTCCCATCCCATTAACATTACACCTCTAGTCTACTTTATATGAATCTCATCTGTATTCATATGTAGCATGTCGTCTCCCTTGTTAGAATATAACCTTCTTGGGGACAATGGCAGTTTTTGCTTTTTCTTCATATTGTCTATGCTTGGTATAGAGAAAAACACACAAGAAATATTAAATAAACGCTCAGTTCTTGACTTATTCTTGACTCCAAATTTATTACACTATTCTCTTCAACAATTAAATGATAAATATCAGGTATGATTTAATATTTTAAGTCCAAATTAAGAACTATTTTCTTTAATCAATTAACTTAGCTACCAGTAACTTCTCATTACACAAACATATATACATAAACATATGTACATAAATCTTACTTATGTGCTAGTTAAATATGATTATGTTTAAAAGTATTTAATACTCAAAACTCCTTGCTGAGATGAATATTTTTACACTCTATATTAGATTCTCTCTCCCTCCCTCCCCTACATTTATTTCCTATGGTTCCATGGGTTTGTCCTGTTTATTTACATCTCATATCTACACAGATATCAATCTGCCCATAGATATCCTGGTCACCTTTTGTCTATGTGCTCCTCTAAATCCTTAATTAAAAATAAATTTAACATACCAGAGGCCTTTCATTGGTACCAGCACAGAACTTAGGGCACTCATTTTTCATCCCTTACTTTTAGTACATGATTTGCCCTCATTTTTTCTAATCATGCATGTTTTGATTATGTGTTTATGCCACTTCTTTTCATAATTTATAAGTGTAAACAAAATCTGAAAAAAAGAACATTTATTAATGAATGAACTCTCTGCACAAAGGATCACACAATTAGAATAGGAAGGACCCTCAAAGACTTATCATCCAAACATCTCACTTTACTGATAGAAAACTTAGGCTCCCAGAGGTTGAGAGATATTTCTGTAGTGGTTAATTTCTGTAGTGGGTAAAACAATTTAAAAAAATAGTACAGCCAAAATAAAACTCAAGTCACCTAGCTCCATATCAAGGGGTGTAAAGAGGACCATGTTTCCTCCTTTTAACATTCCAAACAGGGGATAGAGACTGAACCTGTGATTTCAGAATAGTAGGGAAAATGTTTTATGTGGTGGCATGGTAGAATGAGTGGGTTAAAATCAGCTGTTGACCCCTCTTCTTTCATTACTGTTCCCCAAAATAGATAAGATACCTCACAGACTTATTATAAATGCATGAAGTTCCTCAGTGTTAGACATGTTCATCTGGCACCAGAGGAACTACATGTTGTTCCTTGAAGCTCTTTCAACCCTCTTTTTCTATTCCAACACTCTTGTGAATATTTGTCCTTTCTTCAAAATTTTTGTTCAGTCAAATTGACATTTTCATTTTTCACTTTGGAATTTAGTCACATTGTTATAAACTACAATTTCAGCTTCAGCTGTTCCAGCTCCATCTGCTGTGCCTTTCCTAGTCTCCATTCGTCTTCCGATACATTATTCGCATTGCCGTAGCCCACTCCTGATTCTCCGCCTCTCCCTTTCCACACACCTCAGTAGTGCTGGCAGACCAACCTGAACGCTGCTGTCGGAGCATTCTGTCCCTCTGTGAAGCACAGCTCCAGACTTGCCCAATTCTTGCTCTCTCCTTTGATTATTTCTGCCTAAATTACTCTCTCTGGTTGCTGAACATTCTTAGCTCTCAACCTGTTGTTCTTCAGTTCAGGATGGAATATCTGCCAACTGTCTTGATAATTTACTTTATTCATAATTTAGCCTTTTCTGTTGTATATTTAAAATTTCCTACTTTTATTTATCTTTTGATCTTTGGATGGAACAAGTTTGTGAGGAGGGCTGTTTTGCACATATTGGTGGATCCACAGATTCCTCGATATATGATGAGATTTAGAAGGTGCTAGGGAGACTCTTCTAATCTCCCTCCCTAAATGTTCCTAGCTAAATAAGGATGCCTGAAATGCCACTAAAATGGGGAAGGGAACTTCCTTCTTTAGTTTAAGACTATATTTCTTGTTGAAAGGTAAATGCTTTTCGTCAGTCTCTTATACTTTGGTGTGAATGTGCTCCTAGTCTTTTCTTGACAGAAGAGAGTGAGGGGGATGTTGTAAGCCTGGGGGCTTACAACAATTGTGGGGGGAGGTGTCAAAAAGTGCAAACGAGGTCCAGAGCTGAGAAGCTAGAGCTACCTAAGACCCCCAAAGACAAATGTCCCTAGGGCTAACACTAATTGTAAGTGATGGTGATATCTGTTGCATTTCATTACTTCTCATATTTGATGGGTAAACTGAATTGTGAGGCAAGTGCGAATTGTGTTTGGTTGTATTTATATATATATATATATATATACATATATATATATATATGTATATATATATATGTACACATATATATGTATATGTATGTATGTTTATGTATATGTATATATGTATATAATTTTTTTCCACATGTGTTTCTTTCAGATATAGGGTGTGTGTGTGAGAATTATGAATGTTGCTAAGTGGTATGGGTATCTCCAGGGCTATGAACAGAAAAAAATACTGATTTTTACAAGACAGTGAAAAAGTCCATTGATAATAAATACGTACCTAGAAAAAGGAAAAAAAAAAAGATCTCTTGAATTTTCCTGATAGCATTACATTAAAAGGTAGTATCCACATAGATGTTGGGGGTGGAGAGGAGAAGGAAATAACAAGAAATGAACGATGATCTCTCCAGGTCACTGGGTCAAAATTAGATAAGATCAAATCAATGTCTAGTCATCTCATTGGAGTGTCATAATAAGCATATTTTCTCATATTAAATATTATAAAAGAATTTAGCTGTCTGAGAATTAATTAATGGAGCAAACAATAAAAACAAATGAGAAGAAGCAGAGACATAACAAAGCTAGAGCAACTAGATTTGTCTGAGAACATTGAAATTTAGAAAGTGCAAAATTTAACCCTTGCATTCCTTTGGAAACTATTTAATTTGACACCTAATAAACTAGACTATGAGGTTAAATTAGAAAGCTACTAAATACAATCCATTTTTAATAATACCCATCTGAGAATACCTAGAGCAATTAATTCCCTCCTCTCCTTAACTACATTTATTTAAATTACTTCTTATATTAATTCCACACCATGAATCAAAAGTTGATTTGAGAGCACCAAAGTTGCTAGGATCTGGAAACTGGAAGGAATAAATGAGAAGATATGATAGAAGTATGCCAAAAGTACTCTAAGTTATGCACAACATAAATATATTCAACAGAAAACACATACACACATTTTCTTAAAATCTTACTGTTAAGTAATAGTTCTTCAAGCTAGACAGTGATCCAGATGAATGATAAGAAAAAAGAAATTTCCTAAAATAAAAGCTATCATAGGACTATCTCACTTGGACGTGAACGTGGGAATGGAACCTAGAGTTCTTAATAGAGCCATGAGAAAACACTTGGGTATTGGGTTACATGGGGAAAGTGCAGAAGAGATTTCAAAGGAGAGATATCTCACAACAAAATTTACTGCAACATGTGATGATGTTAGCAATTATGCTTAATAATATAAATTATTCTTATAAACATATTCAAATTTAGTGATCATTCATTAACTACCTCCAATATGTATACCACAGTGATAACATCTACAAACTCCTACACAAAAAATGTTATGCTGAGAACACATAGCTAATAAATATCTCAGGCCAAATTTGAGCTCAAATCTTTCCTGATGGCAGGTCTTGCACTTTCTATCCACTGTGCCACCTAGCTGCTTAATGAAATATACAATTGTTTAGGGATGTATGATATACAGATCAACAGTGTTAAAGAAACTTGAGCTATGGAGGGTGGGGGAAGTCATTTAAATACACATTAAAGAAGTGTGAAGTGCTCTGTGAGATATGAAGGAGAAATTACATAGAGGTATGATAAAATAAAGCATCATATAAAATGATGTAAATTGATTTTAAAAGAATAGGTAAAAATTCAACAAGGGTAGCTAGGGGGTACATGACATGAGTCAAGAAGACTCATCTTCATGAGTTCAAATCTGTCCTGAGACACATACTAGCTGTATGACTGTGGGCAAGTCATTTAACCCTGTTGGCCTCAGTTTCCTCATCTGTAAAATGAGCTGGAGAAGGAAACAGCAAACCACTCCAGTATTTTTGCCAAGAAAATCCCAAATGGGGTCAAGAAGAATCAGATGCGACAGAAAAAAAGACTGAAAAACAGTCAAGAGGCTGAGGAAAGGGGTGGGGACTAATTTCTTTGACCTTCACAACAATCTTCTGAGGCAGGCAGGGAAAATATCATTTTCTATTTTTTCAAAATAAGATCTCTTGAATTTTCCTGATAGCATTACATTAAAAGGTAGTATCCACATAGATGTTGGGGGTGAGGAGGAGGGGGAAATTACAAGAAATGAATGATGATCTCTCCAGGTCACTGGGTCAAAATTAGATAACATTGACATAACAATTAATTAACATAACATTAACATAACAATTAATAACAACAAAGACAGAAGCAACTCATGTGTAACGCTGTAAGATTTGCAAATCAATTCCTCACAATTCCTGTGGAAACTGAGGCTCAGACAAATAAGTTATTTGTCCAAAGTCATTTATCTGGTAAGTGGTAGATCCAATATTGAAACTCAGGTCTTCTGTTTCAAAATCTCATGTATACCTTATTCACAATACTGCCTCACTTTGGATGAATATCTTGGGTATATATGCTGCTTAACATCTCGCAAAACACTTTCCTCACAGCAATTCTGAAATAATGGAAGTACAAGTATTATTACGTCCATTTTACATCTGAGAAAACAAGCTTAGAGATATGGCAGATGATAACCAATGCATAAGAATAAGATTCTTTTGAAAAAAGAAATAGCCTAAGCTTTCCCAACAATAATATATTTCTTGAAGACGATTGGCCTCTGCTCAAGGTCTTACATTTGTGAGAAACAGGCAAATACCACATTCATAATATTGCCTTGTTTCCTCAAAGTGACATGAAACAATAGAACCAATTTTATTACTACTATTACCAAAATGTTCACAGTACAAAGTGAGAGTAGCATTTCCTTCATCTGGGACCGTTACGTAGTAACAGCACAATAGTCTGCCAATTTAACAAATGAGGTTGAAATTTGCTGACTCAAGGTACCCATTTTCAATATAGATGTGCATGTCAGTACTGATGTCCATGTATATAAATATTATTTCAAATGTTTGTGTGACTGTGCATGAAATTCAATATGATTCATATCCAGCAGACAGAGGCAAAGACCTTCAGCTATAATCCAAACAAATAATCTTCACATGTGCATAGCATTGAAAGACCATTGCTCCCTGATCATAATTCTTTGCAAATATACATTCACATGGAGCTTTCTGGTCATTGTGATAGTGCCATGAAAACAAACTTATCTTGAATTTTGTTGCTTTAATACTTATAGGATTGGTCATTTCTGTGTTCTACATTTTTCTCCTTCCAGTTCTATTAATGAATTTTGTTCTACTTTTTTTTTTATTTTTTGTACAAATGAGCATAGGGCTCAAAGATTTCATGAGTAGAAAAACATTTCCTGATCACAAGATTCCTGAACCAAGGAACACAGACATGATAATTCCAAGAAACAGTATAAAAAATACACTAATACTTGTGTATATTTTATCAAAGATAATGTACATTGAAATTGTTTTAATATTGTGAAAACCACCTTTTAAACTGTATTAATTACTGAGTTTACAAGTGTACAATCCATGTCCTTTATTTTGTTTTCACACTGTAACCAGAAATATTTTAACCTAGTATGAAAGCACTGGCAGTGTAGGGCTAAGTGAGGATTCAATTTGTGGTACCACAGACAGAAGTCCACTGTCAACCACCATTGCACTAGGAGAACTGGCAGTGGGTCCTTGCCCTTTAAGTTTTTGAAGGGATGAGGTATGTTCCATGGCAACAAGACTCTAAGAGGTAAAGCCTGGGAGTAATTTGTTTCTAGCAGTGGTGCTCCTGAAGGACCAATAATTGCTGGATTAAGGAAGAAATGCATCCTCCCTAGGAAAAGCTTAAGTCCTACAATGTCAGCATCCTTAGACCAAGTCTCACTTTCACCTTAACAGTCATGGATCTAGGCATGAAATCTTTTGACTGGGGGAAGGGATAACATTTTTAAACTCAGATTAGTTAAGATTTTACTCTGCCAGACACCAGGCCTCTCCTACAATAATGCAAGATCTTTTCAGGTGGAATTTAAGTGACAGAGACAGCATTGTCACCATGTACCTTCAAATTATACAGTGAATGGAGAGAGAGAAATCTAATCATTATTTTAGATCATGATAGAACACATGTACATTATGGGTTAGCCTTGATATAAATCAAATTTTGGTAAATTTAAGATTATATAATTCTGCCCATAATGTGAACTAAATGACAGCTAACAATGAATGTTATTTTGAAGGCTGTAGCTTCAGAATTCTTGCAAAAGTCAAAGGATAAGCATTTTGCAAGAAACTTCAACAATAGAGCTCAGTATTTCCTCCAAAAAAACTGTTGAAGCAAAGTTTCATGGAATTTTTCTTAGGTTATTCTTGCATAGTTAAAAAATCTGTATATCAAAGTGCCACAGGAGATGCTAGGGGCAGAGCCAAGATGGCGGCTGGAAAGCAAGGACTGGCGTGAGCTCCCCACCAAGTCCCTCCAAAAACCTATTGAAAAATGGCTCTGACCCAATTCTAGAGCTTCAGGACACACAAAATAGCAGAGGGAAGCAGGTCTCCAGCCCAGGACAACCTGGATGGTCTCTGGGTAAAGTCTTTCATGCATGGAGCTGGGAGCGGAGCAGAGCAGAGCAGAGCCCAGTGTGGGCAGCGCGGACCAACCACACCAGGAGCAGGGCAGAGCGTGCCCTAGCACCCTGAATCAGTGAGCTGTGGCAGTTACCAGACTTCTCAACCCACAAATACCAAAGACAACAGAGTAACCTTCTCTGTGGGAAAAGCTGCTGGGGACAGAGTGTAAACAGGCATTTGCAGTTTGGCCACCACTCCAGGAGCAGCAGAGGTGGGGCAGCTATAGAACTACAGCTGCATTTGCTTCCTGCCCCAGGCCCACCTGGTGGGAGGAATTAAGTGGCTGATCAGAACAGGAGTGCAGAGCCTGCTGAAGATCTAAGTCCAGTCCTGGTTGGGGGTTCTTGGGGAAGGAGGAGTGCTGGTGTGGCAGCGCAACCGCCCAAGCTTGGAACATAGAACTCTTTACTCTACAAGCAGTCATACCCCGCTGAAAAACTCAAGGGTCAAGTAAGTTGGCTGGGAAATGGCCAGGCAGCTAAAACACACCCAGATTCAGTCTCAGACTCTGGAATCTTCCTTTGGTGACAAAGAAGACCAAAACA
>CM053625.1:201378022-201420262 GCA_028646595.1 Phalanger gymnotis
TCCACAGATGGCCCCCTCAAAGATATCCCAAAAAGAAATCTCCTAGGAATATTGTCACCAAATTCCAGAGCTCCCAGATCAAGGAGAAAATACTGCAAGCATCCAGAAAGAAACAATCTGACTATTGTGGAAACACAATCAGAATAATCCAAGATCTAGCAGCTTCTACATTAAGAGATCGAAGGGCTTGGAATACGGTATTCCAGAGGTCAATGGAGCTAGAGTTAAAACCAAGAATCACCTACCCAGCAAAGCTGAGTGTAATGCTCCAAGGTAAAATATGGATTTTCAATAAAATAGAGGACTTTCAAGCTTTCTCAGTGAAAAGACCAGAACTGAATAGAAAACTTGACTTTCAAACACAAGAATCAAGAGAAGCCTGAAAAGGTAATCAAGAGAAAGAACAAGAAAAAGAAATTGCAAGGGACTTACTAAAGTTGAATTGTTTTGTTTACATTCCTACTTGGAAAGATGATATGTATGATTCATGAGACCTCAGTATTAGGGTAGCTGAAGGGAATATGCACATATATATATATATATACATATATATATATGTTTATATATATATGTATACGTGAGTGTGTATGTATGTATATATGTATTGTGTATATATATATACAAATATATGTATGTAGAGAGAGAGAGAGAGAGAGACAGAGACAGAGAGAGACAGAGAGAGAGCGGGCACAGGGCGAGGTGAAGAAGGGAAGATATCTAAAAGAAATAAAATCAAATTAAGGGATGAGAGAGGAATATATTGAGAGAGGGAGAGATAGAATGGTGCAAATTATCTCGCAAAAAAGTGGCAAGAAAAAGCAGATCTGCAAGAAGAGAATAGAAGGCAGGTGAGGGGGAATGAGTGAATCTTCCTCTCATCAGATTTGACCTGAGGAGGGAATACCATACATACTCATTTGGAAAAAAAGGAGGAAGAAGATAAAAAAGGAGGATGATAGAAGGGAGGGCGGATGGGGGTGGAGGTAATCAAAAACAAACACTTTCAAAAAGGGACAAGGTCAAGGGAGAAAATTCAATAAAGGGAGATTGATTAGGAAGAAGCAAAATATAGTTAGTCTTTCTCAACATGAGTATTGTGGAAGGGTTTTACATAATGATACACATGTGGCCCATGTTGAATTGCTTGACTTCTTAGGGAGGATAGGTGGGAAAGGAGGGTGGGGGGAGAGAAATTGGAACTCAAAGTTTTAAAAACAGATGTTGAAAAACAAAAAAAAAAGTTTTTGCATGCAACTAGAAAATAAGATACACAGGCAATGGGGCATAGAAATTTATCTTGCCCTACAAGAAAGTAAGGGAAAAGGGGATGGGAGGGGAGTGGGGGAAGGGAGGGCTGACTGGGGAACAGGGCAACCAGAATATATGCCATCTTGGAGTGGGGGGGAGGGTAGAAGTGGGGAGAAAAATTGTAATTCAAACTCTTGTGAAAATCAATGCTGAAAACTGAATACATTAAATAAAAAAGGAAAAGAAAAAAGTGACATAAAACAGGAAAGCACAATTATGCAATAAATGTAATTAAAATAATTTAATATACTTGCAAAAATGTAAAACTAGCTTAATTACAATGGGGGCTAGGATATGTCTTTGTGAATTTAAATATAACAGTAAGGTTAACTTCCTATAATGGGGTTAATCTAACTAAAGAAATGACTGCCTAATAATACTTATGATTTCTACATAGTCTCTGGGGAATTCAGAACTAGGTGCCAAAATGGGGCCAGAAATAGACATTTTTGCCTAGACTTGCACTTCAACAGCACAAAACCAATCATACTAGTGCCAGGTTAGGACAAAACCCCCAGCACTACTCCTAAAGATCTTCAGGCTATGGACATCTGATGCTTACCATTAAATGTATCTTCAGAGGTACCTATGGAGGGGAAAAAAGACCTGTTTCTTTTTTGTAGGCAGGTAGATTTTTTTAAACCACGTACAAGACTGCAGCAGGACTGATATCCTGACTACCTATTTTTATGTTTCTACTTACCTCTAATTTTATGTAACAATATTAATGAAATCCTAATGGTTCTTTGGGGCTGTTGTCCTCTGGAATGACCCAAACTTCTTTGAATCAATAATTACTAATTTCTCCTAGTGAGTTTAGAAATTGTAGTGATGTCTGTGTTTGTCATCTAAATCTTTTGTTCTGTATCCTGTTGGCTTTTACAGAAAGTTGTTTGAAGTTCTGGAGTTTTAAAATTGTAATCTCAAGGCCTCAACCTTTAATTGAAGAACATCCGCATTTTAATATCAACTCAAAAGGGCTTGATGAATGTTGTCATTTGGTGAAATTTTAAACTATTATCATCATTCAAAATATTGCAAAATGTAGCTTACCAACACAGTTTATTCCTGTCTGATTTGGAAAAGGAATGTTATCACTTTTATCTTGTCTGAACAAGACTACCTTAACGCTTTGTGCATTCATCTGCAAAATAGACTGATTAACCCGTCTCAGTCACACCAAACACCATTCCCTTGGAGCTGTCTAAAGAAAAATTCTACTTGTATATACACACATTATGCACATATATCAAAATATTTTACTGGAAATGCATATATATATATGCATATAGATGTGTGTATGTTATGTCTCTTGCTAGACTGTGAGTTCCATGTGAACAGGAGCCACATCTCATTTATCTTTATATTTACCCCAGAGCCTATGGTAGAGCTGTATATATGGCATGCACTGCATAAATATAAATTATCAAATGAATAGATGAATAAATTTGTCCTGTCCTATGATGCCTTCAGTTAAAGCACCCATCATAAACCAATTGGTTAAAGTGTTTAGTGAATATACTAGCCTTAATCACTGGCTCACAGGGGAATTTATAATAACAACATTAATATAATGGAGTTAGTATCTAGCTTAAGATATAGCATTTTGAACTATAAAAAGTATACACACATATACATGTACATGCATGTGATATATAGATATATATGTGTATGTATTCATACATACACACACACACAGACACACACACACACATATATATATATATATATATATATATATATATAGAGAGAGAGAGAGAGAGAGAGAGAGAGAGAGAGAGACAGAGAAAGAGAGTTTGTGTCAAATTCAGTCCAAATCCAACCTATACAGAAACTACTCAATGCACCTTTCTGAGTTTTCATGTAAAATATTGATTCATTTAATTTTATGAGAGTCAACATGTCATAGGAGACAGAATGTTGGCATTATAGATAGGAAGACCAAGGTTCAAGTTTCACTCTTTGTACTTACTACTTACCCCCATAAGCCTTAGTTTTCCCATCGATACAAGGGAGCTAATACCTACAGTATCTATTTCAAACAGTTGCTGAAATGAGATCATGTATATAAAATGTTTTGTTATCTTTTGTCCCTATATAAATCACTTTTTTCAAAATAATAATTAATGATAACGATGATCATGACATATGTTAATAATATAATAGTAATGAAGACATCTCCTATGAAGCACTTTCAATTGCAGTCCTGTGATTTAGATAACGTAAGTGCTCATTTGGCAAATGAAGAACCTAGCCTTCAAAGGGGTGAAGTGATTTGTCTATACTCACCCAGTAAGCATGTGGCAGAACTAGGGCTTGCACATCTGATTCAAAATCCATCATGCTTTTCTACAGACTAAGCTACCTCTCGGTGACAGTTGATAGTAAGTCTTTAATATGGTAGAACACTGAGGAATATCAAAACTTTCTATTACTTTGGAAAATGAGAAATAGTTAAGAAACTTAACTTTGCTTATTGTTCCTCAAAGCATTAATAATTTAAAAAATCCTTGCTAGTACTGGTTCTATCATGAGTTTGCAAGAATATACTTTTAATGTTTTAGTGAAGGAAATTAAGAAAAAAGTGAGATAATGATGTAAACTTTATGTAAGAGAGAATTCTGGGCAATTTTATTAGCAAAGAGAAGAGCTTTGAAAAACACAGCACAGTCTATAATAAAAATAACATTAATGAGGATCATATATTAACCAATTTGTAGAATATTGAGTTAAAACTAAACAAAATGTGGCCATCTGAAAATTAGTAGAAATCTCTCAAAAGTCCTTCCCCAGTGACTCACTGAAATGGCATTGATTGTAAATGGAGATCTCATCTGCTAAAAATCAAAACATATCTGGAAGATTTAAGGATACATACAATGAAAATATCTTTCCAGGATGTTAAAAAAGTATTTTTGATATAATGAAAAATAAATTTTAATATTAGCAACATACAGAAAAAAATGCAATTTCTCTATAAATTCCACCATTCAAACATCCAGGTTTTGGGTTAGCCAAAACTGAGACTACTGAAATTATTGGAAGCTTTGGAAATTCCACAAGAAACTAAATTGAATCCTGTTGGAAAATTTCTTAAAGAAAACAGTAGTGAATAAGTCAAAGGAAAATAAATTCAGAATTAATACATATTCTTAGACAACTAAAATATAATAATGATTCTGATGATTACCATTTTAATTTGTAATCATTTAGCCTTTCTTTATGCCATACCAAAATTCAATGATTCCTCTTCGTTCTCTATCCAGGTCCATCATCTCCTTTAAGATCCCGCAAATAAAAAATTACCTCCTCTACGAATGCTTTTCCAATTGTCTATAACCTCCCTCTGATCACACTTTACCTCTGTATCTTAAAGTCTTATGAAATGGATTCACAATTGTTTACACCCTAAAATCTTACTCTAAACCAACTTATTACAAAACTGATTTCAGTGTCATCCAGGTAGATCTTTGGTCTTTTCCAAGCTAGAATGAGCAAGAAGGCTTGCTGTAATACAGCTTGTCATTTAATATGAACCCAAATATAGATCCCAATGACAGTATAGTAGGAAGGTTGTATGTAGATTTATAAATACTATGAATATTTCTGAACTTCTGGGCACTTAAACATCTATTTTTCTTCCATAATAGCTATTCATGATAGTACAAAGCTTAGTGGATGTAAGTAAGCAATGTTCTCCCTCCTACTTCCCTTAAATTTTAAGGTCCTTAGTCACAAGTAAACAGAAAATTAAGTTCAGAGAGACATGTTACCAGAAGATTGGTCAAAGTGTTTTTTTTTTAATTTTCAATCAATCAATTAATTGTCACAGTAACTAATGAAATCATCTGTTAGGGTAAAAAGGGATTGTCATCTTCATCTTTGGAGAAAGTATACACCAGGATGTAACTACAGATCTTAGAAGTACTAAGTAATCTACATAGAACTATCAGTCTGTCTGCCAGTCTGCCATCCCATTGAAATAACCATCTTTTCATTTATATGTAGGAAGAAAATTTACATGCTGAAAAAACATAAGAAAAATCCCTTTTATGTAGTAACCATACTTTGGATAAAATAGGAATCTTGAAGGTCATATTCATTAGAAGGATGAAAAAGATGCAAACATTTTGATAATGTTCTGATTTAACTTATTGAAATATTTTTATACTAATGCTCAGATATTTCTTCTCTGCCAAGTAAGGGATTCTAGATTTCACAGGATCTCACTTGTTAATTTGAAAGGAAATATTATTTCTGGGATACCTGATTATTATTTTCAGACCCATTCTTTATCAAAACCAAAGAGAATGTGTTCAGAATAGAGGACTTCCATTCTGCCAAAGAAGGAACATTCTTCAAAAAAAAATAACAATGCCTAGCCAACTCAGCATAGAATGCCTTTTCACAAGGCAATTTCTAATGTCTCAAAAAGGAATAAATTTGTACCTTTAAATGGAAAGTTACAGCATTAGTCTGTTCAGGGTACTAACTTGTAGATGAATTTTAATAGTACCTAAAATGACAATTGGGGCAGTTAGGTGGCACAGTTGATAGAGTGCTGGGCCTAGAGAAATGTATCTTCACGAGTTCAAATCAGGCCTCACATACTAAGCTTCGTGATCTCGGGGAAGTCACTTAACCCTGTTTGTCTCTGTTCCTCATCTGTGAAAATGGGCTGGAGGAGGAAATGGCAAAGCACTCCGGTATCTTTGCCAAGAAAACCCCAAATATGGTCATGAAGAGTCAGCCATAACTGAAAAATGACTGAACAAAATGATAATTAGCAGACTTTTTACCTCCTATGGTACTCATCATTGAATGGCCCCACCCCTTACTCTTGTTTTGTCCCCTCTCCCCATTTTACTGCAACATCTCTTATTGGGAAGAAAAATAAAAGTTAGTGTAGACTCCAGAATGATGCCAGGAGTGGCAGCCTGTGGATTGCTGATGATAAAAAGGCTGAGTTTTTGCCAGCAGCAGCTTGCTGTCAGTAAAAATGAATCTGAAGCAGATGCCAACTGTGTCAACAGCTTGAGTTCTATACAGTTTTTAATAAGCAAAGACACAAATCATGACCAAAGTATATAGGTGTGAAGCACATCAGAGAATGTCATGATTACTGCCTAATACTTGGGAGCTGATCAAACTCTGCCTTTCTCAACTAAACTATTATGATTTCTAAGCCAGCAAAATAATCACGCATAGGTGTTAAAGAAATCAAACAAAATCCTACGGAGGTCCCGTGTTCTATTTTCCCCGTTCAACCTTATGAATCTGCTATATGGTCATTTAGAAATAGGCTATAGGGATATGGCGTGGGGAGGGAGATCCAACTTGTAAGTTCAAGAGTTCCTCCTTTAGCCTGTCATATCTAGTCTATGTATATATTTCAGGTGTTTGAAATTAGTAATTTAGCTGCAGGATTAATGTGTGTCGAGGCCAGTTGTTCAAATGTTGCACTAGTTCTTTGGCTTTTTCCTGCTGACAAAGCAAGGAATTATTATTCTGCACCCAATGTGTACAGAGCACTTTGCTGTGCCTTTTAGGTACAGGGGGCTGCTGGGTAGCATAGTGGATAATGTGTTGTGCTTGAGTCAGGAAGACTCATCTTCCTTAGTCAAATCTGACCTCAGACACTTACTAGCTATTTGACCCTGGGCAAAACACTTAACCCTGTTTGCCTCACTTCTTCATCCGTAAAATGAGCTGGAGAAGGAAATGGCAAACAACCCCAGTATCTCTGCCAAGAAAACCCCAAGCGGGGTCACAAAGGGTCAGACACAACTGAAAACGACTGAACAATGACCAGAGGTACATGCAAAATGGAGATACTACCTTGGTGCTAGTTCAAGGAACTTGCAAGGTAAGTAGGGGAGATTAAGACACATACGAATAATTATAATCCACAATTTTACAAGAAAAGTATATTAGTTAAAAAACAAAATGATACCCAAAGTCCAAAGAAGGGTATCTTTAACATCCAAGCCAGGAGGAAAGACTTCATAGAGAAATTGGAATTTGAGTAGTTGAAAAGGTTTTGCTGCTATAGTGAACAAGATGAGCAAAGTCCTGGAGGCAAGACAGTTTAGTATGTGTTCAAGGATGTAAATATCAGTTTAATTTGGTTAGAGTGTGCAGCATGTGAAGGAGTATAATGCAAGACAAGGTCAGAAAGAAAATGGCAGTGCCAGATTATGGAAGACTTTGAAAGCTAGACACAGTAGAATCACTTCTTCTTGGTAGCCATTAGGGAATCAGTGAAGTTTCTCAGCAGAGGAATGTCATGACCTTAAGTACTCCTCTATAAACATTATTTTGTGAGATATAATAAGCCTAGGTCTTCTGCATTGACAGAAAACTTGACAATTTATGAAAACTAGAGTATGAGGAAAACTGAAAATATGTGTGTGTGTGTATGTTTGAAGGCAAATTTCCCTGATATTTTAATACATTAGTATAAACTTCATGATTAATGGGTGAACGATGCATTATTTAGGGAAGCCAGTATTATATAACTGAAATAATATTAGATTCAACTTTTATTTATATGAAAACTTTGTAAGTCCTACACGGTTAAAATCCATCTGCATCTCTTCTGGGAGAATATGTACTTCTGGAAAGTACATTCAGTCTGAAAAGGCCCATGTGGACAAATCTTAATTGCCAGTCTTTTGTGAAGTAAATATTTTTGCAGAATGCTCTGAGTGTCTTGAATACACAAATATTTTGTTTTCTTTTATTTTACCAATAGCCCTTACACACAGTCATCAGGGTCCCAGGAAAGCTCCTGGAAAATAAAAGTTATTTTTTTCCTATGAAAAAATTCAAGAAAATGGCCTTAGGGTGTTGAACTGGATTGACATTTAAGTTTCTTTCCTCTTTGAGACAGTTCAGAAATATTTGTGAAAAGAGCTGGATGCCTGAAGTGTGATTTAGTATGAGTTAATACATTTCTAAAAGCCATAGTAAACTGTATCTGTAGGAGATGGGGGGGGCAGTTGGGTATTGATGTTGGGTTGAAATAAAATCCTGCTAAAGGGTGATATGAAATCATTTAAAATTCAATTTGGACAGGCCAGTGTTTTAAAAAAAAATTCCCAGAACTCTTGAGTCATGAAAAATTGTCAGATAGCCCACAATTCTATACCTGAATTTATCTCTGATCAAATAACTCAATAATTTTTAAATAAAAAGGCATTGGAAATCCTCTCTCTCTCTCTCTCTCTCTCCTCACATTCATGTACGTATGTACACACCCATATGTATGTGTATACAACACACATATATATGATATATATGGTGTGTATATATGTATAATAATTCACATTAATACAGTGCTTTTCTAAAATTCACTAGTATTTATTGTCTGGTTTACTTTAACCAATAACTGAAATTCATCAAATTATTAACTTATGACAACAAACAAAAGTTCTTGATAGTTGTTTGTGCTTTATAAAAGTATTAAATGTATCATTTCAGGAAACATAGACATGAAATAAATCATGCCTTTTTATCATGTCTATCACTTCTAGGTAGTTCATATAAGATATTTTCTTCCTGGATAGCTCAAAACTAATATTCTGTCTACCAATCAACTTTTGTATACTTAGAATGATTGATTTGTTAGGACTTGTGATTTAATTACTGTTGGCAATTTCCTGGTGTGAACATTCCCTCCAGTGATACAGATAAGCAACTGCTTTGCAATTTATAGCCTTAAGCTTATAGCCTAGAGGCATTTAGAAACTAAATGACTTGCCCAAGTTCCTTAACAGGTTAGTGTTAGAGCTGGGATTTAATTTAATTTCAACAAGCATTATGGCCACATTTTGGGGATACAAAGATAAAATGTCTAGAGTTTCTTCCCTCCTGGCTTCCAGCTAGTACAATTTTCTTTCTACCAAACAGTCACAAATTCTTTACTGGCTCAGGGTCATGTCCTATATTTGAATAGAAATATACTTATGGATACAAGTCACAATTCAGACATTATACAGACAGGATAATGTTTTATGTCACCTGAAATGCCACTCTGAATCTTCCCTGGTCATGCCTGAGTCATTAAAATAACTGTTGCACTTTTCTCATATATAACTCTGCAAAAAATTCCATTAATGCAAAAGGGATGATGTAAAGGGGTCATGAGTGCTTATAGCATGAGAGACAGTCTAGCATATTGTGAATCTTCATCTTTTCAAATGTTTTAGTGGGATTCTTAAGTAGCAATTATGATTACTATGACAGAATCCTAACAAAACACACATTGTCCTTGTGTGGGAAAAATTTTAATTATTTACAGAATTAATTTGTTTAAGTGGCAATATTTTGAGTACTTTTCCATGTAATTACAATTCTTAATGAAATCAGGCTTGTAGCATTTAGAATTAGGCTAAACATTCACACATTTTTCTGAATTTCATGTTAATACATTATACATTGGTATCTGGTGCTTTGACTTAGTTTTGTTTGTTTTATAAATGTCTTAATATCAAAATACAGATGCACAATTAAAAAATATTAAAGGCATAGTTTGTTTGTAATCTAAAAGAGTCACAATTTTCTTTTTCCTGCCCTAATTTCAATTTTTAGGATTCTGGAAGCAATAAATAGATTTTTTTTTAATTTGGAAACTTCTTTTTCAGTCTCTTAAAAAGTCTAACAGTAATTATAAAAAGAAGTGGTCAAATTACTGCTTTATGTTGCTAGCTATGTGTTTTTTTCCTAAATCCACATGGTCTACAATTTCTTTCTTTCTTTCCTTCTTTCTGCCTGCCTTCCTTCCTTTCCTTCCTTCCTTCCTTCCTCCCCCCTCCCTTCTTTCCTTCCTTGCTTCCCTCCTCCCTTCCTCGCTTTCTTTTTTCCCTTCTGAATTTGGTTTTAAAGTATCTTCTACTTTCATTAAGGTACTCTATTTGGACAATTCCAGTACAAATGCAATACTTTTGACCTGAATCTGTTTTGATTATTTGAAGCTGGAGTTTTTCAGGTCATTTGCAAATATAGAGAATCCAATCATCTAAATGATCTAGGCATAGAAAAACTAAATTAATTACTAAAATGGAGTCTTTTCATTTTGCTACAGGCATCAGGAAAAACATATCATTGTGAGATCTTTCCTGTATACTATTCAGGAATTCATAGTATCAAAGTAACTGAACTCACTTTCCCCTGTCATATCTTTTTTTCTCCACTCTAATTGCTTGATCAATTCATAAAGCTAAGGAGAGGTGCTGTTGAATCAAAGAAAGGGGGAGGGATCTAAGAGATTTTACATTCACAGAATCACATAAATCCAAGAATTTTAAAGTTTTATAGCCTCTTCCTAAAACAGATGAGGAAGCTGAGGCCCTTAGTAAAGACACACATTTAATTGGTTGCATTAGTTATTAGTTTCTCAATAATAAATTCAGTTTTTTGCTTTTAGTTTAGGGCACTTTTCACTGTAGCATGCTGTAGATAACAGAAGTTAGCTGAAGAACATTTTAAGATAAAGTCTAATGAAGCCCATAGATTTTAAGGGTTTTAAATGTTTGAGCAAAATTATAGAAGTATGTTTTAGAGGTATAAAGTGTCTTAGAAGTCATCTAATTGAAGCTTCTTATTTTACAGATGAACTATTTAAAGCCCAGGAATGTTAAGTGACTTTCCAAGGGCATGCAGATAATCAGAATCAGAGGAGTGATTTGAACCCAGATGCTCTGCTATCAGAACCAGAATTCTTTTTCCTGTGGGAAAGGGCAAAGAAGAACAGAAGATAAAAATAATAATGTATTAAGACCTGAACATAGAATGTGGGAGAGAAAGGATCATATAGTGGAAAAGGGCAAGGAGTAGATTTTGCGTTATAAGGACTATATTTACATCCTTTCTCTATCACCACTTGTATGATTTTGGTCAAATTACATAAAATTCTTAAAATCTATAGCTTCAATTTTTTCCTTACTCAAATGAAGAGGCTAGATCTTATGGCCTCATAGATCTGTTCTATCTATAAATCTGCGATCTATGCAATCTACTGAATCCTGATTCACTTCATTGCTGACGGGGAATAGAATTGAGTGGTAGTTCTTATGCCATATGAAAGGCCTGGAATAAATACTTAGCATTTTGGAAAGAGCAGATATAGAATCATAGAATCTTGGTTTTTGAAGGTATCTTAGACATTATCTAAAGCAACCCTTTTATTTTATAGATGCTACATATGAAACCCAGAAGGTTATAATTGCTCCATGGATACAGTTAATTGTATAAGCAGTACAGTGTTTAAAGTGCCAGGCCTGGAATCAGGAAGATTCATTTTCTTGATTTCAAATCTGGACTCAGACACTAGGTGTATGACCCTGGGCAAGTCACTTAAACCTGTTTGCCTCTGTTTCCTCATCTATAAAATGAACTAGAGAAAGAAATGGCAAAACCACTCTTGTATATTTACCAAGAAAACCCAAATGGAATCACAAAGAACTGGACACAACTAAAATGACTGAACAACAAAAATAAGATTGAGCAAAAAGCAGGTCTCCTGATTCCCAGGCCAATATTCTTCCACTAACTAGATGTGCCATCTCAGATAATTCAACAATCTCCTTTATCTTTAAAGTTGGGAAGTTCCATGGTATAGTAGAAATAATCATGGTTCTGAATTAAAAACACCCCGTCCAAATCCTACCTCTTATACTTACGTATGTGATCTTGGGCAAATTACTTAACTTCCTTAGGATTCAGTTTCCTCATACAAAAAATGAGAATAATTAGACTAGATAAAGGCAATGAAGTTTCTCTGCTATAACTCTATGATCCTATGACTCATTTATTTTAAAGATACCTTTCAGCTTTAAGATTCTGTAGTTGTAAATTAGTATTTCTGCAATGAGTTTGTGAGATGTATGTGTCTGAAATGTGTAATTAAAGGCATATCATTACATTCCAGATTAAAATATATAACTAAAAGGTTATTTATACAATTTTGCTTCAGTAGAAATATGCCTTCTAATAGCTCCTAGGAAACAGTCTGGGGATTTAAATGATCAAAGTTATCTCTGTTATCACCTTACTCTCACTGCCCTTTGGTTGACATCCCTGAAGGGCAATGCAGAGGTACATGGTAAGCAGAAACAGGTTGTGGCGCTCTACAAATGAATTATTAGATCAAGAGAGGAAACATAAATGATGTCATCAGAGAACAGTATGATTGGGAGAAAAAAAAGATATACCAGTCATGTGCTGAGATCAAAGGATAATTGATGGACATGTGCTTCATTAATATCCAGCAGTGTCAAGAGATCTAAAGAAAAGCCCCAAGGACTTTGGATGATACTCCAGTAGAGGATTTGTGAGAGGATATCAAAAAAATGTCTTACAGAATGGATAAGCATGGATGGATTAGAATCTCCATAACTGGAGAAAGTACTCACAACAATGAAATCCATCAAAGTGTCAAAGAGGAGTTAAAAATTCACTGCAAAATGAGACATTAGAGTTTCTTAACTAATAAAAGAAATATTTGAAATGACACCAACTGGTTCAACATGACCATTATTTAGCATCTCTATAATTTATTTTGAATGTAGATTTTTACATTTTAGGGGAAGAATAATTACTTGGAGATGTCACGTTTAGGATGAAAAGAAAGCAGTCATTATGCAGAATAAAAAAAAGAAATATACATAAGAAATCATGTAAAGATATATATATATATATGAATATATATACATACACACATACACATACATATATGTACATATTGCTAAAATACAAACACAAATTTATATTTGTGAGTATCACTTTTCTTTAGGTGAATTATATATCATTACATTAATGCATGTGAACTGAGTATTTCAAAAGATTACCTATAACTTTCTATAATTCTGATATCACTTTTAAACAGTTTATAAAACTGTAATATTTCTTAAATATGATGACATTTAGGAAGCAGTATCTTTTCTAAGTGGAAAAGTTAACTCTAAATATTATTACTTCAAGGGGAAATTATAGTGCTATAGAAATAGAAAGGAAAATTTCCTTAGTTCTAGGTCAGAAGATATAAGTACAATCTAAATGCTAGACTAGTATAAACATTTTAAAAAGAAAAAAGATCTGACTAAATTGAACTTTGTATAAGAGTAGGTCCAATAGAAATAAACAAAGCTTGAGCCTTATAATAAAGTGACACATTACTATCTGTATGCATTCAAGGACATTCAAGGAGGACCACTTTTAACAACAAGAAATCATCCCAAATCCTAACACCAGGAATGCTTTAAATTTCATCATAATAGCTTCATTCATTTGTATTAAGTCTTTTTCGGTGATTAAGACAAAAATGCCCCATAAAAGACATCACAGCATCTTTCGACCCTTCATACTCTGTGTCGGTCTTTATCAGACCCATTCCTGAGGGCATATTTTGATAAACTGAGAAGAATCCACAGCATCTCTTGACTCAGATTTGGAAAGCACTTCAGAGAGTATTTATTCCAAAACATAAACAAATTCTGCTTGAATAGGGTCCACAAGAAACCCACATTAAAGTAAATTCTATGTTGTAGGGTCACATAATAATGAGTCTCTAATGCAACCATTAAAAAACAAGTATACTCAATCAAGTTTCTAAATGCAAAGATTAATTTTTTTTTGGATATGAAAATGAGAAATTTAGTCAATGAGAAAATGTTCTTGCTTATATTGCAACTTTTAAGATCTTACACAATTAGCCAAACATGCATCAGCAACAGCATTCAAAATTAATTCTTTATTAAAAACAACAGCAACACAAGTATCTGAAAGTTCATTTTCTTATCTGCCAAGGCCAGGATTCTGTATTTCTTCCTAGTGCAATTTAGACTACCACTAAAGTGTGTAAAAAATTCAGATCCTTTTGCTTTGCTGATGCTATGGATATTAAGCATTTGGGACAAGGATATTAAGAATGAAGTCTATTTGAGTAAAGGAATTTCTGACAATTTCTTCTCTCCTGTGTTCAGATCTAAAAACAGTCCTTGAATACATTAAAGTTTCCAAGGGTAAAGTGAAGAGTGTGTAAATATTTTTCCAGGTGAAATGTAAAGTCGACTATTTTATCAATTAATCATTGTCATAGCCAAAGTAATCAGAAACAAAGTCAGTAAAATAAATAATTTTATATTTATTTCAATTATATAATTTCTTTATCAGAGAGCACATATTAGGTTTTATAGTAGATAAAATACTTTACTTGGAATCAGGAAGACCTGAGTTCAAGTATTAGCAAATGCTAGCTCCATAGTCTAGGGCAAAGACTCAGTTTCTGCCTTTGTAAAATGGGGATAATAAAAGCACCTACACTTCACAAGGTTGTTATATCAATCAGGTGAGATAACCTATTTAAAGGATATTACAAACCTTAGAGCATTGTGTAAATGCTATTATTATCATTATTAATTATTCTATACTATTAGTAGTTAACATGCAGGAGACAAGAATTAGGAAATCATCTAACATGCTTTATTTTAAAACAAAAATATCTAAGGTGCAGAAATTTTATTTGAGTTGCCCAATACCACAGAGCAAAGTAACGTCAGAGACCACACTGGAAGAATCCAGATTTCCCCAGGCCTTTTTAATGCTTTTTCCACTGCAGTTATCCTTTTCACATCATGACTTTCCACATCATGACTTTCCCCATGGTGGTTTCAATATATTAAGGAGTAGCATAAGAACTTAAATTGGCATATTTAGGGAGTTTTACCAGAAGGCACAGATGACACTCGATGGCCAGCAGATAACACAGAGCCTATGACAAAATGTTTAACCCAAATTTTACAATAAGGCACTGTAAACATCCCATAAAAGAAAAAGAAGAAAAAAAAATCAGACTTCTCTAGTATGGAGAGCCAAAAAATTTAATGCAGATTTTATGAATGCAGGAGTGCCCCTGTCTGAACCCACACGGTGTGGATAGAATAACTCATTTTATTCACCTTCTTGATATAGGAAGCAACTGAGGTTCAAGGCTTAGTAGCCTCCATCACTATCTGTGTCACTTTAGAGTAGTCATCTCACTATGAAACAAGGCTAATATCGAACTACCTCCCTAACAGGATAGTACTAAGAAAAGTATGCTTTTTAATCTTAAAGTTCCATAGCAATGTTATATTTATTCTTATGTTATTCTATAAATAAAAATGTTTATCCGTGCTGCAGTCCTATTCCTCTTTTTCATTCTTTACTGAATCTTTAGCATTGTTACTCTTACTAAGTCTGTGTGCCTCCCATATTTCTGTCTTGGGTCTTCTTCCCTTTTTTTCTCTATACTACCTGCCTTGTTTATTGTTTACCTTAATGACTCTCCACTCATCTCCATTTCATTAACCCAGACCTGTGGTTAATAAGCCTAAGAAGATATATATGGATTGCATATTTTATATTGCTGTCTCTGTATTCCCCTCCCCGCCAAAAAAGGGTCTGTGTGAATGGACAAGCTACACAAACAAATCGAAATCCTTTACATATATAATTATCCCTTCCACATTGCAGGGTTTAGTGGTGGGGTGTCCCTCACTATCTGGAAAAAATGCATAAAATTTTTTGGTCTTCCTTTTGTACCAGAGAAAACATCTGATTTTTTTTTCTTTTTTATGGGGTATTTACAATAGCTTATTGTAAAATTTGGCTTAAGTATTTGGTCATAGGCTATATCTAGGTCAAAGCTTTTTTATCATGTCATTTCATATGTCAGCTGCAGCTTATGCAAAACTCTTCCCAAATTGTTATTTACAGTAATTTCTTAGGCTGACTTGTGAAATATCAAAACTGTGTCAGGGAAAGTCATGATGTGGATGGGATAACTGTACTCTTCCCTATCCTTATCTATAAAATAAGAGGGTTAGACTAGATCATCTCCTAGCTCCTTCCAGCTCTAAATAAAGATTCCTAGAATTCATTCTAGAATACTAGCCCCTAGTCACATCACTTTGCAAGAGTGAAATCAGAGAGTAAAATCTTTGTATCTAGCATCTAGCAATGAATCACCTATAATTAAGTGCATATGAATGTTTAATAAATATTGAATGTGGCTGCTATCTACTTTAATAAAGAAAGAATGTGTTAGACCAGGACTCTAATGAAGAAAGAGTGGGTTAGAGCAGAGGTTGGGAACCTGAGGCCTTGAGGCCAAGTCAAGGCCTCACCTTCCCCACTTCTGGATTAGAGTATTGGAGTCAAAGCAGTTTCCTTCAAGAGAAAGAATGGCCTAAATGCTTTTGTCTGGTAGATTTATAGAGTGCTATTGCCTGAAGTGGGGTCAATTGATCTCCTTTTCATTCTATCCCTGTGTGTATCAAGTAACAACATCAAACAGACATTCCTTTTTTGGGCTGATTTCCATTTCATGGTATTCTGTGTGATTTTTAAACAGAAGTCAACAATAACCACAACAGGCTAATAGAGGATGCACCACTAGAAGTAACCATCTTGTCTTTTCTCAGACTTTGGTTCCGCTTCAGTAAATTTCTTTACTCTCTCTGACAAACTATGTTTGCTTCCAATAGAATGTGTTCTGAAGGACAAGTTAAAACAGATTTCAAGATTACCATGTAAGTGGTCATCGAATTGAATTGTATGATAAGAAGCTGGGGCAGTATAAAAGTTATCAGTTTTTAGCACAATATAGGTTCTCTTTTATAGTGCTGCCTACATTGTTTCTGAGCCTAATAATGAATAAAATGAAGTAACTGTAAGAGAATAGTGTTAGCTGATTCTTGATATTTAGTCATGAAAAAGACACACAAAGTAAACTGAAATTTAAAGACATTAAGTGAATTCCATTTCTAATGACAGAATCAGACCTATATTCCCCCACCCACCCCTGCCCCGCAAATGTAAATGGCAGAATTTTGCTACTATATGAAAAGAGATCTTAACTAGAAAACAAGATTTTATCTCATAGCTTTACCCCTATGTACGAGATGTCCTCCATGCCTGGAGAACTCCTCCCCTCATCTCTTAAAATACTGAAATTCCTTCAAAGCATATCTCAAATACCAAATTCTACATGAAGCTTTTCCTGATACAACTTTGAAATTGACTTGTGTGTGTGTGTGTGTGTGTGTGTCTGTTTGTGTGTATGTCTATATGTAGTCTTCCCCCCTTATATGCTCCTTGAGGGCAGGAATTGCTTCATTTTTGTCTTTTATCTCCAGTGCTTAGCAGAGTATATTGCATATAGGTGCTTAATAAAACACAGATGATTGATTAAATAATCGATACTTATACCACTTTGTAATTTAGACCTTAGTGATGTTCCATCACCTACATTTCTACCCCTGGCCAAACTGAAGTGGTCATCTCTTTCTTTTATTTCATTTCTTGATGTTACCATTTGCACCAACTTTCAAAATTAACAAAAACATATTGTTTTTTTTTCTTTTTACTTAAGGGATAGGATGTGTATATCTATGTAATAGATTTCTTTGAACAATATTCTAAATCAAATAAAAATAGGATGTTATAACTCCAAAAAAGTGAAAGATGATTACTTTGCAAAGATTCACTGTGCCTTAGATTTTTTTCTCAAGTTAAGTTTCATTTTTCAATAGCTTATTCCCATGGATTTAATGACTAGTCTGCCATCCATTGGGAGAAACAAGTAATAAAGGAAAGTATATTTAAATAACTAAGATCTCTGTTAACCTCAACCTTCAAATTTAGCAGAAAATTAATATCCTTGATGAATTTGTCTTCCAGACATAGCTTTGTGCTCATTTATACTTTCAGAACATGACTATATATAGGTACTTTTAATTGACAAATGATATAAAAATTAATGGCAAAATTTTGGAATTTGAATGTATTTGAAATATTTCCAAATGAAATGTTTTGATGAGCAATGTAATGAATAATCTTTCAAGAAGTTTGTACTTTCTTCATGTATTAAATTAGGGTGTTCAATTTTATGAGGTGCCCTCTACCCCCAAATCCTTGGTCCTATGATGGGAAGGATTACGACATAGTGGAAAGAATATTTTTACTCCTTTTTGATGTTTAGAGTAAATATCCCATTTTTCATGAGGTCAGTATATAATATGGAACGTACAAGGCTTTTGATTAATTTGTTTTTTTAATGTATAGAGAACTTTACTGAATTTTCTGTATTAGAGGTTTTCAAAAGGTTCTGATATTCAGCTCAATCCTCCATTATATCCAGTTTCCCCCAGACCATTATTTAAAAAACATTCACACTGGAAAATTTGGTAATAATCAATTCAATATTATCATTGATACTACAAAAAATTTATGATAATGGATTGCTCTGACTCCACTTATTCCTCATGATGCCTTAAACCAAATTATTTTCCTGGGTGACTGCTACCCTATGTAGTTACGAAATTATATTATTTTGTTCTATTAAAATATAAAGTACTTGAATTAAGAGACTGACTTGATTTTGTACTTGTATCTTCAGTTCTTCAGTGGCTAGTAGGTGCTTAATGAGTGTTTTTAAAAATTCATTTCAGTTCAATTTAATAGCAATAACAATTCTCATAACTAGCATTTATGTAACGCTTTGAAGTTTGCAAAGCACTTTATGTAAGCTATCCCATCTGATCCTTATAACAGTCCTGAATATGTAAGTGTTATAATGTCCACCATTTAAAGATGAGGAAACTGAGGCTTGTAGAGGTGATGATTTTGTCATATCACATAGGAAGTATCACAGTCAGGATCTGAATTCCCATCTTCCTGATTCAAAGCCCAGCATCTGTGTAGTGAGCCACCTAGGTACCCGGAACTATTGGTAAGATGCATAAGAAATGCCAGGAGATAGCTTGAACTGTCCTTATTAGCTATCCTGGCTATATATATTCATGTTGGAAGACAGGAAGTTTTAGTGAACTTTTAGAGAAAATGATAAGTAGCTCTGTAAACATTTCCATTCAAGAATATTACATACTAAATAATTAAATAAAGCAGGAACTATTTTTTACTTTTCTCTAACTTTTCACAGTGCCTGGCACTTAATAAATGTTTATTGACCAGCTGACCATAGAATGATTCACAAATTTGTAGAATAGTCATTTTATCACTCCATAAATTACTCAGATTACTTCATATTTGTACCATGTATTATAGTTAAAGCTTAATAAATACTTGTTGAATTGAATAGTGATTTTTAATGTGAAGTGTTAGAATCTCTGAAAACTTTATGTGTTGAGTTTACCAACCAAAAAAATTCTCTCCTTGAAATAAAACTACAGTTACTATATTTTGAAATCTGTGATGTTGTTGTTGTGTTTATTCTTCATTTTTGAAGAGGACCATGACATCAATGAATGTTGATATGACTTGTAGTTGACTTGGATTTGAGTGAGGGAGGGCTGTGCAAGGTCACTAGCCTTACTTTCTCCTCCAGAACCATCTGGGTCCAGTGGCCTGATATTCCTCAGGACAACTGGAGATGGACCAGGATGCAATGTGAGACTCTGGCCCTTTTGGGCTAATGTCTTTCCAGGTTCATTTTAAATTAAAAATCCAAGTTTATATTTAAAAATTCAAATAGAGAAAAGGCAAACAATTTGTAACACATATAACTGATGTATAAATGATATATATATTTCAATATGTATTCCAATAAAACTATGTTATAGATTTGTTATAGGTGCTATAGATTGTTATAAATGTGAGCAGGTTGTATTACATTTTCTTTTAAAGAAATGAAGTGAGTCATTAAGGGCTTAGGATTTCAGACTCAAAACAAACCAAAAAAAAAGCACTTGAAAACATCTAGCTTTGTTTAGGATTGAACAGTGGACAGCATGAGTCAGGAATACGTGAGTTCAAATATGGTCTCAGACATTTATTGGCTACATGACTATGAACAAGTTGTTCTACCTCTGCCTGTCTCAGTTTCCTCAATTATAAGATGAACATAACAATAGCACCTTTCTCCCATGGTAGTTTTGAGAATCAAATAAGAATATTTGTAAAGCACAGTGGCCTGCAAATAGTAGGTGCTTAATTATGCTTATTCCTACCTTAACTTCCTATTTAGGAGTTTAAGTGAGGTAATAGAGAGAATATCTATTATTTTGGCCATGGTTATCTAAATCATTAGGTTTATAGGCATGTTATTTTTTGACCAGGATCACAAAGTGTTAGATTGATAGATGGTTTTACAAGTATTTAGCTTAAAATTTCAAAAGATAAGAAAAAGTTTTGATCTCACAAAAGACTATAGAAGGAGATATTTATCTAAAATATTTTAGAATCTAATGATGGAGTGTCATTATATGTAAGGGTGATAATTTGTAGTTAAGCAAAATGAACAAGACGTCAATTATTAATATATGCAAAATTATTCACCGTATGGACAGATAGCTAGAATCACAGTCTAAAAACTGGATGACAGAAATATTTCATTTTGGTCACAGCAAGGCAATGTTAGTTATTTTTTTTTTAAATAGCCCTTTAATTATTATACATTCAGCAGACTCAAGAGCTGACAAATTGTCAAGTTGCTTAAAATGAACCTTTAACCTGGACTCTTAAACATTTTCTTCCCAATTTTTTCTCTGCCCTCTCTTACTTGATTTTCAAAATCTTTTTTGGCTCTTCCATGGCCTGAGAACAATTCAAATTTTTCTTGGAGGCTTTGGATATAGGGGCTTTGACTTTTTTGTCTTCTTCTGAGTGTGTGTTTTGATCTTCCTTGTCACCATATAACTTTCTATAGTTAGAGGGTTTTTTGTTTTGTTTTATTTTCTTTTGTTTGCTCATTTTACCAGCCAATTACTTAACTTTTAACTTCTTGTTAAAGTATGGTTCTGCTTCCAGGGTGGAGGGCACATTGTCCCAAGGTTCAGGGGTTTGGGGCAGCTGTTTTCAGAGATACTTCCAGAGACCTGTAAGTTTTAATTTTTTCCAAGGTGGTATGATCTAAGGAGAGATACATACTACTCTCCTGGACTGTGCTTTGGCCTGTGCGTGACCACAACCACTCTTTTCTGCCCTGGAACTGCAGGAAGGTTTTCCTCTCCACTGTAGCCACAAGCTCTGGTGTGCTAGTGCTCCTCCTTGTCCTTGGACTGCCACCCAGGATTGTGAACTGGATCCATGTTTGAGCCAAGCAACAGAGTCCAGCCTCAGTGCTAGCAATAAGACCCCTGTAATCTCCTTCTGACCAACTGTTCAACCCCTTTACTGTGGGCTGAGAGCTCCAGAAGCAGGTGCCACTCCCTAGGCCTAACTCTAACCCTAACCTTAAAATCCTTGCCACTCCCAAGGCCTGCTCCCAGCTTGCTGTGGCCAGGGCTATGTTGGTGCAACATCACTGAGGTACAACAGACAGACCCTTCATACTGACCTTCCAAATTGTCTTTGTTGTCTGTAGGCTGAGAGGTCTGGAAACCTGCACTGCTGCCAGTGATTCAGTTTTGCTGAGGTGTCCTCCAGGTTTGTTGGGCCCTAGTCTATGCTGAAGCAGTCTGCACTGGGTTTTGCTCCTCTGTCACTCTGATGACAGACCTTTCCTGTTGACCTTCCAGTTTCCTTGGGTTGGAAATATGCGTCACTCCATCATTTTGTGGATTCTGCTTCTCTAGAGCTTTTTTAAGTCATTTTTAAAAGGTATTTAGAGGGATTCAGGGGAGAGCTCAGTTGAGTCCCTGTCTTTACTCTGCCATCTTGGCTCCCCATTTTAAACATTTTGATAACTTTCAATATAATTGATTTTCTTGGTAACCCTATACATTTTATGCATTTAAAAATTTAAGTCTGAGAAGGGTTCCGTAGACTTCAACAGACTGACAAAGGGGTTCATGGCACACACACACACACACACACACACACACACACACACACACACACACATTTTTTTAAACCCTGCTCTAGAATCTAGAGAACTTGGTGAACTAACATCTAAAGGTAAGTACTGATTCTCAAATTCCATTTCATTCCCAACTTACCTTTCATTGGACTACTAAATCAGAGAGAAATTATGTGGGTCACACACTGAACACCCATTCTGAAATGGAAGATCTAGTGACATAAATGATAATTTTGAAAGGGAAACCACTGGAAGATGGCAAGTCTCCCGGGTGTATTTCAAAGATTCAACCTCCTACATTGAATCAACTACAGGGTTAAAATAAAAATAAATGCTTTATCTCAGGAGAAAGTTCCCTACTCTCTCTCATCAAATATCAGAGAGTTTTTGTTTTCTAAAATAATAGTTACCCTCCCATTCAATAATCTATTTGATGCCTTAGCGAATTCTAAATTCAGTCCAGAATGACTTGATGAATAGTTGACATCTTCCATTTATGCACAATGAGACAGCATTTGAAAACCAGTGATGTCTTATTGATATTTCGTTTTGCATGACTGGACAGCACATTCAACTATTAGATTGGTTGCTCCAAGGCAACTTTCACTGTTCAAACACAATTAGACCAAAATGACATCACTATTGTAGAGCCAAGTTACAATGCATCTGACTGGGGCCGGTCAGATGAACAAAAGCTCAGAATGCTCTACCACAGACTGGGAACAAATAGTCCATGTGAATATTTGATCTATTTGAATTCTGCTTTGCTCATAAAGCACAACACCTTCTCCATGAGGGCATGTCATGGTGAGCGGTCCTGTGCCAGTGTCTTCCAGTTGCACAATCAATTCCAAAGTTCTTAAGAGAGATATTGAGAGTGTCCTTGTATTGCTTCTTCTGACCACCATGTGGACACTTGCTCTATGTGAGCTCTCCATAAAATAATCTTTTAGGCAAGCATGCACTGGCATTTAAATAACATGGCCAGTCTGTAGTGGTTGCAGTATTCACAATAGAACCTGAATGCTTTGTTGTTTAATTTGAGAAGGGATATCAGTGTCTGGTTGTCTATTAGGGAAATGAGGGAAAATCCAAAGGAGCTAAATATTGTATTCTTATGGCTTTCTGTGGAGTGGAATACAATATTTAGCTCCTTTCCGGTTTTTTTTCTAAAATATGTTCATGTGATCTATTTAATCAAATGAAAAATCACACCTAGAAAAACTAAAACTGTTTTATGCCTTTTTTTAAAATTTCATAGATTTTAAATCATTCTACTTTAGTTCGAAACACGAAGTACCAAAGTATTTTCAGAAAAACCATGATATTTTTAGATTATATTAAATATAGTAACACCTCATTTACGTGGTGGCAGCAGGGAGAGAACTAGTCTACATATGAGAATTTTCCTGATAAAGGAAGCTTACACTTTTACTGGTTATTTTAATTATATTTTGATGGAAATCATTCTAAAATTATTACACATTCCTCTGCTTTTGAAACCAATCATATTGAAGATACTGTGACCTTTACAGGATGACTCAGATTCATTCAGTTCAACAATTCAACTAATATATAATAAGCACATATTACATGTAAGGCAAGAAACAGCATGGTGTTTTGGATAAAGAGCCACCTGGAGAGCATAAAAACCTTCACTAAGTCCTACCTCGGACACTACTAACTATGTGACTCCAGGTAAATCACTTAACCTCTTGGTACCTTAGGTAATCTCAAAGACTATAAAGGGTAGAGAAGGTATCTATCTGCAAGAGTAGAGTTTTCTCATCCAGAAGTTCCCTCTACCAATTAAACCAAAGGTCTTGGCCTTATCCCTCTGTGTGAGGCACCATGCCGAACACTAGTAATAAAAGAATAGCTAAGAAACAGTCTCTGTTCTCAAGGAGCTTACATATTCAAAGTTGAAAAGAGGGGAAAAAAGACATGAATACAAATGAACTTGAATCTAAATCAAAATGTCATAAATACTATCAAGAATTCTATGGAAAATGCCTTAAAAAATTAGAGGGAAGAGACTATTTTCAATTAAGGCTCCATAGAGGAGGTACTTGACCTTGAAAAAAGAGGGGATACAATAAGAAGAGATGGGGATCTCCACAGTCCAATACTGGCATGGGGGTCTGTGTGAGTGAGCACAAGGCAAAGGAGAATAAGATTGGAACATATAAAGTAATTCAATTTTACTGAAATTTTAAGTATGTGACAGTACAGAATATGAAAAAAAAAATGTGAAGCTAGGCTTAAACCAGACTTTGGAAGGCTCTGAACAACAGAAGCAGATTTTATGGCCTTTTCTCTAGGCAATGGAGAACGATTGACAGTTTTGCACAAAGGAAGTATGTGGTTAGAACAGTATAATAGGAAGATTACTTGTTCAGTGGTGTGAAGGATGAATTTGGGAGGAGAGAGACTGAGGGAAAGAGACCAGGTAGAAGACTATCAGAATAGTCTTGGCAAGAATAAATGAGGTCCTGAATTAGAATGTTTATACTGGTAGTGAAAAGGAGAAAACATATGTAAGATATATTGAGGCGGTATTGAGGGCTCGGCCAGCAACTGAATGTGAAAGATAAGACAGAAGTTTAGATGAACTGAGTTTATAAGCCTGGATGACAAAAGAATTGGAGACATTGTGACTAGATTTTAGGCAAAAGATGTTAGGTTCAAATTTATACATGCTGAATTTGTAGTGTTGGTGGCAAATCTAGTTGCAGATATTCTATCAGTCATTTGAGAATGTGGAACAGGAATTGTTGGAGAGAGGTTAGGAATGGAGAGAATGATTTTGGTGGCATGCATCTAGAGGAGATAATTTAAGTTATGGGAATGGATGAGAACATCAAAGAAGAAAGTCTAGTAGAAAAGAAGAGATTGGGAAGGAAAAATGATGGCTAAGCACAGAACTCAAACTTTTGAGAAACCTACACTTAGTGGGAGTGGAGACTGGAAAATGAAGAGCCAGGAAAAGAGATAAAGTCAGGGACACATGAGAGAAGTAGGAGGGGAATGTAGTTTCCTAATCAGTCAGTCAACAAAGATTTATTAAGTGCCCACTATGTGCCGGACTCAGTTCTAAATGTTGAGAGTGCAAAGAAAGATAATCTTTGCTCTCAAGGAAATTACGTTTAAATGTGAAATACAGTTTATATAAGTTAAAAAAGTAGACAACATGGAGACGATGCCTAGTGGAAGATGAGGAACATCATGGAGAAAGCCAGAAGAGTGAAACCTGATGAGAAATTTAGAGATGAATGGTTTGGAATCCATCCTTCAACTGAAATTCTGGGAGAAAACCTCTGACCTCCAATGAGAGTGGTGGGGTCCCAGGGGCAGAGGAAACTTCTGAGGTATGTGTTTCTGAGTTCTGGAGCTGAAGTGATCTTCCAGGATAAAGGATTGCTGTGATATGGAGAAGAGATCTAGAGGAGTTCAGCTGGGTTGGAAAAAAAGAAGCCAAGGCTGAGGATATAAACATGTTGAGAGAAGATTTCGTCTATAGTATTACATGTTATGTATAGAGAAAAGAGGATAAAGATGGTTGTGATGGAAGGCGGGGGTGGGGTGGGGTGGGGGGAGTCATAGGATATTGTTAGTGACCTCAGAGAGCTAAAATCAAGAGACAGAAGGAATTCTACAGTTAGTGAGGGAATGGGAGCTAGAGAAGTAAAGCAGTGACTATAAACTACCCTTTGTATAATTTGTGAGTGAAAGGGAAGAAAGTGATAACACAACATACCACATTAGCTTTTCCACTTGATCTTTTATTACCTCCCATCCTGAGTCATTTGCTGAAGCTAGGTTAACTACATCTTTGATTTTAAACACCTGAGTAAATTAACAGCATGAGGCCTTTGCTCTTTCAGTTTCTCCACCTTTGATGCTCTTACTTCTCATAGAATCATAGATTTGGAAGAAACTTCAGGGCCTGAGTAGTGCAACCTAAACAAAATACCCTCTACAACACACACATGCATACACAAACACACAGATATAGATAGATAGATAGATAGATAGATAGATAGATAGATAGATAGATAGATAGATAGATAGATAGAAAGATAGAGATAGGTATAGATTTTGATATATACACATACATACGCATACATACTCACATATTTACAATTGAATGGGTTTCGTAGTTTTAGTTGTGTGTCTGTCTAGATGAAATTTATAAGGGAGCTGGCCTTCAAATATTAGGAAAAAAACACTAAAATTGGGAAGTTAAGGTTCTCTTAAAAAATGTTTCAAGATTATAATGCTAATATAAAAATAATATATACATATACATACATACCACATATATGTATATATGCACATATATATGTAGAATACTGTATATATGTGGGGATATAGATTGTGCATGTGTATATATATGTATATATAAACATATACGTATGTGTATATACTTTTGTTCAGCCATTTTTCAATTGTTCTCAACTCTTCATGACCCCATTTAGCGTCCTTTTGGCAAAGATAATTGAGTGGTTTGCCATTTCTTTCTCCAGCTCATTTTGCAGATGAGCAACTGAGGCTAACAGGGTTAAGTGACTTCTTTGGGGTCACAGAGCTCTCAAGTGTCTGAGAACAGCTTTGAACTCAGCAAGATGAGGCTTTCTGACTCCAAGTCCAGCACTCTATTCATTGTGCCACCTAGCTCTGTGTGTGTGTGTGCGCGAGTGCGTGTGCGTGTGCGTGTGTGTGTGTGTGTGTGTGTGTGTGTGTATTACAAGTTCTTTAGGACAGGAATTATTTTGCTTTAGTTTTTGTATCTCCATTATCTAAAGACAGTGCTATGCACATAGTAGGTAGGAAGGATGGAGGGAAGGAGGAAAGAAGGAAGGAGGGAAGGAAGGAAGGAAGGAAGGAAGGAAGGAAGGAAGGAAGGAAGGAAGGAAGGAAGGAAGGAAGGAAGGAAGGAAGGAAGGAAGGAAGGAAGGAAGGAAGGAAGGAAGGAAGGAAGGAAGGGAGGAAGGAAGGAAGAAAGAAAGAAATTGTAGACCATGTAGAATTAAAAAAAAAAAGCTAGCAACATAAAAGCAGTAATTTGACCATTTCTTTTCATAATTACTGTTAGACTTTTTGAGAGACTGAAAAAGAAGTTTCCAAATTTAAAAAAAAATCTATTTATATCACCCTTCCTTCCTTCATTTCCTCCTTCCTTCCTTCCTTCCATCCTTCCTTCATATCCTACTAATATATCTAGTACTTAGAATTTGGCTCATAGTGAATGCATAATAAATGCTAGCGGATTGATTTTTGTCGATAGAACTGTCCAATCACATCTAGGTAGCACAGAACATAGAGTTCTGGGCCTAGAGTCAGGAAGACTTTAGTTCAAATATGATCTCAGACACCAACTAGGTGTGTGACTCGGAGCAAGTCATTTAATTTCTACTTTACTCAGTTGTAAAATGGGGATATTAACCTCACAGGAGTGCTCTGAGGTTCAAATGAGATAATATTCACAAAGCCCTTAGCAGAGTGCTTGGTATGTAGCCATAGATCTTCAGTGTTCCCTTCATGTTCTCTTTTACACTACATCTGGGGCCATTTCCAGTAGTCCTGATCTATAACTGGCCATTGTACCCAGTTGGGTCTGAAGGAGAAAATGAGGCTGCTGACTTTGTATAGCCCTCTTTCCCTTAAATACAATTCACTTGCAAGGCAGGGCAACACCTTCCTGATGTTATGATGCTCTTCCAAATGAAGGGTAGACAACAGCAACAACAACAAACAACAACAATACTTGGCTTCTACTTCCTCTCTATACTTTAAGTCTTGTACTTTTATGAGAGTTTTAGCTTCTATTGCTTCAAAACCTGCCACAGGAAAACAAAACAAAACAAACTCCATTAGGAAGGGATCCTATATCAGTAATTTATAACTTGTTATGGATTTGTACATGTTTCTATCCCCTCCCTGGTGTTTCTGTATTTTGTCCTTTGTATGTTGTACCTATTTGTAGAATAGAAAGCTTTTGCTCCTGTTAAAATAACCTGTGACTTACACTGGTGGGTGGGAATTAATGTTTAGTAAACCTTACAAGTGCCCCTAAAATCATTCCAATTATATTTCAAGTTTCTTTGCCAATGGGGAAGGACAGTCTTAACTGCAATAGCTTTTAATTCATTTGTAGAGAGCGGAAGATGGGGGTGGAGATGAAAAATAAATCTGCTCTCTGGTATATGGAAAACAGATTTGAACACAACACAATATCTAAATCATTCTCAGCTCTGCTCAAAAAACCCATGTATCCTTAATATAGTTGCTGTGATTTCAGCTCATCAGTTGTGGGCAATTTTGCCAGTTTCAAGTTTCTGACTGTCAAATTCAACCCCCTACTAAGTGTTCTGTGGGAAGGTCTAAGTAAACTTCTGAAAGTTTTTTCTTTTTTTTAATTGTGATGGCTTCCTCCTACCTCTCCCCTACCCTCCAACTGCTTATTTTGAGATGTCAAGTCCCCAAAATAACCCTCTGTGACTAACTCTTTGCTTGGAGGTAGCAGCTGCAGAAGGTGTGGGAATCTTTACTGCCTCTGAAACCAGGAAGCTTTCCTCACTTGTAAAGTGGTGACACAGATGAGCCAGATCAATACTCTGCCCGTACAGTGACTGAAAAATCGCACAAAAATTTAAAAAGCCCATGTCGGTGGCTATTCTGAGATCCATTTATTATTTTTTTAAATAAAGCCTAAGTCCTCTTGTTCTATACTTATATGTTGTAATAAGCCTTAAGAGATATGAAAACAGGATCAGTTACTTCTGGGGATGTCCTTTTACTAGTAGTGATATTTATTAATCACAAAAAGGCTTTTCTGCTTTTCTCCAAGAGTTTTTATCTCCTGAAGAGGAACAAAAGGCTTCAGATTTGTTGGAAATGTCAATCCGATTCAATTCCTCCTTTCCTCTGTGGTTTTATTTCTGTTTCTCTCCTTATCAAGTAAATGCTAAAAAAGGGAAATATAAACAAAGATTGATAGATGGAAAATTGAGAAATATTTATAGTAATACCACTGAAACCTTAAATTAGAGATGTCCTACGTAGTGCTCCTAGTGCCCTCCCCACAAATCATTTACTTTAAATTCATTTTCTATATAGTTTGCATATTTATTCATATATCCGTTGCCTCTCTGATAATATGTGAGTTCCTTGAGAGCAGGGATTGTTTCATTTTGTTGTTTGTTGTATCTGCAGTAGAGTGGCCTACTACAGTGACTTACACAAATGAAGTGGTTAATGAATACATATCCATTGATAGATAATAGATGTGAACACACTTTGAAAAAGTTAAAAATGTAACACACATTCTGGTATCTTACTATTAATTGATTCAGAAAAAGGGTATCAAAATGCCTGCTCTAGATGGGTGGAAAGAAAATGTGGCAAATTGAATCTGTTATTATAATTTGAAGGTATAAACAAACATGGATAAATTGTTTATAAATGAAGTAGTTACAACTTGTGAATTTGGTTAAAAGCTTGCTTACCATATATAAAGAACGAATGTCTGCTTCTACTGCTGTCTAATTTCTATCCCAACAAATATATTTCATATATATATATATAATACATACACAGGGTATCTATAAAGTCTGTGTGCAATTTAAATGCTACAGCTATTTTAAATTGCATGTGGATTTTATGGACACCCTGTAAAATATATATACACACACACGCATACACACATACATACATATATATAAAGCATCTTATGCAATGATGTCTCACACATGTCATCTACCCTTTCGGTTGTGATATAATCCTCCAGCAGCATTTCCAGTAGAACACTATTAGTTCTCTGGAGACACGGCCTAGATCTGTTGAAATAAGACTTCAGCTTCATGGTCTTTATTTTACAACAGGGAAGACACTCATTCCTGGCTTCCTCTATACCTTGGCATTTATCCAAGGTTTTCCAGTTTCTTAAGTGTTTCACAACTCCTTTGCCTCCAACAAGCTAAACAGGTACTTTGCTGAGATGCTGCTACACCTCCTTTTCCTCCCTCCCTCTTCCTCTCTTTCCTTTAACCTTTTAGTCCTTGTGTTAGTTACTGTCACTTTTCAAAACTAAGCGTTATCAGGAATCCAAAAATGAAAATACTAAATACTATTGGTACCTTTCATAGAGTAATTTATGATACTCTTTTTTTTCCCCAAGGTTTTATAAGTAAGGCTAAAAAGTGTGATCAAAGAGCTGGAAGGTACCTTAGAAAACATCTTGACAACATCATGGTTTTATAAGTGAGAAAATTGCACACACACTCAAAGAGGGGACACAATAGGTCAGTGGCAGAGTACAGAATTTAATTCATGAATTCTAACATCAATTCCTGTGCTATTTCCACCTTTCAAAACCGGGACCGAGAAATAATAAAAGCAAAAGGAACGTATACTTTGGGTTCTTTTATTTTCATTTACAATGTCTTTTTTTTTTTCCCTTCACAGTTTTAGAAGAAAGACTGGAAAAGGGTTAGGTATCAGAATCATAGAACTGGAAGAGACCATAGAGATCTAGGAGTCCTTCAACTTTTATGTGTCACAGACATATTTAGCAATCTGATGATACTTAGCGACCCGTCTTCAGAATGTTACCTTCATTCATAATTGAAAGAAATCCTTAATTTCAGTTAGAAACTAATAAAAAAAATCAATTTTCCCATCCAAGTTCATGGATACCCTGCCACCCCACCAAAAAAAGCAACCTCTGCTGATCCTACGTTAAATCCAGTCCACCCCACCTCCCACACAGATTTTTATCAATGAGATAAAATAACTGAGCCTAAGGCAGAAGAAAGTACTTGCCCGAGGTCATCTTGAAGGTAAGTGGTAAATTTGAACTCATGTATCAGACACCAAATACAATGCCCTTTCCACTATACACACTGCCTCCACAAGGCTTTTTGCTCCTCACTTTTTTTTTCTTGCCATTGACTCTTTTATCCATTTTATGTACCGGTTGTCTAATTAAAATTAATGATCACTTCAAATAAACATACATATAATAATAAGTCCTCCAGCTGCCTACGGTATTTAGAAAAATAAACAATCAAACAAAAAAATGAAACTTCAGGGGACTCCAAGGTTCACTCCAAGGTCCTGACAGTTAATCACAACTTTCTAATGAAGATGCCTGAAGTTGGGAAGGGGAGGAAATAAGCATTTACTATGTACTAGGCAATGATCCTCAAAACAAGTGTGAGATAGGGCCACTTATTAAAACATTTTGTAGTTGAAGAAAATGAGGCCTAAGGAAGTTAAACGACTTGTCTGGGTCCATAAAGCTAGGAAGTGTCTGAGGATTTGAACTCAGGTCTTCCAGACTTTATACCCAGCACTCTTTTTACTAGGACATCTTGACAACCAGGCTGCCATACAGTTCCCAGGTATTTGCAACAATGCTGCTCAAAAGCAGAGTATCCAATCAAATTTACTACTGTCACAAACTAATGGCTGTGATAATTTTTTTTCCTTCATACTTTTTAATGCATTTCTAGTCCATTGTTGTTATATTGAAACAACTTTCTCTGTTATTTGCTTGCTAGGGCATCCTTCATTTATAAATAACAAAAAAGGAAAACACCGGAAGCAGAAAACAAGGTTTATGAAATGATACAATCTTCCTTCGTACTTTGAAAGGTTATTTTACGTGTAAATATAAATGATTGATTCCCCCCACCCTCTCAGCAGTCTAATTGCTATAGTCTAATTGATCATTCACCTATTCTTTAGTTATTTTCTTCAGGTCAAAAAGACGTTTATTAAATGCTGGGCCAATTAATTACTTTTTATTCCTTTTTAACAAAGTACTTCCCCCATTCCATTCTTACTTCCCAGAGCACAGAACAATTTACTTCTCATTTCTTCTCTATATCATTCAAATTCTATTACACTACAGATATCACAATTCACATGGGTTGGCCATGTTGTTCAAATGCCAATGCTTATTTGCCTAAGACTATTTCATGGAGAACTCAATCACTCAAGGTAGGCCCTCATGTGGTAGTCATAAGAAGCAATACAAGGACACTCTCAAGGTTTCTCTGAAAGAACTTTGGAATTGATTGCTTGACATGGGAGAAAATGGCATGGTTTGCCTGCCACTATGCCAACAAGGCATTGTGCTCTATGAGTGAAGCAGAATTGTGTAGCCCAAAAGAAAAAAAGAGGCATCACCAATGCAAATGCTGATATAGACTATTTTGGTCCAACCAGTGGTAGAGCCTTCCCAACTTGTGTTAATCTGATCACTCACAGCTGGACTCACTGTACCTTGACTGCAACATAATAATATTATTTTGGCCCTTCTCAACAAGGAAAGACAACAACCAACCAATATGGTTTACGACACAATATACATTATACCTTTGAATTCTCACAACAATCTTGTGGGGTAGATATTGCAAGTATGGTCATGCTCATTTCACATATGAAGAAATTGAGGCTGAGAGAGCTTGTAAAAGGTCACATTGGTGATTAGATTACTTCAAATCTTTCAGTTATAGACAACAGTGATCTTTCCAAAGCTTTACAACTAAAAAGACTTCTAATAGTTCTTTGACTTCAAACTTTATCTGGCATATTTATCAGGAAAGAGTCTACTCCCACCTCCACCCCTTATCTTCCTCCATGACACACCTATCTCACAAAATTCCCTTTAGGTAATTTGGAGGACCCATTGGTGCTATTTATAATGAGCACTAATGCCTCAGTAAATTTCAGATTACTGCTTATCAGGGGTGGGGAACCTGTGGCCTTGAGGCCACAGGGGGCTCTCTAGGTTACATTCAGTCAAAGGGTTGCACTTCAGGACTTAGAAGACCATATGTGGCCTTGAAGTTGCAGGTTCCTCACCCCTGGCTTAGATTAACTATAAAGCAGTATGGCATAGTGGATGGAGCATTGGACTTGGAGTCATAAGTGACCTAGCTTCAAATTCTTCCTTAATGCTTACTAGCAGTTTGACCCTGAGCAAATCATTTAGACATTTTGTAACTCTATTTTCTTATTTGTAAAATGAAGGGGATGAAATAGACGACCTCACAGGTCATTTCTAGCTCTGAATCTGTCATTCTAGAAGCTCATTTGAAAGACAGAGGACATTCTCCAATAATCAAGAACAAAGCCTGAATGTATGAATCAATATACAAATTAGGTTAATTTAATGTTTCACATATATTATTCTGCCTTCAGTGAAAGTTGGCATACATGATCTGTATCCAATCATCTGTAGGATTACTGGAATATAAGATCTTCCCCATCTATTAGTAGGCCTATGTGACCACATGTGTTTGCTTTTTGACTTGGAACAGGGGCCATGTTCCCGGTCTAAAGGTACACAGGTATTTCAACCACAGATGTCTTATGGCTTTGAGCTCTGGCCCAGGGCACATCTGTGATACATTCTGAGTCACATAATGCCCATTGGGAGAGGAACTTGCCTAAGAGGAAATGGCCTAAGGGCAAGCTTGCTTATGGGGAGCCTTGCTTGCAGGAAGGCTTTCATACCTTTTGTACTAAGCTAATTAGGGAGTGAGTCATGAGAGTTGTGATGCCTTCTGGTTCTGAGCCTATTAGCTGAAAGTGTATAGAAATATATGTGTGTGTGTGTGTGTGTATGTATATATACACACACATATATACATGTGTATATATAGACACACACACACACACACACACACACACACACACACATATATATATATATATATATACAGAGAGAGAGAGAGAGAGAGAGAGAGAGAGAGAGAGAGAGAGAGAGGTGAGATTTTGCTTTGGGGCTCAGTCATGGGGAGAATGTTCACCTGAGGTCTTTGTGATTTGGCCAGATGAGACTCTGGGTAGCTGTTGTTAAAGAACTCCCTGGCTTTGTGAACCCAGATGTTGGTGCTCCTGCGTCTGGTGATTACGTATATATTACTTTGTTTAGACAGTTGAAGCCCTGTTTATTGGGTTCTTTCTTGGATATCTGTAATTAAAGTAAGATTATTAACCCCTTTGAAGCTGTCTTTACTTTAGAAAAGCAGATCAAAGAACCTGTGATAGCAGGCCCTCCTGGGGATGCTAGAGTACTTGCTAATACACCATCACAGCCTAGGTAACATCCCTTAAGTGAACAAGCCATCATCCTCAGTAGCATACAAATACTGAGTGCTTATGAGCTAGAGGATAAAGAAAATATGGAGGATACAGGACATTGTTCCTTCCCTTAGCTTCATGAGTAATCTATGTTGATCTAGGAATGGACTAAAAAGAAAGGTAACACTGGCTGGAGGAGGTACCATAAGGCCTGATCAAAGACTCAGAGGTTGGAAAACATAATTAATATCTGACCATATCCAGTGATTCCTAACTTCTCTGCTAAAGCTAAGGATAAATAAACATATGTTTCTTAATCTAACATGCACAATTTGATATATTTTTTTCTTCTTTCATTTCCTTTTTAAGGTAGAATTTATCTGCACTTTAAAAATCTTCACCTATAAAGTCAACTTATCAAACTTAAGTATTTGATACTTTTCATAGCCTTGAGAGATATTAAATCAGCATATAGTGTTTAGAAGACAAATATATGAATCCATAAAATACTCAACTAAGTCTATAAAATGTAGTGACTGTGGAAAGGAGGCATGGTAAAAATGGAAGTTGGAACAAATTTGAGTGTTTTATACAATGTAGTAAGTATCTGATGCATGGCAGGAAGGATTATATCTCCATAACTCCTCTACAAAAAAGATAATTAATATTAGACAGCAATAAGCCTTTGCTGATGTCAAATGAAAATTTATGCTAGAAAGACTATATTCCCATGAAAGAATCATAATACATTCAAATGACTTTCATTTTTATCTACTTAAAAAGAATGGTAAAATGCAGTGATATTTTCCAGGAGCTGAAATATACTTATCAAAGGTGAAGCAACAGCCACCATACTTGAAACAATTTCAATGTCTTTTTCTGGTTTAAAAAAAAAAAGAGCAATGAAGAGACACATACATATAGAGATTTTTATTAATAATGATTTTTCTCCCTTAGGAATTCTGATTGTTCTCACATATGACCTTGGTTCTTGGTGAATCCGTCCAGCAAGATATATAGTGATACTATAAAAACAATATGCCACAAGAAAAAAAAAGACATGTCAGCCATGTGACTTAGTTTGGATCTAATGGTCAGGTAACAAGATAGAGACAGCTGTTAATTTCTATCCTAGTGGACAATGTGACATCCAGGTCAGTAACTAGTTTAATCATTTTTAAAAGATATTAACAGTCCAAAATATTTCCTCTTGTCATATGGACTGAGGTCAGATAAGGACAATAAACACTAGGTAACTATGGACCCTCTAGGCTGAAGGCCAATGGTGGATTCTTGAAAATGGATCAATTACATTCATTAACTGACTACTTGTTTCAACAATCCGGCTAGCAGCTGTTGTGAGGGTGAAAGACCAACACAAGTCCAACAATAAGCACACTACCAGCATGTTGCAAAAGCCCAAGTTATTTTGATCTGCTTTAGTAAGGAAAGCAATGTTAAGGGGTTAACAAGCTTACTTTAATCCAGCATACAAATACCATTCACTTAGTTCAGGGGAAAAAGCCAGCACTCTGAACTTCAGAGCAAAATATAAAGTATAAACATCGACAGACAGACCTTGTCTGATTCAAATCCCAATACATAGTTACCAGAGTTTAACAAAGTCCCCACATCTGGGTTTATGAGCTGGAGGGCTCTTAGCCACAGCTGCCTGGAGCCTCCATGCCACCAACAGGGACAGCCCTGAACAAATAGCTCTGTCTTCTCTTCTTATACCATTTCAGACATCATCAAACATCATCTGAGTGACCAGAACTTAGGCTGCTATGATTGGCTCTGGAGTTAGCACCTCCCCTTAGGACCCTGTCAGCTTCACACCCACATAGGTTTAGCACCTAATTGGGATTTGGGCCTGGGGCTTAGCACCTAATAAGATTCAATGAAATACACTGAATTAATCAAAGGGAACAAAAGCCAAATTCTTCAAGGGCATTTGGTTGAACTGAGTGCTAAGAGCCCATTTTGCTTACCAACATAATACTATATTTCAAGGATTATAATAATTATAAAAATACAAACGACAACAACAGTTACAACAGCAATAATTAAAAAATAGTCCCTGCCTTCAAGGAATTTGAATTCTTTTTTTGGGGGGGGGGCAGGGCAACTGGGGTTAAGTGACTTGCCCAAGGTCACACAGCTAGTAAATGTGTCAAGTGTCTGGGGTCAAATTTGAACTCAGGTTCTCCTGACTCCGGGGCCTGTGTTCTACTCACTGAAGCACCTAGCTGCTGCAAGGAATTTGTATTCTTTTAAGGGAAACAATATATGAATACTTACATAGATAAGAAATGCCCAAAAACAAACAGAAGTTATTTGGTTGGGGGGTGGGGGGAGTGCTTAGGAGAGATCAGGAAATGCTTTATTTAAGAGGTAAGGAAATCTTGGATTTTCAGTGGCAGAGGTAAAGAGAGAGTGAATTCCATGCATGGGGTGGGGAGGGAAAAGATGCTTGTTCAAAAGCATAGAGATGAGAAATGGATAATGGCTGTCTTAACATTTTTGAAAGGCTTTAAAAGTAACAAAGAATGCAGGTGGGTGGTTAAGATGGAATGATACAAGTTTATATCAAAATTATGGAAATTTTCATAACAGTTGAAGTTTCCCCAGAGTGGAATGGTTTTCCCAGTAGATCTTATCCAATAACTGCAGGCTTTCAAGCAGAGCATAGGTGACTACTTGTATATGTTGTAAAAGGATAGTCTTATTTGGATATAGTTAGGAAGAGATGGACTCTGAGGTTCCTCACAACTTCATTCCTTGGTTCACTAATTAGGAGTCCCAATAAAAGGAGAATTAATTTGATTTGGAGAAGACAATACATTGCGAACATTATATTAATCAGATCTATTTATTTTGGTTTGGACTTTTTTGTTGTTTTTAAGTTTATATTGATATTTTCTCTCTCTTACATCACCATAATATCCCATGTATCCTTCCCCTTCTCCTTCCTAGAGAACCATCCCATATGACAAATAGTACTTTGTAGAGAGGGAAAATAAAGACTGGACAACTGATTTATATATTGAAAAAGTCAAAAAGATGTACAATATGTAACATTTGTGGACCTCCCACAGCCATGAAGGATAGGTTGGAAGCCTTTTCTCTTATTTCCTTGTTTGATCTAGATAATTTTGTAATATTTACTTTTGATTTTTTTGGTGTATCATTGTTCTTTCCAGTTATATTGTCTTAGTTATCGTGTATATTGTTTTCTGCTCTACTTAACTTCGCTCTGCATCAGTTCATAAGAGAAGCATCTTTCCAAGTTTTCTGCATTCATCACATAAAATTTCTTAATGCACAGCAGTATTTCAGTACTTTCAGTACCACAGGAACTGATTACACATCTAATATGAAATAGGCACTCTGCTAAGGCAATGAAAAAGTGTGAGAAATCTTAATCTCTGTCTTACAGGACTTCACAATCTAGATAGTTTGGCAAGACTTTTCAAAATGAAATATGTAGGGGAAAAAGGGCACTAATTACTAAACTGTCAAATACAAGACTGTCACATGTCATCAAGGCTAATCATTGAAAAGGAAAATCTTGTAAGATGGGGAAACTTTCATGGGAGAGGTGGGACTTGACGTGACCTTGGGAAAGAAATATTGATTTAACAAAGACAGTGTGGTCAGAATTCCAGGCAGAGAATAGTCAGTTAACAAACATTTATTAAGTGATAACTATGTGCAAGGCACAGTACTAAGCCCTGGGGAGAACAAGGAAGGCAAAAAATTGCTACCCTGTAACAACAATATTACTTGCAGCTGCCGTGGGGTGTAAGATCAATAACACCAGCAAACAGGAGGGCTGCTAGCACAGGTTCTTTGATCTGCTTTTCTAAAGGAAAGCAAATGTAAAGGGGTCAACAATCTTTCTTTAATCAAACATATACATACATTACAGATGTATATGTGTGATGTGTAGTGTGTGTGTGTGTGTGTGTGTCTGTGTGTGTGTCTGTGTGTATAAAATTCACTTAGTTCAGGAGAAAAGTCAGCACCCTGAACTTCAGAGAAAATACAAACAGAAATTACAAGCAGAAATTATATAAACAGAGCAAATACAAACAGCAAAGACCAACTGATCAAAAGCAATATATACATAGTTACTAAAGCAAGAAGTACCAACATCTGCGTTTTTCAAAGCTGGGAGGCTCCTTAATGGCCGCCCAAATTCTAATTTGGCTAAATCACATGAACATTCTTCCTATAAGTGAGCCCCAAAACAAAATATTAACCTCAAAGTACATAAACACTTCTTCAGGGTCAGAGGGCATCAAAACTCTGGTGACCCAGGCTCATGTGACTCAGACTTCCATGTAACTCAGACAGGTTATGAGCCTATTAATGGATGGGAAAGATCTTCCCATTAAGCAACTCCCATTAAGCAAAAATATATTAACAATACATACCCTTAAAGTACTCATTTTATTGAAGGAAATACCATGTAAATGTCTATATACACATACATACGTGTATGATATATTACACATACATATATGCATATACGATCATATGCATATATGATATATATGGAGTCATTGGAAGGTAATCTCAGAGGGAAAGGCAATAGCAGATAAGAGTACCAGGAAAAGCCTTCTAAAATGAAAGATTTGAGCTGAATCTTAAAAGCAACTGGGGAAAGTAGAGGTGAGAATGCAGAGTATTATAGGCACCAGGGACAGTCAGTGCAAAGTCACAGAAAGGGAAGGGGTTGTACTAAATTGTATTAAATCTTGTTATAAACAGAATTATCCCCAACCTCTCTGAATGATTTGGAACCAAAGAAGCAGAGTCTCCTTCTGACCTGGTCTGAGAATGAATGTCTAGGGACCTGATAAATTCATGGGACCTCTGGGACTCAAACATTATTATACTTTCAAAAATATCATATTTTTGGAATTAGTTTCTTAGTAAAATACTAAACAAAAGATAGCTTCATCTTCACATCTCCCAGCTAGAAACTTTAAGAATAATATCCCTTGTTAATGACAACATGAACAGCAATTACAACTATTATATTCTTATATGGTATAAAAGTCTAAAAGTAATTTTTTCTTATAACAACTATATGATGTAAATAGTAATGTTATTTCATTTTATGCATGAAAAATCATAACTCACATTGAAAATATTTTTATTTTCAGTCGGACCCTTAGAAACAGAAATTCATAGATCTTAGATATGCCTAATTCTACATGGACAAAAGCCCCAATTTATTTTTACATAAAATAACTAGGTTAAGGTAAAGAAGTTTATATGAACAAGTAAAAGAACTTTTAGATGAGATAAAGAGGTGTAGAAAGGTTAAATAATATATATAATGACAGAATCACTGGCAGGAATTTGAAAAAAAATAATCACATAAATATTCATTATTGAAACTATAATGCTTTTCCATAGATAGGCACCAAAGAAAGCTTTTGACTCATTTAAGTACTTTGTTCATTTCTGCGTACCATATTTTAAAAGAGACTTTAAAAAGCTAGATTGAGTCCAAAAGAGGGTCACCAGGATAGTGGGAGGACCGGAAAACAAGGGGGAAGAGACTGAAGTAATTAAAGATGTTTATCCTTGAGAAAACAAGATTTGCTGCAGGCATATCAGCTGTCTTAAAGTATCTGAAAGGCTGTCTTTTTTAAAAGGGTGTAGTCACATTCTTCTAAGTCTCAAAAAGGGGAAATAGGAAAAATGGGAAGACATTACTGGAGTATACTTTAGTTTTATGACACAAAATCTTCCAAAGAATTAGAGATAGCTCAAAATGTAACGAGCTGCCTTGGGAGTTAATAGATTCCACCTCCTTTGACATCTTTAAGGGGAGGTGGGATGAATATTTGTTCTCAAGGATTCATGTATGTTAGACTTAATAACTTCTCTGTCCTGTCCAACTCTGGAAATTTTGTGATTCAGAATGCAAAACAAGACCCAAACTATTTTGTTTGTCCTTAGAATTCTTAACAATGATAGCATTTTTTTTTTTTGGCTCAGCCAAAAACATTTTACCCTCAGCTTGGAGAAATTCCATACAGCTATACATGTTTCTGACTTAGAATGCTGTTTCTACATCCTTTATCCTACAACACTTTCTTTTGAACTACACATTCCCTTCGTGAACATCCTCCTACCAATCCCAGTGAAGTCTATAATTTCATACCTACCATCTAGTTACAAGGTTATTAGTTCACTGTTTACTGCCTATATTCTGGGAAATTATACATAGATAGCAGGGGACATAATGATTGTTTCTAACTATCTTTCCTATGTTTTCTTCTTAAGAATTCCTGAACAAGTTTCATTGTGGTTTTTCTATGTCATGTTTATTATAATGACCTTGTGTCCAGTGATTATTATAGAAGTCCAATGCATTCTCTCCTTAAAATTAAAAATAATCAGATAAATGTAACAAGGCCATGATTATGTTTAAGCATACATTTCTAATAATCACCATTTTCTAACAATATAGACATTTGACTATTTTCTACAGTTACAGGGCAATTTTTATTTTGAAAGAGCTTGTTGAATATCCTTGTTCAGTAGTGTAACACTACAACTTCACACGTAATTTCCTTCATAAATAATGGATGAATTCCATCTGGTAGTAGTGATTTACTGCACTTTTGAGCTTTCCATATTAAAACTACATTATTTCCTATGAAAGTGCCATTGAAACAGGCCTTTTCCATCAACTTCCAGGGCAAAGAATAGAGTAAAATTAACAACTTCTCCATTATACTAGTCCATATTCATGTACTGTTCCTAATTTATTGGTGGTTTAGAGGCTTAGATTGAAATAAGAAAGCTAATAACTATAATTTTTTTTTAATCAAAGACTACTAAAAGAAGATCAAGAATTAGTGTTTGTCTCCTCTTCCTCCTCCTTTATATATGACATGCATTCTATCACATAATTTGTCTTAAGATTCATTTGTTGCTTCAGGGGAATTTTTTTTCCTACTCTTCTGAAAACAAGTACAGTGCATTTCCTAACTAATAGTAGAAGTATTATATATTTCAATTGATTTACCTAATAAAATAAGTCATTTTACATCCTGGGATTCCTTATTTTCATATATACAATGAAATGGTTGGATTAAATGGCCTGTAGGTCCATTTCAGCTATGACTTTAACATTTGCTTCAGACCCACTTCCAAGGCAGTTTAATTACGAATAATACTGAATAAGGATAATATCTCAAGACGATGACATCGATAAGATATAGCCAACACACAGTAGAGAACATGGGATATATCAAGGAAGACTTGGGTTCAGACCTCATTTCTGATATTTATTAAAAACTGTGTAAATATAAATGTCATTTAATTTCTCTGATCCTCATCCAACCCTCAAAAATTATAATTTAGCGACATTCTGATCTGCAGAACTGGAGGGAATTTCCACACAGATGAAATCACCATTCCTTAACATCATCCCCAGAGCCCAGTTATGGAAATGTAGTTAAGCTATAGATTTTTTGTTTTTATTTCGTTTTGTTGTTGTTTGTTCTATTTTGGGTTTTGGACTAACCTGGCTTTTTTTGTTCGTTGTTGTTGTTGTTTAGAACTTCTGGAGAGGGATTTTCTGATTGAGAGAAATTATTATTTTACTATTCTAGCAACCAAATATTAAATTGCAATAAGCTTTCCTCCTCAATTTCCTTATTAAGGCCCACTTCCTGTAAAAAAGTCAGTCTCTGAAGGACATGACTGATTGAGACTACGCCAATCCTCAAGGCCCATGTGCACCCCGCCTCTGCTACTCTCCCACACTGCCTTTATATACATGGGTGGGTGGGGGTTCTATAGATCTGCCCCTATAGATCTCATCAATGTAGGTATTTCCTTCAACAGTTGTTTCAACAATCCGGCTAGCAGCTTCTGTGGGGGTGTAAGATCCACCCACAGCCAGCACCCAGAAAGCTGCCAACAGCTGCCAACAGGTTCTTTTGGTCTACTTAACTAAGGAAAGCAAGGTGAAGGGGTTGACAAGCTTACTTTAATTCAGCATA
>CM053625.1:201420762-201447723 GCA_028646595.1 Phalanger gymnotis
CTGTAATTCAAGCGCATGTGAAAATCAATGCTGAAAACTAAACATATTAAAAATAAATTAAAATAATAAAAAAAGGTAGGTGCATACTGACTAGTCTGCATCATACAGACAGAATGCATCACACAGATTGATTGAAAATTCCATGTGATATGTTCCCTCCGTAATACTGCTTAAAAATACCAAAGAAAATTAAAATCAATGAGACTATTTAAAAAAAAAAGAAATGCTCACACAAAATATTTTTTTGTGTTAATTTAGTCACTTGAAAATATTAGGAGTTTCAGCATCCCTAAAGGTGTGTTGGCCACTTGTCTATTTTCAAGCCATTTTGACACAGCTTTGTAACTTTTATTTTTTTCCTTCTCTGTGATGAGTTTGATAAGTAGGTTTATGGCATTAAAAAAAGTTTGATAAAGAAATAGGATCATAGATTTAGCAAAAGAAGGGCCTTCAGAGATCATCTAGTCTTGACCTCTTAGAGAGGAAGTATTTTGTCCAGTTACATAAGTGACAGAGCGGGGATTCAAACCCAGGTCCACTGACTTACTTCAGGCATCTTTCAATTATATGATGTTTTTAATTTGTGTGTGTGTGTGTGTGTGTGTGTGTGTGCGTGTGCACATGTGTGTAATGATCCTTTTGATAGTCTGGGTAATCTGATGAACTCCCTCTTAGCATAATGTTTTTAAATTAATAAAATAAAAATGAAATATTACAAAGGGAAGTCAATTGTATTTGATATATATATATATATATATGTATATATATGCATATATATACATATATATTTATCACAGTATTTTTTAAGGTCCATGAATCCACATTAATAACTCTGTACTACACCGAAGACCTCCCTTATGGATCACTTTTCTATTTACTCTGTATATGTTCTCTGTATAAATTTTTTTAGAACGTGTGCTCTTTGAGGAAGGGACTGTTTTTGACTTTCTTTTTATCCCCAGAACTTAGCACAGTGCCTGCAAATAGTAAGCCATTAATACATTCTTATTGAATTCCTGACAGATCATGCATGAATCATTCTGGCCTAGTAAATATTGAAATTCAGTTACCAATACTGAAAAGAAAGATCTAAATAGAAATCCTGAATCATCACCCAGGTGTTGGGAAAGCAAAGAGGATATTCATCATATCAGGCTAATGAAGTGCCTTAATACAGCCCATATGAATATCACATGGAAACAGCTTGCTGAACATGCCCTTTTTATTAGGACTATTAATGTAAAAACAGATGAGATATAAATAAGTGTGTGTCACTGAAGAGAGAAACAATGTTTTTAATCATCATGCCATTTATTTTCCAGCAAATAAGTAAATCAAATGTGCTAAGTGAAGGGCAAAAAGAAAGCCTTCTGAACCTGATACAGTCTGAACAACAAAAATAATGATTCACTAAAATAAGGGAGTTTTATTTCATACCCATTCCAATATAATTTTCAATGATTTTCTCTTCTGAGAGCAAGTGAGCACAAGTAATTTAAAGACATTTTTATTTCATTCTATGTTGAGCTATAGTCAATCTTCCTTAAATCCTTTGCTACCATTACTCATTCCAAACTACAATATGTAAGAATACTTTTCCTTTTACAAAAAAAAAAAAAAAACAAACAAAACCTCTTTTCCTTCATTTGGAGTTAAGTTTCCCTACTTCTGCTTTTGCAATATTACAGCATCTTTCATGGTTCACTTAGAAATCTTAAGGGTTAAAATTGAATTTCAACATTACCTGTAGAACTGATGCATGTGACAGTAGTAAAGAGTAAAATTAAATGTGATACAATCATCCTACAAAATAAAGAACTTGGGCAAACTGAATCTTAGTCTCACATTTAAAGGAACTTTCTCAAATGTGGAAGTGATGATGACACTGAGAAGCCTATTTTTGTTATTAGGAGTAATGTAACACACCAAACTTTGACTACCGTTTCTTTTTCATTATTAAACACACTGAGGCCCCTGTTAATATTTATGATGACTTCTCACTGAATAAAATACTACTCTAGGTAGCGAATGAACAATAACACAACTACAGAAATAAAAACACATTGGAGCTCAATCACAGTTGAAGTAGCTCAACTTTGCGACTAACATCCATTTTTAACATGACCACTTCAATTATTTTTGAATTTCTTCAAAAGCAGTATAGTATGTACAGTTGGAATTTTAATGTTTCTTTTCAATTTTTGCTACACAACTAATTACTCTCTGTGTAGGTGGGTAATGTAATTTTCTTTGGAAATGTTTGAAAAATCTCTTGAAAATGCTTGATACAGTAGAAAGATTGCTGAATTTAGAGATAGAGGGCATGAATTCAAATCTTGCCTTTATCATTTACCACTTCAGCAGCCTTGAACAAGTCCTTTGTCCTTTCTGGGGCTTAGTTTCCTCGTACATAAAATGATGGCATACAACTTTACAACTTCGAAGTTTGTTACCAGGTCAAAATCTAGGATCCTGATATTATGAATCATATTATTTATAACATCAACCTATCCCACCATCATGACCCTTATTCACATCTGCCAGGTTCCCTAAATTAAAGGGTGTGCTAGAGTCAACTCAAATTAGATCACGAGAGCTGATTGATAAATTTTCAGTGTTATCATTTGCACCTCAAAAATCAACAAATGCTTCAAATCAGTGCTTGATTCATTGTTCATTGTGTTTTGTTTTGTTTTGTTTGTTTGTTTTCCATCTAGACTAGACTTGAGAAAGTGACAAGGTAAATGTTACTAATACAGATTAAATTTAAAAGTTTGTCATGGATACATTATTTTCTTTGTTTTGATTAGTTTTGTTTTCTCTGGAGAACTGGTTATTAATCATTTACCAGAACACCACTGTCTAAGGCAAATATATTCCATTTAAAACTGGATTATTTACCATCTCCAAACATCTTCCTGTTTCTCACCTGTATCCTTGTTACACTGTTCCCAATAATCAGGACGTGTTTCCCTTTTCCTATGAGGTGATGAATTTTTACCAGTCCTTAAAATCCCAATTAAAATATTATCTCTTTCATGAATCCTTCATTTATGTCCCAATTTATAATGACTTCTGAGATATCAGAATGCTTTTTTGTATTTCTCTCATGTTTATTACATGTTTCTTTATTATGGTATGTCATGTTATATTATGGTATGTCATTCTGTGCATATAAGTAGCATAACATTCTAAAAAGGAGAACTTCCTTAGAGTCAGATTAATCTGTCCCAAAAGGTAGTTATGTGATCTGTAATTTAACCTTTAATTACTTCAGTAGTTGTCCAACTGTTTCAACAATCTGGCTAGCAGCTGTGGTGGGGGTGAAGACCAACACAAGCCCAAGAACAAGCACACTACCAACATGTTGCAAAACCCCAAGTTATTTTGATCTGCTTTACTAAGGAAAGCAACATTAAGGGGTTAACAAGCTTATTTTAATCCAGCATACAAACATCACTCATTTAGCTCAGGGGGAAAAGCCAGCACCCTGAATGTCAGAGCAAAATACAAAGTACAAACACCGACAGATAGACCTTGTCTGACTCAAATCCCAATACATAGTTACCAGAGTTTAACAAAGTCCCAGCATGTGGGTTTACAAGCTGGAGGGCTCTTAGCTACAGCTGCCTGGAGTCTCTGCATCAGCATGCCACCAAGAGTGAGAGCCCTGAGAAAATAGCTCTGTCTTCTCTTCTTATACCATTTCAGACATCATCAAACATCATCTGAATGACCAGAACTTAGGCTCCTATGATTGACTCTTGAGTTAGCACCTCTCTTTAGCACCCTGGGAGCTTCACACCCACATAGGCTTAGCACTTAATAGGGGTTTGGGCCTGGGGCTTAGCACCTAGTAAGACTCAATGAAATACACTGAATTAATCAAAGGAAACAAAAGCCAAACTCTTCAAGGGCACTTGGTTGAACAAGGGCTAAGAACCCATTTTGCTTACCAACACATCAACACTAAAAGTTAAAAAAGAGTTTCAGTCTACATTGGTAGAGAAAGTTTCTGGTGCAAAAATTCTCTAAACTGAAAAGGTCAGAAGTCTAGATTGAAAGGATATAAATATAGATACACGCATATGTGTAGGTATGTATCTGTGTATTATTGGTGTATGTGATATGTCATATGCTACTGATACTTCAGGTTCAAAAAGTCAGGAACTCTGTCATTCTTAAATTTTTATTTCACCTAGGGTATATCTCACAAAGTAAAGATGCAGTTCTCCATAGCCTACATACATTGACAAATGTTTATTAACAAGTTTTTTCAGCACTATAACACTCATTCAAATATTGGTAAATGGTCATCATGAGTTTTTTTAACTGAGAATTTTATTTTCATGGTAGATACTAGGTGTCATAATAGGGTTGGACCGAATGAACTCCAGAATTTTATTAAGTTCTCAAACTTCATATCTATTTAAAGATGCCATTTGTGGTTGAATTTTTATCTTTTTTTTCAACAATGGTCTGCCTTTCTATTCTTCTCCATCGAAAAGATATAATTTTCATTAAAGGCAGTTAGCTGGTACAGTGGATAGCATTCTGGGCCTAGAGTCAGAAAGACCTAAATTCAAATCCAGCCTCAGATACTAACTAGCTGTGTGACTCAAGGGAAGTCACTTAAACTTGTTTACTTCAGTTTCCTGCTCTGTCAAATAAGCAGGAGATGGAAATGGAAAACCATTCCAGGATATTTGCCAAAGCCCAATGGGGCAAATGAACTACCGAACAACAATTTTTGTTGATTATTTATTATAGATAACTTCCTTTAAAAAAAGTGTCTTTATAGCATTTTAAATTAAGTCAATTAAGGGGCAGCTAGGTGGTGCAGTGAGTGGAAAACCGGCCCTGGAATCAGGAGGACCTGGGTTCAAATCTGGCCTCAGAAACTGGACACATGTACTAGCTGTGTAACTTTGGGCAAGTCACTTAACCCCAATTGCCCTGCTGAAAACAAACAAACAAAAATTAAGTCAATTACAATTATGCTATCTAATCTAACCTCTACTTCAAGGGCCACATGGTTTTTGCAGAGATGCTACTTTAACCTTCCCCAAAGGTTTAAGGTTAAGTTTCTGGTAGTGACTTGCTAATTAACAAATTATGTAGGCAAGGTTAAAGGCTCATCTATTGGCAGAGTTTCTTTTTCAAAAAAAGATTTATTTTTAATTTATGGAATAAAAGAAGCATTTTCATAACATAGTATAATAAAGAAGATGCACATGAAACTGAAAATTTATGTATATCTTGCCATTCCTTTTAACTACCTAATAAAGTTATGATGTAATTATTTCTTTTCATTTTTTCTTTCCTCCTCCCCTCATCCTAGAGGTGGCTACCATTGGATACAAATATGTATGTGTGCGTGTGTGTATGTATATACATATATGTAAAATCATTCTACACATACTTCTATTTATCAGTTCTTTCTATTGAGTTTTTCTTGAGTTGAGTTTCCTACCCTGACACAATTACTTAAAAGCTGTATTATGAGGGTTGTGGTAGTATTTATCAGCAATGAGATTTATCAGACTGTGAAATGTTGATAGAATCTAACTTGCTGGTTACAAACCATTGTTTTAGTTGAGTCATAAGTAAATCAAACCTTAAATTCAGTTTCAGCATTAAAGGAAAGAAGGCATTGAGAAAGATCAGAATTTGTCACTATCTCACCTAATTTTCAAAAAGAAAAGGCAAAAGAGAGTATTTTTATGGTGGTAGAAAAAAGATTAAAATTTTACTTGTCTGCCAATTTTAACATCAAATGTCTTCCCTCAATGTGGAAAACCTCAGGAGTTTCCAAGATTTAGAAAACAGCATGACAACATTCATCCATTTCTCAGTTTCCTGTTAGAAAGAAGCTGAATCCAAGTTTATAGTCCAGAAAAAAAAAGGCAATTCCCCAAAGTCCTAAGGCCTAAAGCTATTACTTCAGTTTTTTAAGCCTATGCCACACATTTGTTTTGTTAAATTTTACCTTTTTAAAGGTCACGCCTCAACCTTTTCTTTAATATGAGGATTTTGGATTCAGTGTCTTCTCTCAATGTTAAGCAATACAATAATAATGATAAGAAAATGATTTAAAAACACACACAAACTAAAAACTAGGTAACTCTACATTTGAAAAAAAATTAGAGAAATCAATAGTTTTGAAGTGTGTTTTCCACTTCTAGTGTTGTGCTTAAATATAGTAGTTAATTAAGCATCCGCTTGCTTATTATGAGTGACTGCATTTTTGTTGTTGTTGACCTCCTCCTACACATTGGCACTGTGCTTGCTAGGTGCTGGAGATAAAAAGATAAATGTAAAATAGTCCCTACCTCAAGGAGTTTGCCTTCTATCAGTAGTATTTACTTGTTCAGTCATTTTCAGTCAAGTCTAACTTTTAATGACCCATTCGGGGGTTTTCTTGGCAGAGATATTGGAGTGCTTTGCCATTTCCTTCTCCAGCTCGTTTTACAGATGAGGAAATTGAAGCAAACTGGGTTAAGTGACTTACCCAGGGTCATACAGCTAGTAAGTATACAAGGCTGTGTTTGAACTCAGGTCTTCCTAATTTTAGCCTTGGTGTGCCAGCCTCATAGAGTTCATTCTAAGAAAGACGAACAAAATGTGGCTGTGTGTGCATGTTTCTTTCTCTTAAAGCAGATGGACATGCATAGGAGTTCATTAGAAATGAGCTCAAAGAAATGCCAGTTGAAGGAGATTATATACCCATAGAGCAAGGAAGTCTCCCTGCCCCCTTCCCTTCCTGATTCAAGATGCCCATGTCAGCCAAAATCATAGTTTACATAAGGCAAGGAAGTGCCCCTGACTTCAAGGTATGTGTCCTTTTGTTAGCCATGAGCAAGGCAATGTAATAACAAGACAGTGTTCATAAAACAAGATAAGAAAAGTGCAATTAATAAAAATAGTGTCCAGTTTAAGGCACCTGGTCCTTATCAGTCATAAACAGAAGAATGCTTCCAGTCAGCTTGGGGTTCACTAAGCAAGCATGCAAAGCACTGTGGTATGTTATATCAAGGTGGGCCAAAAATGTATTTTTCCTTATTGGCCACTCTGGGTTTTCTGCCTTTTTAAAGTGTGTGTGGGGATTGATCTGATTCACAGACGCTATATCCACTATGCCACGGTAGGTGCCTTAGTATCAGCTAGCAAATTCAAATTATCAGAAGCATCTTATCATTTCTCAAAAACAACCCACCACCTACATCCTCCAAAATTCTGAGTGTAAATCATTATATATGTTTCACTTATCTGAAATATACTCATTAATAGACTATTTCAATGTGCTTCCAGTTATTTATCATGGTCAAGGACATTATCATTTTTCATCCACTTAATTTTTCCATCATAGATTATTTGATCTATCAATTTATTTTACCTTGCTATCATATATAACTTTGTAGTGTTCTAGAGATATGTGATATAATTTTAGCGTCTTCAATTTCTTTATATTCTTGTTCAATGGTTATGCTAGAAATTTAACTAAATTCATTACTTTGTCTTTGGAAGCATTTAAAAAAAACTAAACCTGTGGTTTTATTGATCTGGAGAATTCACTGTGAGGAAACTCTGGTACTAATGAAGATCAGCAGGTTATCTCTTTTGCAAATTATAGCCTAAATGAATTTTCCTGAATGTAATCAGAGATTAAACAAGTGGGTCTCAGAGTCAGTATACATCAGAGGAAGGATTTCAACCCTTCCTCATTCTGGGACCCATTCTCTATTCACTGTGTTACATGCTATACCATGACATTAAGGCGTATGAGGTATAAAACCTCTTAGAGAATCTTTCCCCTATTACAATGAATATAAAATCATTTTGATTAAGTATTTATAGTATTTGATCACTTCAACAAGATTCAGCCTTCAAAACTATGAATTCAGACAACATGTTATTTAATGATAGAAGTAACTAAATATTGTGATTCAGTGTCTTAGTGTCCTGTGGAGGACTATTTTAATTGTAACAGTGCAAATAGTGCAAACATTATACTTTATGCATTGAAATTATTCATCCAATTCAAATAACAATCATTTATTAAGAACCTACAATGTGCCAAGGCAATAGAGAAGCAAAGACAAAAATGAATGAGTCCCTGCTGTCAAGAAATTTACACACTACTGCTGACAAGAACAAAAGACAAATAAAAACAATGGTGACCTAGGTGACCTCTAAGGTCCATTTCAAATCTGATATCCTCTATTTCTGTGAATGGGACAGCCAGGTCGCACAGTAGATAGAGTGATGAGCTTGAAGTCAGGAAGACTCATCTTTCTGAGTTCAAATCTGGCCTAAGACATGAGCTATGTGACCATAGGCAAGTCAATTAACCCTGTTTATCTCAGTTTCCTCAAATGTAAAATGAGCCAGAGAAGGAAATGGCCAACTACTCCAGTATCTTTTTCCAAGAAAACACTAAATGGGGTCAGAGTCAGACATGACTAAAATTACTGAACAATAACAAAAATTCTATTAATTTATGGTAAACACAATTAATTCAGATAAGCAATCTTAAACACTGCTGCCTTATGAACCTTTTGGTCAGAATTACCTAGAAAGTCTAAATTAATGGAACAATTAAAGACACAAGAGTTTTTTTTTTATGAGTTACAAATTTTTTTATGAGATTTTTATGGTATTTTATTAGTTACAAAAATCTCCCCCCCCCTCAATCCGGTGAGGAAAAATGCCAGTACTTGAATGTAATTTGCAAGTTCTAGCCACAAGTGTGTGTATAAACACACATGCACATATTTTGGAATGCTCTTATTCTAGTAAAATGAGAAAATTCGATTAAAGTTATTCTAAGAATTTCCAAATGGATTACTTACAAAATCAGATAGCACTTTGTATGGACAGTTGAACTTTAGATGGTTCATCTTGTTGCAGTCTCTGCATACAGTGAAATCCCTGAGCTTTCTAAGGTCACCATCTGGTATCAGAATTTCACTGTGATATCACATGGAGAAAAGTTTATGACTTAATTAAGAGAACAAACAAATAAATGAGCTAAGGGAGAATTTTTCTGTTCATTCTTTTACTCTTTTTCAACCAAACGACTTTTCAGAAAAAGTGAAAAGACAAACAGGTCAAAAAGATAATAGAATTATTGTAAATTGAAAAATGTTGATTGAAAAAGAAAAGTAAAGATTTTTTCTCAAAAGAAATGCTAACATTTTATAAACTATTTTTCTCCTCTCTCTCTCTCTGTCTCTCTCTGTGTGCCTGTCTGTCTCTCCCATACCCACACCCACATAAACACACACATCATTTTTTTAATGGCACAGATGATTACGCATAAGAACAATTTCTGTGAAATACGTTTGCATTTCTGTTAATGGGCAATATTGGACAGAGAGAGAAAGAGAGAGAGAGAGAGAGAGAGAGAGAGAGAGAGAGAGAGAGAGAGAGAGTTGAAATTCAATAGGACATAATGTTAGTTAAACATGATTAGATGGCCTGCATCTATATCTAATACCAGCCTCTAAGAAGTCCTCCTCCTGTATAATCTACATTTTATTAAGTTCCTTCTATCTTATTGGCTCATCAAAAAAAAAAAAGAAATATACTTGTTATTAAGGAAAAATAACTATTGTCATTGTAACACTCAACTTACATTGCAGTGGGTTCCTCATTGCTCCTGGGAAAAATATTTACATTCTTTTAATCTGCTTGCCCTAAGGATTATGGTTCCATCATCACTAAACCAAATGGCCGAAATGGAGAGTGAAGTTGGTACAAAATTTTAATTAAAATTAAAATCCTCAGATATATTGTGATTGTCTTATCACATTATTTTTTTCTGCTCAAAGCTCTCCAGTGGCTTCCCACTGCTCCATAAGAATTAAATTTTTGATTCCGGTATTCAGGACTCACCATAATCTAGATTCCACCTATGGTGATGTAATACAATTAATAGTGGATTTGGAGTCAGAAGAAATGATTTCAAATCCCTGTTCTGTCAGCAAATTCTTGTTGCCTATAGGACAGCAACAAAGTTATCAAGGCAGCTAGCACTGGTGACAGTGTTGGATGTAGAGTCAGTGGTACCTTTCCTCAAATCCTGCCTCATGTGCTGTACTTCAGCCTAAATCTCCTTGTGTTTAAAATTGGAAGAACAATAAGAGCTTCCTTACAGGGTTGTTGTGAGGATCAAATTAGATAATATATGTAAAGTACCTTAAACTGCTATATAATTACTAGCTTTTATTATTATTGGTATTACTTTATTCTCTGTCCTTCGGGTTCCTGATCTGTAAAAAGAAGCTGGCCTAGATGATCACTGATGTTCCTTTCACATCCGAATCTGTTATGCTAGGTTCCTAAAAAAATCTCTTTTGAATTCAAGGTAATGCTCAATTTGGTAAACAGAAAGAAAGAAATTAAAAGCTGTTATCAGAGGGAAAAAAGTAACAGAAGAAGAAAAAAATGAAGTCTTAAATAGAACACTATTCTGAACATGGCATCTTTTTTTTGGAGCTAATATAATCTAAGTATCAAAGCACTGCCAGAACAGAAAAAAGTAAACTTCAAATTTATTTTTGGCTTGAGCATTTGGGAACATGTTGGGAAAGAAAATATGAGATGAAAATACCATGGCTGTTACTCATCTGCCCTCTCCTCTCTACTCACATGACCACCAAGTTCAGAACTCATCACCTCTTGCTTGGACTTAAGTAACAGTTTCTTAATTGATCTTGCTGACAGAATCTGATATTTTTTCTACCTCCTCTCCTATCCATCCTCTACACACCTGTCAAATTAAAAACCCTAAAGCACAGGCGTAATCTCTACCCTATTCAAGAAGCTTAGTGGCTCCTATTACCACTGAAACACAATAAAATAAGATTTTGTTTAATACTGAAACTCCTGAGTAGTTTGACTTCAACCTATATTTCCAGACTCATTTTGCATTACTTTTCCTCACATACTTATTATATTCCTTATTAGGACTACCCTTCCTTCTCTTATTCTGTACATTAGAGTTCATCTCCTGTTTCCACATCTTTGCTTAGACATGACTAGACTACACACACACACACACACACACACACACACACACACACACACGCATCTGTGAATACAAACTTTGGTCTATTAGAATACATAAATCATCTTTATGCTTCACCTCAAGAAGCATTTCCTACAGAAAGACTACACTGATATATTTGTGTGTTAGTGTTCAACCCTGTCATTTCCCCAACAAATATTTATATTCTCTTACATTTTTGTTGTAATTATTCTTTTCCGCTTGCATACTATAATAAAATCCCTTAAGGAGAAGAATTTTAGTTCATTGGTTTCTTTATTATAGTGCTTGGCACATAGTAACTACTAAATGAGTCAAATAGTTAACTTGAATTCAAATAACATGAAATTAATTCAGAATCTGTGGTTAACATTATTAATAAATAAATGAACAAATGAAGATAAGATTCAAGATATATCTTTGAAAATAAATAAAAAAGAATGAATGAGAAACAGTTACAGAAATTATCAAAGGAATATCTCCCTATTTTCATAGTCACAGATATCTGATTTTGTTGGCATGGTTGTCCCCTCCAAGATACAGATCATGAACCCTCTACAACTTGGTAGAAGATTTCACTATTTTTTATGGTTCAAAAAAAAGTACCACCTTACAGTCTGTCTTATGTATAATATGGCAGAAGAAAAATTTGAGTTGGGCTTAGAGAACCTGCCACTTTTTACCCAATCCCAGTTCTGCTACTTATTCCTTTTCTGACCTTGGGGAAGTCACTTAAACGTTCTGTGATTCGGTTTACTTAGCTATAAAATAAGTGGTTTAAAATATATCACCTTTCAGTTCCTTTTCAGTTCTAAATCTATAGCTCTGTGATTCTAAATCATGATTACATTATGATCTCTCTAGATTTAGCCAGTCTATATGTCTCAGAAGACAAGTACTCTATTGCTTACCCTATTATAGGTTACAGAAATGAACTTTAGGAAAGTTTTGAACAATAGATGAAGCTGGGGATATAATAAGAAGTAATTTTATGTGTGTGGACATACATGTACACACATGTGCACACAGAGATTGTTTTAAACTGATTACATATAAGTATAGAACAAAGATTTTTCTTTCTCAAAAAACATAATAGAAGGCAATATCATGTTATTGATCTACCTAAGATTGGTATGACTAGCATTAAATTTAATAGCATTTATTTTATCTATTATATCATATATTGTTATTTTAATATTCCTTTTGTCACTATTTACAAAAGAAATGTAAGCAAAACCAAATACAGATTTGAAATAAGATTCTGCTGATGGATCTTTGGAAAAAAACAATGCAGGCAAAACCAAAAACATTTCACTAAAATTGAGATAAATTAAGAAAAAAACATATTTTATTATTGTTTTATTGCTTTGGCTTTTGAAAGCAACAAAAAGAATATTTTAAGTTTTATGATAGGGAAGAAGACAATAATTGCAGTTATAGGAACATATACTGAAGAGTTTGCTCAATCTTATTTCTCTTCTTTCGTCTGGGTTGTGTATAAAAGAATGGGTGAACTCAAGAATAACAGGAGGGCTCATCAACCACAAGACGTAGAACAGGATGAGAGACTAAGACAGGAAAATCCCCAGAGAATGGGCTGCATATCAGAGAAAGGTCATAAAAATGTTTATTCATAATGAGATACTGTATTTGAAATTTAAATTTTTGAAGGTCATCAGTGCAACTGTGTCACTGAAACATGCAATAATTAACCTCCCTGTCAACTTATTTAGTAGATTTTCCTCTTTAAGTTCAATATTCATAGTGATAAAATTATGGATTCCTCAAAGTTCAGGGGGGCCTCCTGCATCTTTGTTCCAGGAAGGAGAGGTAGGGACTTTTTTAAAAAATATGACCCACTCCACCCCTCCATTTCTTCATTGATCTTTTTCTTTCTGTGAGATTTTTATCTACCTCATTCTAAATCCTCCTTATTGTATTTATCAATCATTGAAGAGGCCTTCATCTCTCTGAAGATTTCTAGGATGCCAGTTAAACTTTTGTTATTCATTTAATGTCATTTATTCTCTCCACATAATTGGTATAACTTCCTTTGCTGATTGTGTATTTCCTGGATGAGAACTTTTATACTACAGCTGATATGCAATGTGTCATTAGTAATGTGTTGCCACCCATTTACATCCATCATGTGTCTCTCTACTACCCTTCAGGTCACCCACAATTTTGACTCTTTGGAGATGATGGTATTTCATGATCCTTAGCCATTAAACATTATCTGGAGAATAATTGGCCTCTAAAACATTGACTTTTGTGAGAGGGTGTGTCTTGGGATCATTGAAAGTTGTATACAGCTGCCTGAATGTGATCCAATTTGATCTTGTGAGATAATGCTCATTGTTCATCAGTAATGCCTATTCAAGACATATATAGCATGCTCCAGAAATCTTGTGTGATTTTAAGTGTTAATAATTGCCAGGCAGTTTTAATACCTAAGCAGCTAGTTGGTACAGTGCATAGAGCCCTGAGCCTGGAGGAAGATCTGAGTTCAAATATGACCTAGGATACTTACAAACCATGTCATCTGATCAAGTGACAACTTCTATCTCAGTTTCGTCATCTGTAATATGAAAATAATAATAGCATATTCTTCCTAGGGTTATTGTGAGATAATATGAGATAATGAGATAATAATTGCAAAGCATTTAGCACAGTGTCTGGGGTATACTGGGTACCATATAAATGTTTACTGCTTTTCTTTCTCCTTCCCTGTCACAATCTGGGTGATAATTACATTTACTTCTTTTTCCTAGGCAAATTGCTTAGTTCCCTCCTAATTTATTTTGTAAATTAACTAGGCTTATTGAATGATGGAGTACCTCAAAAAGAGGAACAACAGTTGTACTCTACACAGAAGTACTAAGAACTGAATATGCAACTCGGAGAAAAGGCTGACATGATCTGAAGAATACTCTTAATAACAACCACAAGAACACCCTTATCCAATGTTTAGTGCAATTAAGTAGAGATATAGATGGTATAATGGAATCAGAGGACTGTCATCAAACATTTCTCAAGTGCCTACTCTGTGCCAGACCGCAGCAAGACTAAAATGACATAATCAATAGAGAGCCAGGCTCTGAACCAGGAAAGACAGGTTTCAAGTCTTGACTCTTGTATTTATTGGCCATGTGACTCTATATATGTGATTTAACCTTTAAGTGACCAAGCAACTCTCAAAAACTATAAATTCCAAAGCAGAGGCTGATTTTCTTTATCATAAGAAGATTCTTCACAGGAAGTTGCTTGTTCATTGTTGTTCAATTGTTTAAAAGTCATGTATGACCCTTTGTGGGTTTTTGGGGGCTTTTTTTGACAAAGATACTGGAGTGGTTGACCATTTCCTTCTCTAATTAAATATATGTATATATATATATATACACATACATACATACATATATGTGTATGAATGTAAGTGAATATATTATAATATTTTATTAGTGGGGAGAAAAAATGTTTACATATAAGAGAATTATGGATATCACTAACAGTTATGAGAATGGGGAAGGGCCTTAGGTAGAATGCATCATTTTAGTCCCAGTGTTTGAAAGTACTTTCCCTGTGAAGAAGGAATGTCAATAGCAGTTTTCTAAGGAGTATGCTGGACTTATCAAAACTTTCAATTAGTTATTATACTTATATTTCCTTTATTGGTTTACGTTTTACTTTCATGACTAATTGATTTTTGACAGTTCCCTTCTCTGTGCATGGCTCCCATTCCTAGCCTACTTTCCCCTAACGTTCTGATTTCTGCCCCCTTCCCTTTGTGAGTTTTTTACCCTTTGGATCTTGATTATTTTTTTTCTTGGTGCAGTCTAGCATCTCACCTAGAATGTTGTCCTGCTTCCTTCATCCCTAACACCTCATATCCCATCAGTACTATGCCCCATGCAACAACTACCTGTGTCAGGAGCTCATGTTCCGAATAGCAAAAGAAGCCCACTGGATGCTGATTACCAGAACATAATAAAGGCCATGTTTTATAACATTCTCTAGTGGTTTAAAATAAAGTCTTTATGAACTTCTCAAAGGGTCAGACTCTTGTTCAGTAAAAAATTAGAACTCAGAGGACTTGAGTCACGTATTTTATGTCAGCTTATGGACTATTTTGTATATTCCTGACTTAAGCACCTCTCATCTTTGAAGTGGCTTATATTTGCCTTTGCCAGTCTGCCATTGAATTTCATCTCAATATTCTCTGTAAAGTATTTATAATAGAATATGTATATCTGTGTGTGTGTGTATGTGTGTATGTACAAATATTAGGTTGGGGCAGCTAGGTGGCACGGTGGATAGAGTGCTAGGCCTGGAGTCAGAAAGACTCATCTTCCTGAGTTCAAATCTGGCCTCAGCCACTTACTACCTGTGTGACCCTGGGCAAGCTATTTAACCCTGTTGGCCTCAGTTCTTCATCTGTAAAAGGAGCTGGAGAAGCAAATCACAAACTCCAACAGCTTTGCCAAGAAAACCCCAAATGGGATAGTAAAGAATTGGACACGACTCAAATGACTGAACAACAATAATACAAGAAAAAATAAAAATTTGTGTATGTTTATATCTCTAGGCATATATATGTATGTATATGCACATATAAAAATATAAAATCTTCACAGAGCTCTTCACTGGAAGAAACAAGTGCTTCACCAGGATTGTTAAATTTTGTCTTTATACTCTCTGCTCCTAACACAGTGCCTTCTATGTATCGGGCACTTAAGAAAGTTTCCTTAAACTGATTTCCTGTATGACAATAAGCAAGGAAATTAATTCCTGTCATCAATCACATTCATACACTCAGTTTTTTTAGTACTTCCTTCTATATTATATTTGTACATACACACATATATTTATGTGTATATGCATGTGTATATTTTCAACTCATACAACATACACGTACTTATCTTTCCCGATAGAAGGTAAGCTCCTTCCTTGTCTCTATATCTCCAGTTTCAATGAATAGTTGAGTGCTTAATAAAAACTTGATTGATTTTATACATTGGCCTGTTACAATAGTTTTTCTGATGAATTATAAAAAAGACCCCTCAGCCCTGTGGAACTGTACAAATTCATATTTTGCAGAATGTTGCTTCAAGTTATCTATCTCCATTTCTACCTCTATCTCTACTTCTCACATATAGAAATGACTGTATATATGATCATAATTTCCATGGTACCTCAGCCCACTTTGTGTATTTTTCTCTATGCAATGTAATTGTGTAATTTGCTATAACTCATGTGACATGTTCAAGGTATCATCCTTCTGATGCAGCATGTTAACTCTAATGTTAAGCATAATTGCTAGGGAGGCTTTTAAAAAGTAATAGTATGATTGAAAACTGTCATCTGATTTAGTACAAATTTGTGAGAATATCCAGAACTATGACTTAATCACTAGTTTGAGTGAAGCTATTTAGTCAGTTATCCTCATCTATCATTATTATTATGAAAAAAAAAATGGAAAGAAATTTACGTATTCTTAAGCATCTCCTTACGTAGAGCTCTGCTAGGGATCCGAAGATGTAAGTTAAGATATATGGCCCTGATCTGCTGAGGGCTGAGAGACAGTCTACATTCAAGTTAATAGACACATCAAAATCGTGTGTCATTAATTAAGGGATGATGGTAATGGAGGGTTCGTTAGAGCTGTACAAGATTTTGTAGTCTGTTTTCAATATTCTATTTTTCCAAAAACTGAAAGAGCATTTGAAAATTTTGGAATACATACTCTTACTCAAATGATCTTGAAGTTTCAGAAGAAATAAGGTTTATTTGATATTATATGACTATATTTACAGTCACAGAATATAGATATAAACGGCCTTTCAAGAAGTTAAATAATTTCAGGTAAGGAAGAAAACAAAATGCCTTCTGTGGTTATTCAGAAGAATAGCATAGTCTGGTTTTGTTCAAAGCATCACAGAATTTTAAAGCTAGAATGGATCCTATTACAACTGACAATGTAATTCAACAAAAGTTTATTAAATCTCTCCTATGTTGAAAGCACTAAGCATACCAAGTCAAAAATAAATGAATGAATGAATGAATGAATGAATAAATAAATGAGCAAATAAAGTCTTTGTCATTAATTCAAATGGGAGATTTCAGGATGCAGGCAAGCAAGTATAATATGAGTTAATATGAAGTGAGAAAGGACACCAACAACTGGGGCAGCTGGAATCAGAGAAGACTTTTTGGATTTTGTTGCACCTAAGCTGAACCATGACAGAAGATAAGGAGAAATGAAAACAATAATAGATTAGAGAAAATCCTAGAGAAAATCCCCTACAAAAACAGGATGAATAACAAGCCGCAGAGTTCTTATTTTATCTTGAACTTAATGGGGAGCCATTGAAAGCTTTTGAGCTCAAATATGAAGTCAAAAGCAAGTCTTGTAAGATTTACTTTGGGCTAAGAGCACCACCCCTGGAGTCAGGAGGACCCGAGTTCAAATCTGCCCTCAGACACTTACTAGCTTTGTGACCCTGGTCAAGCTGCTTAATCCCAATTGCCTGAAAAAAAAAAAAAACTTTAAATTCTTAATTTAACATTTAACGTAATGCTTAAATTAAATTCAGCAAAATTATTTCTATGTGCTAGCTACTATACTAAGTACAAGGGATGCAAAGACAAAACCAACCACTTTGTCTTGCTTTGACAGATACATTTAGGGTGAATTAGGAAGGAAAAGCAAAACAAGTAGACTTCAAAGACCATGCATTACACCTCCAGGGAGAGGTTGAGTCAGTCAGGGAATAAACATTTATTAAGCATTTACCATGTATGAGGCACTGTGCTAAGCACCAGGGATCCAAAAAAAAAAAAAAGGCAGAGAACTGTCCCTGCCCTCAAGTAGCTCACGATCTAATGGGATTGAGGGCTGCCTCTAGTCACTCAACTAGTTAGTAGTAGAGCTAGAGCCTCAACTAGAGTTCAGATCTTGGGAAAACAGGACCACTAATACTCTTTGTATTTCTTTACTCATGTGTTATGTTTAGGTCTAGTTTTGCCAGTAGAATAGGCACCTTGAGCTCTCAGTGATTTACTTTTAAACCATTATTATAAAACAACAGGCAGTATATAGTAAAGTAAAAATGGAGGTAAGCTTAGACGACAGAAACTTAGGTCCCAATCACACCTCAAAAACTCCATTAATTGTGACCTTGAACAAATCATTAAATATATATAAGCCTAAGTTTCTCCATACATAAAAATTAGGACAGTGATATAGAACCTATCCTTGGATGCCCTTGTGAGGAAAGCACTTTGCAGAACTTAAAATTCATGTATATACATGTGAGCTATTATCAAGGTACTCATTGTATTAGTCAGAAGTGATATGTATTAAATATACATTAATCACAGATGTGTTAATTATAGAAAGTTCACTTCAGACTAAGCAATGAATCATTAGCTTGCAATATATGACAGCCTCCTTAAAAGTAAAGACTTGATTAGGGATTTATTTTCTGATTTTTAGTAGGTCTTTGTCACTGATACATACATTGAAGATGTTGTCATTCAAATTAGACAGTAAATTCTGGTTATTTTTAAAGCCTGAACATGAGGAAAATAAGACAATAATAAAAACTGACATATAGTATTTTAAAGTTTGCAAAGGACTTTGAATTCATTTCACTTTACCTTCATGCTAACAATGTGAGCAAGATTGGTGCTTTGGTCATCATTCTTTCACAAATGAAGAAAAGGAGGGTCAGAGAGTTTTAATGATTTACTTAGGGTCACATGAATATTTTTTCTGATTTCATGTCCAGTGCCCTCTACCACACTTTGCTGAGAAATTAAGCTTTTGCTAACTGAAACTTTCTCTGCGTACAAATCCACTTAATTATCATAGATTCTGAGCTCTGAGCAAAATTTTCCTTCATCATCACAGATTGACAACTGAAAAGACAACATTAAGTTGACTTATTCAAAGAAGTATCCTTGAGGGCAGGAGTTTTTGGTATTCCTCCTGTGCTTAGCATAGAACCTGGTGCATAATTAACCCTTAAGGAATGCTTACTGAGTAAAAAGAATTCCAAAAATCAATCAATAAACGTTTATTACCTATCTATTATGCCAAGCAGTAGAGATATAAAGACGAAAATGAAACAGATCCTGCCCTGAAGGAGCTTACATAAGATTGGGGAGACCACATGTATACAAATAAGGATACACAAAATAAATACAAGGTAATTACTAAAGAAAAATAAAGCTACTATCCATTGGGACACCAGGAAAGGCTTCATACCTGAGATAATGTTTAAGCTCAGCTCTGAATGAATCTAAGGTTTCTAAGAGTCAGAGGTAGGGAGGAGGTGCATGCCAGGACTGTAAGGACCAATTCAACAAAGTAGCAATGATATGGAAGTTGTTCCTGATGAGAAAGGGACAATGTCTATCTCCTTAAGAAGGTTCCCAAAGTCATCCCTATCCACTCACACAAGTATCACCATCTCTCTTTCAATTTTCCATTATTTTTGTTATCAACCTGACCTATGATTTCATCATGGAACTTTTGACGAGAAAATACTGCTACCAGGGTAGATATACCAACTCTATAACACACTGTTAGAGAGTTCCCTGGTTGTGTGTTATTGTATGGTTAAGTGTCATGTCTAGGAGGTCACCTGGCCAGGGTATGTGAGAGTCAGTAAGTGTCTTTGAGATGTTAAAAATGTTAGGTCTTGACATTTACTTTCTGCTTAAAACTAATCAGCAATGAATCACGGAAACAGATGTATGAGAAGGAACATTTGTCTACCCAAAGCCAATGGTCTGTCCCCTTTTCTACCTACTTGGAAAGAGAAGCAAGTCGAAGCTGCCAGAGACATCAACGAAATACATACCCAGCCACTCTGAGCTTTTCCTACATCTGCACCTCTTCCTACTTTGGCAGCCCAAAGTGAAAAGGAAGCAGGTTTTATGTGTTTATGTATTTCACACAAAACCATAAACAAAAGCCCCAATTCTTGAGCATTTATGTATCCACCTCTTCCCTCCACTACACAGATGAGGCTAAGGCCAAGGAAATGAGAGGGTTAGGCTTGATAATTTCTAAACTCCATTCCAACTTTAAACCCTAAATGACTGGACCAACTTTGACACTAGCAATATATCATGGGTTGGATTTCTTCTTATCTCATGTGTTCCTAAGTACCCATGGGGAAACTTCTTAGAAATGACTCCTGTGTTAGGAATATATGTATGTGTATATATATATATATATACACACACATATATATGTATGTATGTATATGTATACATATATATGTATGTATGTATATGTGTATATATGTATATATAATATATATGTATATAGGTAGGTATATGCATATGTATGTATATACACATATATACATATATTTATTTATTTATGTGCATATACACATATGTACATATGTATGTATATGTATACGTATATGTATATGTATACACACAGAGACCTTCTACCATACCTGGCATCATTTTAAATAATTTGGTTATTCAATCAATCTGTAATCAAGTTGCATTTGTTAAGCACCTGCTCCGTGCCTGGCACTATGCTAAGTACTTGGAATTCAAAGAAAAAAGTTGTGATCTCTGACCTAAGGAGACTTAACATTCTACAAAGTGAGACAATAGGTACATAGAAACAAGTAAATGCAAGGTAGTTTGGGAAGAGATGAAGGTTTCTTATAGAACGCAGCATGTAAGGTGAGCTTTCAGGAAAACTAGGTATTTCAAAAGGTGAAGGTGAGGAGAGAGAAAATTCCAGATCACTGCCAATTACTGTGAAATTGAACCTTGAACAAAGCAACAAATGCTCACATTTGTAATAATAAGATTATGCTCTAATTAAAAAGAAAATTCATACTCATTGTCCAGGAATAATATAGTTTAAAAAAGACTGGGGGGAGGAAAGAAAATATTCTGGTTTAAATGATCATTCAGTTTGGTGCCTTTTATGGAGATCACCACCTATCCAAGCTGGAGACCTCCTTTATGTTACTAGAATTCCAAAAGTTTCTCTAAATTTGTGGTACATAGGTCCCAGGAAGATTTACACACAAAATCATAGATTTTCAGAGTTGGAACAGACCGCAGAGACTATCTAGTCCCACCTTTTAATGAGCAAGAATCATCTTTGCAACATACTCGAGGAATGTTCATTTAGCTTCTCTCAGAAGACTTCTAGACAAAGAGAACCTACTATGCCCAAGGGGATGGAGGTTGGCGGATTGGGAGGGAGATTGATTCCATTTTGGAACATATCATGTTGCCCAAATTCAAAACAGGTTCATTTTTACGAGAGAACAGATTATTATTTTACGTATTGGCATGCTTACCAAGCCAGCAGATATTAGCTGGATGTCATATACCTGGTACCTTTAATAAAAAGATTGAGACATGCACGCACATAGAGATTTAATCTCATATCTGTACTTAGCTTTATTGATCATTTGTTGATATTGTTCATCCACTTTTCAGTTGTGTCTGACTCTTCATGACCCCATTTGGGTTTGTTTGGTTTTTTTTTTGGCAAAGATACTGGAGTAGTTTGTCATTTCCTTTTTCGGCTCTTCTTACAGATGAGGAAATGGAGGCCAAGAGGATTAAGTGTCTGAGGCTGGGTTTGAACTCACACCCAGGACTCTACCCATGGTGTCATCAAACTGCCCTATTTATTAGCCGTCCTTATCCATTATAATGATGGAGAATCTAGACTTCAAACTAGAAGGGACCTTATAGACTACGTAGTCTCCTGTACAGATAGTGAGTGGAAAAGCCAGAATATTAACCCCTGTTCCCTGACTCTATTGTGCCTTTCTTTTATTTAGCGTATTTCCAAAGTTCAAGATGCCTTTTCATTGATTATATTTTCATTTGGCTTCTTCTTAAGGATATATGTGGAGTTTTCTTAATTTGAACAATGATGTATAACCTAATGACATTGCAGGATGAATTATTTCTAAGATGACTTCCCCCACGGTGCTCATCCCAGCCATGATGTAAATATTCTCATATGAGTAAAAGACTTGAGTATCTGGACCTTTTCCTCAACTTTTTCTAGTTCTAGATCTAAGGGTGTGACTTATATTTGGCCCATGCTTCTGTTTATCTCTGAAAATAAGGTTTATACTCTGAGGTGCCATATGAATGAACAATAAATGCTTTCATCTAAAAATATAGCCAATTTGTCTGGATATGAAATATACCCATATAATATGCAACTCAATTCTACCAAATGACTGAGAGGACATACGTGGTATGGTTACTGCTGGTGCCATGGAAACTTGCCTACATTGCATATTTGACTCCAAAAATATAGATGATAAACGCCTTCCAATTCAAAATGCTTACATATGCTCAGGGTTACCTAGGTGACAATTGAATAGGAACCTTAGCATCTGCATTCTCTCATTTGTCTTTCAAAAGTTGTAACTTTCATATGATATTAGCATTTTGAGGCCTACTTTTAAATCAAAGATTTGTATTTCAAATACATTATTTTTCAGAAAAATAAGGAAAATTACTATTGCTATTTTGAAACCTGGAAATAAATTCTACAGATTTGACTAGACCTATAAACTATGTAGATTAAGAGACTTGTAAAATCCTCCAGCTTGATTTCTGTTTTCAATCTTGGCCAGCACAAGTGATACTATATACATAGCACAGCCTAATTCAGGATGCTCTCCTCAAAGTCATAGTAAAAACAAAACATCATAAAATGACATTATGCAGGACTGGGTCTAATAAGTCATACAGGCAGCATGGTACAGTTAGAAAGAGCAATAGTTTTGCAGTCAGAAGATCTAGGTTCAAATTCTGACTGATATGACTTCGTGTGACCTTCAGCCAGCCACTTAATATCCCTATACCTCAGTTTCCTAATCTATAAGATAAAGGATTTGGACTAGGTGGACTAATTTTAAGGATGATGTTAGCCAAAATTGTGGAGTAATCAAAGTTTGCACATAGGTCCAGGCCATATTTCCCTCCCCTTTCTTATACCACTACTACAGACATTCCATGGCTCTGGAATTGCCACATCAAATAGTATATGATACTGCCACATTACTGCATCAGTAAAACAGATGTCATGAGATGTCTACTAGCTAAACCTATTTGCCCTTCAAAGAAATCTGATTTTGAGAGTTCAGCTAAAAACCATATGCATGTTTATAAGTACCTTCTGAAGATGATAACCAGGGCTATGGAAAGCTGACAGGGGAGAAAATAAACAAACAGATAAATATATATCTATATTTACATGTATGCGTGTCTGACTCTCTGTGACCCCATTTGAGGTTTACATGGAAATGATACTGGAGTGGTTGGCCATTTCCTTCTCCAGCTCTTCTTACAGGTGAGGAAACTGAGGCTGACAGGGTTAAGTGACTTGCCCAGGATCACACAGCTATTTAGTGTCTGAGGCCAGATATGAACTCAGATCATCCTGACTCCAGGGCCAGTGCATTCTATCTACTGTGCCATCTAGTAGATAGATAGATAGATAGATAGATAGATAGATAGATAGATAGATAGATAGATAGATAGATAGATAATAGATATATACCTATATAAATGTGTGTTTGTGTATATACAGATACAAATGTACATGCACATATGTATATGTGCGTACGTACACTCATATGGATGTTTCACTATTCTTGAAATTTTCCTCCAGGGTGGCTAATTATGTGATCTTGAGCAGGTCTTACCATCTCTATGCAACAATTTCCTCAGGTCAAAATGAGAATTATTATATTTGCATTACCTAGTTTATATGATTATCTTTATGAAAATAGTTTGAAAACTATAAATCTCTATATGACTATGTCACAGTTAATAATAATAATGCTATGTGTGGTTGTCTAGATTGGCAGCTTAACAGTAACTAAACTTCCCACCTGACCTACATAGCCCAGATGAAAATACAGAATCCTAAAATATTGAGACTTCAAAGGATTTTATATATGCTGTAGTCCAACTTTCTCCTCTTTTCCGATTAGGAAACTGAGGACAGGTAGAGACAACATATTCAAAGTCACATAGCAGGCATGTGAGAAATGCAAAGTAAAAACAATTTCATCATCAGAAATCTATTAGTAGGAAAAGGTGTGTTCAGTTTAGAATTTCATGGTATATATCAACCATCTTGTTTCATTATTGCTTTGTGGAACTGATTCAAGTATCAGGCAGGACTGCATTTACTTAAAAGAGATTCGGGATTTGGATTAGTATGAGACACGACAAAAAGAAAAATGGATTCATTATTTGACCAGTCGATGATTCTAAAAATATAACTGCGTAGATATAAACTGTGGAGATATAACAGGGAAAGGATCTCAAATGACTCTCTTGCCCATACTTGTTTTTGGGCAAGAACATGACTAAAATACTTCATGTTGACTATTGTCTATGGTATTCTTACTGTCCTCCCTGGAATGATATAACAACCAAGTCTTAGGGATCAATTTAAATGATTTATAACACTTGAAACTGCCATACATGTATAGTTTAAATTATTCTGAGTAGTGTTTTCCATTACTTTGACTTGACCACCCTTCATTGTTTATTATATTTTCACTTGAAGACTATAATTTAAGGATTTGCGACTTTCTCATTTCGAGCAATCAAGAAATGTTGAACACATACGTTTTGATTAGGGTCATGACTTGACATGAAATCCCAACACCTTTTATCTTCGGCTCACAAGATCTTGTATTTGCTCTTTTAATTGTTCCCGTTGGTCTTCTTTGAGGATTTTTTAAAAAAATATGTACCTTTTATTTATTTTGTTAAACAGTTTTCAATTACACATATATTTTTAACATGCATTTTTTAAAAAAAATTAGAGTTCTAAATTCTTACCCTTCCTCCTACTTCTACCCCCACCCCGTCCTTGAGAAGGTGTATCACTAAGGCAAGATTCATGACCTCAAGGATGACCATGATGTATGATTCAGAATCGCAAAGTGTGAAAAACTCTCTAGGTAGAAGGCAGTGGAAGTATAACATTTATTTAGACACCAGAGGATCAAACCCCAAGAGCAATAACTCAAATTCGATATAGCAGTAATTATATTCTAAAACCTGTAAGCCCCCCCTCAATGTAGCAACAAGGAAATTATAAAACAGTATCATAGGAAGGAACTAAGTCATCCTGTAATGTAAACATTCACAAATCCTAACTGACTGCTTTGCCTGTGTTCTCTCCCCACTCATTTCTCTGGTCTCAGCAGCTACCTAGTTTCCACTCCCTGCTCTGCACTCTTTCTGCACCTCTGTCCACTCAGAGTTCTTATTTCTCCTCCTTGGGCTGGATTCTGAATTCTCACTTCTAACTTCTGAATTCTCAGAATTCTACCTTCTGGGTGTATATGTTATTTTTAGGACCCAAGGGCTTCTTACCCAATCAGCAAAAGGGTGTGGGCCTGAGGCTTAGCATCTACTTGGCAAAAGGGCTTGGGAAAGATCTTTAATCACTGATTGGCATCACAAAGGTGTAGGCCTGCCTCTAATCAGGCCCCTTTAACTGGCCTCTCTTAAGGCCTATTGAATGGGTGGGAAAGATCTTTAATCACATTATCACCAAGGGAGACAAACAATTTGATATTTATTATAGACGTTAAATAAAACATATTTCCATATCAGCCATGTTACAAAAGAAAAATAAAAAGCAAATAAATAAAAAGTAAGAAAAAAAGGATGCTTCAATCTGTATTCAGAATTTATCAATTCTCTCTCTGGAGGCAGATAGCATTTTTCATCAGGGTACTTTGGAATTGTCTTGGATCATTGTCTTGACCACAATAGTGAAGTCTTTCATAGTTATCATCTTTGCAATATTGCTGTTACTGTGTTTTATATTCTGATTCTGTTCACTTCACTTTGCATGAGTGCATATAAGTCTTTTCAGGTTTTTACAAAACCATCCTGCTCATCATTCCTTATAGTACAATATTATTCCATCACAATTATATGCTTGTGTTGGTAAGCAAAATGGGCTACTTAGCACTTCAGTGTATTTCACTATACAGTATAATATAATTCAGTACAATTCAGTGTATTTCATTGAGCCTTACTAGGTGCTAAGCCCCAGGCCCAAACCCCTATTAGGTGTGGAACCTATGTGAATGTGGATTGGTGACTGGGGTGGGGCCCAAGGTGGGGCTGGCTAAGGGGAGGTGTTAACTCCAGAGCCATGCCCTATTAGGTGTTAACCTAACCTATGTGGATGTGAACCTCCCAGGGTCCTAAGGGAAGGGGCCAACTCAAGAACCAATCACCAGGGCCTAAGCTCTGGTCTTTCAGATGATGCTTAATGACGTCAAAAACTCTACAAGAGGAGAGACGGCAGCTTGGAGATTGAGATTTGTTGGAGCCAAAGACAGCTACAGCCAAAGCTGAAGATAAAGCCAGAGCCAAAAGGAGCTGAAGACGAAGACACAGGAGCTGCCGGTAGCAGGGCTGACTCCAGTGTGGACAGAAGCATGCTGAGCAGGTGCTTGAGGCCAGCGGGTAATCTTCTTACCAGAGAGGGGGAAGCATGAATATGATTTGGTTTAATGCCATCATGTTTTTCTGTGGCCTCCTGGTTACTCTTGCGAGGCAGACTTATTGGTCCTGGAAGCTTTTGACCAGGATATTAAAATGGGGACACTAGTTTGTGGGTCTGCTACTTTGGAGCTTGAATAAATGCTTTGATTCTTCTGCCTTCTACTTAGGGAATTCCTTATATCTGCGGTTCTGAACCATTCAGCTATACATACGATTCTCTTTGAAATCGTAAATTCTGCCTTCATACTACAATGCCACAGCTTGTTCAACCATTCCCCAAATGATGGATATCCCCTCAGTTTCTAATATTTTGCCAGAACTATTTTGCCATGCTACAGATATATATA
>CM053625.1:201448223-201466648 GCA_028646595.1 Phalanger gymnotis
AACCATTCAGCTATACATACGATTCTCTTTGAAATCGTAAATTCTGCCTTCATACTACAATGCCACAGCTTGTTCAACCATTCCCCAAATGATGGATATCCCCTCAGTTTCTAATATTTTGCCAGAACTATTTTGCCATGCTACAGATATATATATATATATATATATATATATATATATATATATATATATATATATATATATATATATATATATATATAGGTGTGTGTGTGTGTGTGTATGTGTGTGTGTGTGTATACATATACAAATATATGTATATATAGTACATATAGGTCTTTTTCCTTTTACCTCATTGGGATACAGATTTAGTAGTGGTATTACTGGATCATAGATTTATATACAGTTTTATAGCACTTTTATTACACTTCTGTTCTCCAGATCTAGGTTGGATCAATTCACAGCTCGACCAATAGTACATTAATGTACCATTTTTTTCACATCCCCTCCAAAATCTTTTATTTTCTTTTTCTATCATATTAGCTAATATTGTAGGTATGAGGTGATACCTCGGAGTTATTATACTTTGTGTTTCTTTGATCAGTAGTGATTTAGAGCATTTTATTTTTCGTGTGACTATAGATAGCTTTGATTTCTTCTTCTGAAAGCTGTTCGTATCCTTTAACCATTTACAAACTGGGGAATGGCTTTGAGCCTTTTCTAATTCCTATCCAGAATAAAAAGCACAGTCCTTAGAGTAATTTAATTCTGTAATAAAAGGCCTCACCATTATAAAGCATAGATAGTTTATTTGGATTTTAAAACACATTTCATAATTGACTATGAATGTGGTTGATAAAGCCAAATTAACTCTGGACTTGTTAGGAATACTGTTTGGGAAAAGGATATTAAGTTATTTTAAGATCTTCACCCAACCTCAAAATCACGTATTTACTTTAGAATGGTACAGTGAATAAAAGCATGGACTTGTGGACACAGAGCTGAGTTCAAATCCATATACCGTAGCTAACTACCTGTGTGACTTTAGACAATTCACTTAATCTCTTTGGGCCTCATTTTCTTCAGCTTTAAAATGAAGAGTTGTGCTACATGACCTACAATGTACCTTTTAGATCTTGACTTATGATCCCAAAGCAAAAGGCACTTAATAAAACAGAATAGAAAATGGCATGACAAGAAAGGTAGTGAACTCATGTATATGGAATGCTTCTCAGCAATCAACAAAACCCAGACAAAGTATCTCCAGGGTAAGATTAAATTTATAATTTTAATATTTGTGTGAAGTTCTAATTCACAGTCTGTGTTTATAGACAACTGTATCAGACTTACTGCAAGGAAAGTTCTTTTAACTCCCATTTATAACTGTAATTAGCATCCTCTGACCCTAAATTCTTTTCTGGGGACTATGATGAACAAATGCCATGAGAGCTATGTGAAGGCTGAGGTGAGGTGAGCCTTTCTCCCATTGTCCTCTGCTTAGATACAAAAGAAGGTGGGTAAGACCAACAGGTTAAATGACATTATTGCTGCTGTTTAGTCATTTCAGTCTCCTTGTTACCACTTTTTGGGGTTTTCTTAGCAAAAATGCTGGAGCGGTTTGCCATTTACAGACATTTTACGGATGAGGAAACTAAGGAAAACAGGGTTAATTGACTTGTATTGAGTCACAGAGTTAGTGTCCCAGGCTAGATTTGAATTCAAGTCTTCCTGACTCTAGGCCTGGCACTTTACCCACTGCACCACCTAGCCACCCCTATGAGAAAGACATTGCCATCTACCTTATTACTCCATATCCCTGACTCTTTATTTTGAATTTTTCTCTCCTCCCCTCCCCCCACTTTTCTCTCCCTCCAATTCAATAGGGATAAATGTAACATCTTAGCTTTGGGTCCAAATTTATAAATACAAGATTCTGAAGGATCAACAACACTTTGACAAAAATTTGGAGGTTTTAGTGGACTAACAACTCAATATGGGCCAACAGCTTGATATGGCAGCCAAGAAAGAGAAGACACTCTTACATTGTATCAATAGAGGTATAACATGCTTGAATAAGAAGGTTCTATTTTCCTCTGAACTTGGCAGGCTGTATCTAGGGGTTCTTAACTTGGCATTCGTTACTTGCTTTTCAAAGCATTTGCATAATCATATTTAATACAATTTGTTTCCTGCGTATGTGTGTGGGTATATATACATGTATGTGCATGTGTGTGTGTATGTGTGTATCCTGTGCTTCACCAGATTGCCAAACAGATCCATAAATAAAATAAGATTAAGAACATTTGATTATGATATTTTAGAATGAATTTTTATAATCTTGGATGTTTAGAATAGAGCAACAAGAGATGTAAAGGTTCTCGAGTTTATGCCATATAAGGATCTTCTGAAGGAATTAGTTATATTTATCATAGAGAAGAGACGGCTTAGAAACGACACAATATATATTTTCTAGTACCTGAAGGAGAACCCATTTTTTTCTGCATTTCTCCAGATGATAGAGTTAAGAACAATTGATAAATGTCCCAAAGAGGTGAATTTAGACTTCATATTGGGGAAGAAAAACAAAACAAAAACAATAACAACAGCAAAACACTTCCTAACAATTAAAGGTATCCAAAAATGGAATAGACTGCTTTGGGAGGTTACAGATCCCTCCACCCCGACCCTCTCCCTCCAGAGGCTTTGTGAATTTTTGTTCAGATTTGAGTTGGTTAAATTGAATTGAAACTGTTTTCCTCCAACCCTAAGATCCTGTAAGTTTATAAACCTCTAAACTGAAAGATTTGTTATTTGGATGTAAAATGGGCTTGATTCTTGATTAGGCCAATGCTTTGTAGTGGTATTCTAATTAAGCTACTTTCCTTCATAAATTTAGCTCTACCATGAAAGACACATGAAGTCCATTCTTTCATCTCTTTTGTAGTACAGATTGTAGTATCTGTGGCATACATCCAAAAGAAGTGAAAAGCTCCCAGGGCTGTTTTAGGGGGATGGAGTCTGATGCTTCTGGCAACGTAAGCCAGCATAGCAGTGCCATGATGGGGCACTGCTGTCTGGGACCTTGTGTTTGATTTTTCAATGCTTTAAAAATTAATTGGAAGCCAAATACTAGAGTCAGTCAACTAAACAACAACTTTTATTCTATTCTTCCTCTTTCCTCCCCTATGTTCGAAAATCATTAAGAAAATGGTAGTACAATATAACAGGGGAGATAATTTATGTGATGAACATATTCAAAATAATAAGACTTGAATATTTGCATTTTCTCCGAATGTACATACATACATGTATATCTGCATATTCTATGTAATTTTTTTTCTTTCTTATCATCTATTTAACTGTTCATATTTCTTCCTATCTGCCCACTTCCTACTGAAAAGCAAATATTTAAATATGTTCCTTATTGAAGATTGTGTATTTCCCATATGCTCATTGTTGTAAATACTTTCTAGATACATAGCTTTCCAGTGTCTACCTACAACCCAGTAAAATCCTAAGGAATGGAATGTAAATTTAATCCCTTCCAGTCCATGATAATTTTCACTAAACAAACTATACTTATGACAATTAGAGAATTGAAGTTTTTCATGGGTGGAGGGAGATTTTCTACCCTGAATTTTTGTTCTGTCACCAAGTCTCTGGAGCCATAGTCTTTAAAAATGACACACTCTATGAGTGTCCAAACCTCCCTAACTAGGATTGAATGGAGTCTGATTGTAATAGATGTGCAGAAGCCATTCAGTTGTACCTCAAGGTTATGCCCTGTAAAGCCCTGTTGTGATCGAGGCTACCATCAGGAATACAACACCCCAAATTAGAGAAAAAAACTGAATAATTAAGGGTAGTGATTGAGCTCCAGAACAAAATACTCCATCCTGCAGTTACTATTATAAGGCCATGTTTGACATTCACTGTGTATAAATAACTTCAGCCCAGTTAAGAGGGTGTGAAACATAAAACTTCATTTCATGTCAGCAAACATTTAATAAGCAACTGCTTTAAGAAAAGCCCAGTGCTAGGCTTGGCTTTGTTTTGTTTTGAGTTCCACCAAGGGCTTGTGATTGCTGGGGCTCTGCTTTCTTTTCTTTCCAACATAATTTTCATCTCACTGGTATCTGGTGTTTGATTTTTATGTGTATGTTATCATTATGGCTCTATATAGGTTTATTGATTTTGATATACTAAGATATATGATTTTGATATGCAAAACTCATTCTCAGTAGAAATTTATTTTGTACTTCATTTTATTCATTAGGACACTGTTATGTACAAATCCATTAAAAATGTTTCCTATCATCCCTTCCTTAAACCCTCCCCACTATCTGCAAAATACCAGGCTAGGACTAAGAGCTCAATCTGTGACATTAGGATGGAAAAGAGTGGAATAGAATTGCCTGAAACAAATGAAGATCACTTTACCACATTCTTGGGCCTAACTGCACAGGCCTCTAAGCCAGACAATCTCGCCAGTTATGGATTGACTGAAGAAAACAGAACACACATGTATATCAGTGGAGGCAGCATCTCATTCTACGCACCGTAGTGTTGTTAAAGTTTTAAGTGAGGATGGATTGGAGGAAAGTCATCTTGGTTTATGGAAATTATATGACAAATGAATTTCTCTCTGCCTTGTTTGAGGATATGTATGCAAGAATTCTTAACCTGAGGTCTGTGAACTTTTTTTTTAAATTTTGATTATTGTATTTCAATACAATTTGTTCTCTTTTCTTTGTATCACACATATTTAGTCATTTTTCAGTTATATCCAACTCTTCACAATTCCCTTTGGGGTTTCCTTGGCAAAGATACAAGAGTGGTTTGCTACTTCCTTCTCTAGATCATTTTATAGATGAGGAACTGAGGCAAACTGGGTTAAATGATTTGCTCAGGGTCACATAGCTAGTAAGTGTCCGGGGATGGATTTGAACTCAGGAAGATGAGTCTTCCTGACTCCATGCCCAGCACTTTATCTACTGTGCCACCATCTCCATTTATTATATATATATATATATATATATATATATATATAGTGTTATTATATTATACATTTATTATTTAATTTATTTTAACATCTTTTTATCACATATAAAATGTGTTGTGCTATATATTTAGTTTATTTTAATATAATTGTTTCTCTTTTTATTTTATACATTTAAAAGCATTATTCTGTGAAGATGTCCATGTACTGCACCAAAAACTACCAGAAGGGTCCTTGACAATAAAAGGTCAGAAAGTCCTATCATGAAAAGAATATGTGGACATTTGCTTTATTATTTATCTTTTTCATATTATCAACATATGATATAATTTCAAAGTATGATATGAAAAGAATACCCCTTATGCTTCTAATAACTATTTGAAAATGATCAAGTCACTTAAACTCAGAGCCTCAATTTCTGTATCATCTGGACATTTTAAGTCCTCTACAGTCTGTTTCCCACTTCATTTTTTAGTTTTATTTCTTATTGCTTCTCTTCACATATCTTCTCTTCTAGATAAACTTTCTTACTGGGCATTTTCTGTATTCCTACATTCCAACTTCTACTTTATGGATTGCACAGATTTTCTCCCAAGCCTAGAATAGACTACCTGCTAACATGCCTCTAGAAGAAGCTCTAGCATCCATTGAGCTAGACACAACTCAGACAATGTCTTCTAAAATAAGCCTTTCCTAATGCCCATACCAACCTTCAGTTTATTAGCATGTATCATTTAAAATCACATTTCATTTACTTATTTGCTTATTTTTTGTGTCCCCTTAGTAACTTTTGAACAAAGACTATTTGGATTTTGGTCTTGTTTTCTAGGGATTTTGTTCTGTACCTTTTTACCTAACCTATGCTTACTGGGTATTGGTTTAATTGAATTGGATTTAATTGAATCTGTAAAATTGAAATATTAATACTTGATAAACTTTTAATCAGGTTGCAAATATTTTTAGAGAAAAATAAAGTAGTGTATATGTTTTAATTAAGCTTTAATTCAGTTTACTCAGTCAAGTTGTTTTCAACTAAGTTAATTATATTGCCATTCCCTTTAAATTTAAGTACAGTTCAGTGGATACCAACAATGGATTTTTCTTGTTCTGAATATGAAGGTAGATTCTGAGCCACCTCAACAACAGAAAGTGAAAGTGGTGAAGAAAATAATCAGGTGTAAACTTAAGCCCATAAGTCTTTGGCAGGCAAGATGCTGTGACTTCTGACAGCACTGGTAGGACCAGTGGGGATTAGACTTGAAAGTTACAAAGTGTGGAAAATTAAATTTGCCACTTTAGATTCTGCTAAAGAGGAATGCTAACAAATGTTAACAGTGTGTTAAAGAAAGAATAATATGTTGTGTGAGATGTTCTGTTTCAATTCAAAATTCCTCTTAGAGGCTGAATCATGCATTTGTCTGGAATCTTAGTTATCCATATTAGGGAGAGAACTTTGTTGCCCTGATTTCCTACATTAAAAAATGCCTTTTTAATATGATGACAACTATCATAAAATATAAGCACTTGGTCCTTGCAAACATAACCATCCTAGATGGGGGTAGAACTGCCCAAGCAAAAAAATTTTAGTAGTTTCAAACTTAGCTTACACAAGGATTTCTTCTATATTTCATTTTTTTTAATGGGGTACTTCTTCCAACTCAAAGTCCTCCCTAGGCTTTATATTGCCTTCAGAATTTGGGGTAGCATTCCCTTCTTATCAAATAAGGTAATCTTTTTGAGAAATACTTAGCATGGTGCCTGAAGGTAGTAGATGCTATATGAATACTTCTTCCCTCCTGCCTTCTTCATAATAATAATTGAGCTACTGGTAACTAAACCCATTGTTGATAAGCCTCTTGAAACTTGGGTAAAGTGAGGCTTATCTAATGAACACAGAGTAAATTTCTGATCATCCTTGAAACCTCTCCAGCTTGGTAAGATCTGCCAGAACTCGTACACTGCTAGGACAGTCCTCAGAAATTCAAAGTCATCAAAACGCCATGATGAAGCGTCAGTGAATTAGAGATGGCAAACTTAAATAAAATATGCAAGAGAGAATATTATGGTATGTAACCTGTTATTTAATGGCCTCCATATTTTTGTCTGGCTTCAGCTTACATTTGCAACTTCATTTTCCAATATTCTACTTCAGTTATTCTATGTTCCAGTCAAACTAGGTTAATCACTCACTCTACCCGATTCTATGAATTCACTCAAACTATTTCTTCTATCTGAAACTGGCAACCAGTTCCTTCTATGTCTTGACTTATAATTATTTGCTACTGCTTCCATGAAAACTTCCTTCTCTTACTCACTGTATTTCCCTCCCCAAAATTTCTGATAGTATTTTGTCTGGCTCTTTCCTTTGCCCCATTCATATTTTTCATTATGCCAAATATACTTGTGTATATGCTGTATGCCCTACCCCACTAGACTGTGAGCTTTTCAGAAATTGTGTCCACTATGAGCAAGTTGAGAATACAAATATTAGAATTATAGAGTATATAGATATAAAATGCATAGAATAAATAGATATAGAATATACACATGTAGAAATAGAATTATAGAATACATAGCTATGTAATTCTAATATTTGTATTTTCGCTGGTGACAAGAATCTTGCTCATAGTACACACTTAAGTTTTGGTTGATTATGAATAGGTAGTATAAATATAGTGATCATACCAAGCCGTGTTAGACTTTCTTTTCATCTTTGTGATAAAGCATTTCTTTAGCTATATTAAAAACAAAACATGTTTCAGAACAACATGCTATGACCTTTAACACTCATTCATTCATTCTATAATCATTTACGTACCTATTATATGTCAAGCATTTATGTTAGGACCCCTAGATACAAAGACAAAAAAACCAATAGTCCCTGCCCTCTAGGAGTATATAGTGTATTGGGGAGAAACAAGATGAACACAGATAAATATATACAAAATGTATACAGAGCATACTTAAACACAAAATATTTTCTTTAGTAATTTGGTTTGTTTTTAATGCTACCACCAAAACTATGTGAAGAAGATATGTTGCTAAGAGATGGGAGGCTTTCTTAGAGCATTGGACTTCAGAGTTAAGAAGAACTAGGTCTGAATCGTATCTCCAGGAATTAATAATTGTGTAACCCTCAGAGAATTACCTAAGCTCTGTGAGCCTCAGTTACTACTTCATGTGGAAAATTAGGATATTGTTCATATTAACATCAAAGGTCTGTTCTAGCTCTGGAGTCATATTATCTGTGTTTGAATCACAATTCTTCCACTTCTTTCCAATGAAAATGGAAATAAGTTATTTTAACTTGGTAGACCTCCATTTCTGCCTCTGTAAAATGATGGAGTACACTAAATGGTGTTATGGTCTTTTTCGGCTCCAAAATCAATGGTCTGTGTTAAGACTTAAAAGAATTCAAAGATTCTAGACCTAAAACAAGGAATAAGCCAAATGGGTGAAATGGATGCGGAGGCTGATGCCTTGTAGATACATAGGGGGAAAACAGGAATTGGAAGAGATAGCACACACCAGATTGTGAAGGACCTTAAAGCTGACCCAGAATCGTGGTTCTAATGGTTTAATAGGTTATACTGCTACATTCTTCTCATTCTGAACTCTGAAGCAATCAGCTGATTTTTTTAAATGGTTCTATCAGGTAGTACTTGAATGTTGGTGGCAACAGAGTTGGTATCTTGATTATATAATCTCAAAGAACAGTTACATTAAATAATAATACTAATATCCAAACAGAGGGAGTCCAAGTAAATGGATAGAATTTAATAGACCATTTGGATAGGGGAGACATATGGCTCCATCCTAAGCTTTTTTTATAATTTTATGTTTTCTTCTGATCTTTCTAAGTAAAAAACATTTAAAGCATATAGTGCATATTATAAATTAGAAGTCTTACAACATCCACATTTAGATGATGTTTTATGAGAAATTCATTGTAATGTATTTTTTTTTCAGCTTGAAACTTAGATACCTCTAAAACTCTGAACAGTTCTCAAGCTGTTGGTTTAGCTTTGACAGAAATATTGCCACTGACATAGGTTAGGGTGTGACTTCTGTTGTGTTCAAAATCATGGCTGAAATGACATCCTGTCTTCCAATAGATTTTCTGGAGGAGTTCTTGTTTTCAATCACTTGTTATTGGATTTCACCCGCTATTTTCAAATCTTCTAAACATAGCTCTAGCTGGAAAAAAGTGGCTTTTTTTATGAAATGCTCTTGACATTTAAAATGCTCTCTGTGTGTAGGATGCTGAAAGACATTGTAGTTTCTATATTTTTCATATCTTTTTCACCTTGAACTTATGGGCATTTGGTTTGTTGTATTTTTTCCATCTTAAAATGTGTTAGAATGAAGCAACATTTTCAAGATATGTTGCTATCTTTTTTGAAAAATAGTCTCACTCTGGAGAGATTAGAAGTGGTTGGAAAAAACTCTGTTGTCAATTAAAAAAAAGAATGTATCCATATTTTCTTTTTCAATACTGTAACTTAATTTTTAAAGATACTTTGAATCATACTGTGGTTCTGGAGATGGGAGGGACCTGAGAGACCATCTAATCTGACCCTAATTTTATAAATAAGAAAACTGAGGCCCAAGGAGCTAAAATGATTTTCCCAAGGTCACTGAGAATCAGAATCAATATTTTAACCCTTGACCTCTAATTTGAAATCTAATTATAGTTTCCACTAGATTGTACTTCCTGCTCTTCCTTTCCAAAAAAAAAAAAAAAAAGAAAAGCATACACTAAGGCAAATTTAAAATAAATATAATAACAAAATTTAATACAGTTTTTTAATCAAGTACAAGAAGATGATTCCTTTCTATATACTATGATGACAGCAGCAATAGGAACATTAAGCAGAGAAATAAAAGAAATTGACCTCTCTAAAGTGGATTCAATATATATAATAGCAAGCTTTCTATTTTTAGCTATTTATCCTTAGTAATTCTATTGGATACTTGGGTCAAGGAAACAAGAACCAAGTCCACTCTATGTTAAATAATAGTCCTTCATTTTAGCAGTGTCTTTTAATACTTTAGTTATTTCCTGATACCCTTCAATCACACCCATACACCTTGAACCTTCCCATGGGCTAATTAAACATGGGGCTGTTGAATTTGGCTTATGGCATTGATACAAGGGACCTATATCCTAGCTATCCCATTGATGTTGGTCACTACTGTCCCTAACTTCGGTTCTACAACTGCCCACTAAGAAGTCATTCAATTATCTTATCCCAAATTTGATTTTTCACCATTGCCTAAGCAACCTTGCCATTTCCATGACAACTCAGGGGGCACATTTAGTTCAACTGCATTTGTTGCCAAAATTAAAAATAGATGTTGTTGTGAAGTTTGGAAGCCAGACTGTTGAACTAAAATCAAATTTTAATAATGAATTTTCTATAATCCTGCATATCACTTAATATTTTAATATCAGAGAAAAAGACCTCCTTCCTCTCCATCATGGCTGTACAGACTTTAGCAAGAAAATATATGGGATACATTTTATAATATTTCTGATTTTAAAGGCTATTTTTACTTTCATTAAATTGGTTTTCAGCATTAGATTTACTGTGTTATATGAAAGGAAAGCCTGACTGAGCTTGGAGGAATAATACTGTGAAGCAAATGCATATGGCCTCCTGGGAAGATTTACCACACCAGTGAGGCTGGTTAGTCTTTAGAAAGGTCATTCCAAAGCCTTTAGAAAAACAAAAAACTTTGAAAAGACCTGAGAGAAGGGACTAGAGGGATAGCTACCTTTTAGCTTTATTGATTATGACCAAGATTTTAATGGCTAGAAAAAACAACTAGAATTAACAACAGATCCTGCATTGTTCCTTCTGCCTACCCTCTGTGGACTTATTTCACACCCTATTCTTCCCATAGCCCCCATGAAAGGTGACAAGCTCTTTAAAAAACGTAAACAAAGAAACCTTTATACAGGAAGGCATATGAGATCTGTTTTGTGACAAAGTATAATGGATTTTCAAACATTTGATGGGACCTAGAATTCTTTAGATGCTCTATGTGTTTAGTCTCTACAAGTTCCAAAGTTCTGTGGTCAAGAAGTCACATTTCAGGGAACTGATTACAAAATGCATTTGAGAACCTAGAGTTTTATTCTTGTGAATAGGTTCAGAGTAATTGCAGGAGCCTTTTTCCTGTTGAAAGACACAAACTCCATGTAGATTACCTCTTTAAGAAGTGCAAATGACCAGCTTTTAAAAAGTAATTATTAATCATGACAGGACATGCTGCATGACATAATGCCGACAGAATTGTATAGCACATTCCACATCTATTGACACCTAAGCTTTGGAAATAGACTTCTCTCCCTCTATCCCTATTTCCAGAGGCCATGTAACTATAGGGTTAATATCAAATTAAACCAATGTGATTTAAATCAACATTTATGTCTTTGCTCTAAGGGAGGCATACCCTTTCCACTAAGCTTAAATGTTTTTGCAGGAGGAAAACAATGATTTCCAATTGAGAGGGGTGACAAATCAAAGAGAAGAAAATCCTTTGAAAAAAGACAACATGAAAAATGTCATTACTTCTATTCAAATAAATAAGTACTTTTAAAAAATATGTACAGGGCACTGCATTTGATTCTCAGAAATCAAAGAAGAAAAAGGGAGACAAATAGTCTCTTTTTCCAAGATCCTTAAATTCTAATGGTTCCCTGGGATTCTCAGTTAACTATAAGTATAACCTGCCCCAGACCTACTGCATTGCTCTCTGTTATTCGCCAAGTCATCAACATGCCATGCTGCTAAACTCTAGCATTTACCTCCTACCAATGACTTTGCACAATCTTTCACCAAACATTAAGGATAATAGTAACACAACAACCTGTAACAGGTTTATTTCTATTTGAATTCTATCAAGCATAGACAAGAGAACAAAATGATAATGATGATGATGATAAAATAATAATAAATGGCTGACTACATAGTTCTTTAAGGATTTCAAAGCATTTTACATACATTATTTTACTTAGGTCTTACAAGAAATCTGTATGGTAGGTACTCAAAAGGGCATAGTAGACATCATGCTAGACTTATAATCTAGTCCATCTGAATTTGGATCTTGCCTGAGACACATTGCTATATGGCTCTGGGCAAGTCACTTAAATTTCCTAAACCTCTGTTTCAGCAACTGTAAAGTGGGGATTATAATAGTACCCACCTCACTCAAATAAGATAACATATATAAAATGTTCTGAAATCCTAAGGGGATTATATAAAATGCCTTTTGCCTCATGTCCACAAAGTCAGTAGACATCTAAGTTTGCATTCCTTCCAGCACTTCTTGGTTCTAAATCCATTCTTCTCTTTACTATTCTCTAGTGTTTCTTAAAGCTTCAGAACCTCGATTTTATCTTTTCTCAAGAGGTATTCATGCTTTGGGAAATGAACTCAAGCTAACTATCCTGACTGACTGGCCAAAGTGACAATTTAATAATTTTTAATAAAAAGCCAAAGCAGCTGTCTATCAGTTAGGGAATGACTAACCATATAATGAATTTTCTAGTAAGTGTGAGATATAGAACATGAATGATTTTTTAAAGGGAAGATTTGTATAAAACATAATAAAAACAGATCAAGAATGATAATATACATGACAAAAATGTAAACGAAAAGATGACAAGGAAGCCAAATTCTGAATAATCAAAAAACCAAGAAAGTTCTTGGAGTACTAATAATGAAGCATACTTTCCTCCTCTCCACAGGGCATTGGGGGAGTACTCTGGCAGATTGTTGCCTACATTGTCAGGCAGTCAATTTTTTTGGTTGCTTTTGCTTAACTATTTTAAATGTTTTCTTTGTTCCAAGAGAAGGAAAGGGAGAGCCAAAATCATATAAGACAAAAGTTATCAATAACATTTATATAAAAAATCCCATAAATAGAAAGAGAAAAGGGGGTCATGAAAAAGTTCAGGACAAATCATTTCCCCACTGTAATACGTGTATTTTAACTAAGTTTTATTTGGATATTTCATTATTCAGTATCACAAAGCTTTGCTGAATTTAGCTTTGAGTAACACTGTCTGAGTATTCTCTGTAGTTCAGCAATGAGTAACAGGATCTCACAGTTCAATGTCATGGCAAAGGGACTTTTCAGTTAATGATGTCATTGTCAGCACTCCACCTAGAAGATGTGATGCTTGTGTAGCTAAATAGAAATATTATTCTCCTTTAGATATTCAAATAAGAATCACTCCACTCCATAGCAATAGAGATTGTAGACTTGACATATAACTCCAGGTATTGCTACTCTACATTTTTATTTCTACCAACTGGTACTTCTTTAGGGACTTAACCCAACAGTCCTTACATAGGGAGGAAGAAAGATCTTTGAAACCCAAGAGGAACAGTAAACAGAAACAGAAGTAACAGGGTAATATTCCTTCTTGTTTAAATTTGAGGAACATTTTTGAAAAAAGAAAATTAAAAATTAAATTCCCTGAAATATATACCAAAGAAAAAGAAAGAAAAAAGGCATCTCATTAGCTTTGGTTACAATTCTGATCATTTTAAGGACAGTTACTTAGACTGACAGAATAACATTTTCAAATTTTGTAAGAAAATAAAGAGAGTAGAAGACAGCTAGATGATGGAGTGGACATGGGACTGGGATTGGAATAAAAAAGATCTAAGATCAAGTGCAGATTCAGATATTTACTAACTCTGTGGCCTTGAACGAGTCATTTAATCTCTGTTTGCCTTAGTTTCCTCAATTGCTAAATAGAAATAATGATAACACCTAGCTCTTGGGGTCATTGTGAGGATCAAATGAAATAATATTTATTAAAGTGCTTAGGTAAGTACCTGGCACATGCTAAGTGCTATATAAACTAGTGATGATTAATGATGATGAAGATGATGATGATAGAGAAGGGAGACCAGGAGGAAGAAAGGAAAAGAAGACTCAGGAGTAGGAGAGAGGAAGGAAAATAAGAGGAGTTGGAGAATGGGCTAGGGATATCAAGAAGGGGGAGGGAAAGAGAGAGGAAGGTATAATAGGATAGCATATGGAGGATAGGTAGAGAGGATAGAAAATATGATGAGAGGGTGGTTGGGAGGGAAGTGGGAAAGAGAGTGAAAGAGAGAGAGAGAGAGAGAGAGAGAGAGAGAGAGAGAATGAGAATACGCTGGTTCAATTTATATTTTTAATTAGCCAGGTGACATATATACATATATGCACATATACACATATATTCATTCAGGTATGCATGTAAATGTGTACATAAATATGTATGTGTATGTATTTATAAATAGCCATATATAGATATATGTCTGTTTGTGTGTATATATATGCATGTGTGTATTATACATATATATATACATATACACACATACACATATATAGCCTTAGTATTGCCTATAATATACCATTGATTAATATAACCATGTAGGTTTGTTTTGGAAATAAGAAAGTTAATTTTAGAAAGATGCTATATTTCTTTATGGAATAATTACATTTGGGAGAAATGACATCAGCAGTATTTTAGATTTTTAATAAGTTAACAACAGAACAGTATAATGGGTAGGGGAGAATCGAGGAGACCTGCATTTGAAGACCACTTCTAACACTTTATAATTAAATGACCAAGGACAAGTCATATGGTGAAGATGATGATAGCAATGAAGATATTAATAGCAAAGCACATTACATAATTATATCACTTTCTCTTCACAACTCAGCAAAGTGACACTATTATTATTCCCGTTTTTGCAAAAAAAGGAAATTGAGGTGGGTTTGGTTACTTGCACAGTGTAGGAATTCAGGTCTTACTATTTCCAAGTTCAGCCCCATAGATAGTAACTATACTACTTAGCTACCTCTTAGTAAACCTCTTTCAATCTCCATTTCCTAATCTGTAAAATGAGGAAGACAATAATGCCTTCAGCATGCATTGAGGATTTATGAGCCTCAGAAAAGATAATACATATAAGGTCGTTTGCATATTATCTTCATGTCAGCTATAATTCTTTGAAGAGACTACCCACACTGCCATGTTAGAATCTTTGAAGAGAACAATTTGCCTTTTATCGGCATGGGACCATGAAATAGATGATTTAAAACTGGAGTCTCTTTCCTTCAGTTAAATTGGTTGTATGAATTGATCCATTTGACTGAAATTTCAGTCAAAAGAATTATTCCCGTTGTATCACTTTAAAGTGGCCTCAAGATCATGAACATTGAAGGGAATTTAGTGATTTTTTTTTTAAAAAAGAAATTCTACTGCCAGAGACTTGCAGATGTTTAGCAAAAGGTAAAAATTGAAGTGAGGGGCTTCAGGTTGTTATTTTTGGGAGGGAAGAAAGGGAATTTCTATATTTTTTTCATGAACAGATGACTTTTGAAATGCCAAATGCAACTTTGATAGAGAAAAATAGAAAAAAGAGATACATGCTATTTCTTATTTCCTTTCTCCTCTTATTTCACCTCCTTCTTCCTCCTTTTCCTTCTTTCCTCATACCAAAGTTATGAAAAGTAGAAATAACTAAGTCAGAAGACCAAATCAGGTAATCTCTGAAGTTCAGGCCCAGGAGGTTGGTAAATAAAAGAAACATACTTTTTTTTAAATATCCCAAGTAAACGATTAACAAGATGGGCCTCAAAAATATCCTTGGCTTCTTAAACTTTTTCCACTTGTGACCCCCCAGCACTTCTTAAACTGTGGGTCATGACCCCACATGCCATCTTTAGGTCAAATATAACCTTATTTTCTATTTACTCCATGCATATTAGTAACAGAAAATGTTGACATAACTAATGGCATTTCAGCCACCAGACCTAGAAGACAATGTGTTCAATAGCTTTGTTCTCTTTATCAATGTCCTGATTTATTTTTTATTCCCTTTGTCTCCCTAAAATTCAAGCTCCACAGACCTTTCTAGGGTGGTTTCATTCCCTTCTGACTTCTCCATGTAATTGTCGCAATGTGAGTGACAGTGATAAGCACCCTGAAAGAAAACTTAAAATGGTACAAAGAACAGCTCACATCACAGAACAATAAATTGTGAGATCTGTAAAAAGCAAACATTCATGACTAGGTACTAACAAGGCAGTAATGACCTAGAGATGGCAAACAATCTGACTGAGAAACCTTTCTATAATTTGCATAGTGAAAGACATCAGCATCATTGCCGCATTACCATTAACCTCTCTTTTAACTTGCTGCCTATTTTTATTCTCCTCTTGAATTGAACTTTAAAAATGGAAGAAGATGCACATTAAGGAAATCAGGGGAGGAGGAATAAATAACTGTTAAAAATTATTTCAGGGTTAGTATTTTACTGAGATGTGCATATTCTAATTCTTAATTCATTATGTCCTGATACTATGTGCTTGCATGTGTTCTATAGGGCTAGCTTTAGTTCGATAGGATGAGAGGCAATAATGAAGAGCATTTTACATGTGTGATCTGCTCTGAGTTTTCCAATAACACAATAGGATAGGAACCACATTCATTCCCAGGAATCCTCAGGTAGAGACTGATAATTAGATTACATGGATTACATGATTTGCTCATGGTCCAATGCTTAACGTGTCAGAGGGAGATTTGAATTAATTTTATTCTAACTCTCAAGCCTAACCCTCTATCATCAAGCTATGCAGTAGTCCTCAAAGACACTAGAACTGGAGACAAGAAGCTAGTGCAAAACAATAAATCATTTCCATGTGATGTTTTTGTTCATTATTCAAATTTGAATGGGCAGGATACTCACATCTATACCATAGCTATTCTCTGGCCCCACCAACTTGGGAACTATAAAGTCATCTAATACACCTACATCAAATTCAAGGTTAAAAATTAATTCATAAATTTCTTGTTTTTTTCAGATAAAGAATCTCAGAAAAATTATTTAGCCAAGATAGTTGAAATAATTTGTCCAAGTTCAAACATATAAGTCTGAAGCTCACTTTGAGGTCAGCTGTTCTAGTGAGAGTACAAGATTCTTCTGTTTTTTGGTTTGGGGACCAAGAGGAGATAGATGTCTAAATTTTAAGATGTAGTTAAAAAATAGGATATTAGCAAGACACAATTTTATGGCTCCTTCAAAGGACCTTACCAAAGGTAGAGAGCATCAAAATGGGTCCACCATAAGAAGAAATTCTTGACCTGAAATCACTGATTTAAAAAAAAAAATTTGATAGCTGTATTTCACTATAATTGCTTTCCATTATAATCCTATGCATTTTATTTTCTGAATTAACAATATTATTCCTAGGAGTCTATAGTTTCACCAGACTGCCATAAGGGCCCATGATACATCCTATGCAATAAAAGATACTTACAATATTACAATCATTTGAACAAATTTGACAATTTCTCACAAAATAGGAGACAGTCACAAGACTTTGGAAAGAATTAACACTAGTGAATTGATTTTGCTGAGTTTGTCATAGATTAATCATATAGCAGTTTAGTAGGAACCAAAATATACCTTCTTTGAGCAACTATGCTGATAAAATGTTTCTTTATGACACTCTTTCTCATTTAGAAATTGCCACACAACCAAAGGATTTTTTTTCCTGCTCAGCACTTAGCAATTACTGCTAAAACTATACACTATCTTATCTTAGTAAATTAAATTATATCACTTCCTTAAAGATTATGAGAGAAGTTGCTATATTTTACTTCTTTGAAGCAAATTTTCAAATATTGAAAAGAATACCACAACTACCCTGGAGGTTCATGATACATACATACACATATACATATATTCACGCATACATATACTAGCATCTTATTTATTATTTGTATATGTGTATATGTGTATTTATAGCAATCTCCCTCCTTCCCCTCTCTCTTTCTCTATACCCCCCATCTCATATGGACATAATACTCTCATAGTGAAGTAGTATGGCTGTGGATCATGAAAAACCAAAGTCACTGGAAAAATAAGGCAAAGATCTAAAAGTTGATGGAGAGATGAAAATATGCATTGAGTATAAATAGACTTCACTTTATCCATCAAGAATTATGTGCCAAAAAATAGTTTAAAGAATAATTTAAGAGACAGAATGCCTGGTCATGAAGCCAGAATGATCATAAACATATAGACCATTAGGTCTTATGGGAGGATAGAGAACTTAAAAAAAAATATTCACAGAGAAAGGGGAGAAATGATGGGTTGCAATCTATACTGTTGTGTTGGTAAGCAAAATGGGCTCCTTAGCACTTAGTGCCCTTGAAGAATTTGGCTTTTATTTGCTTTGAGTAATTCAGAGTATTTCATTGAGCCTTACTAGGTGCTAAGTTCCAGGCCCAAACCCCTATTAGGTGTGGAACCTACGTGAGTGTGGATTGGTGACTGGGGTGGGGCCCAAGGTGGGGCTGGTTAAGGGGAGGTGCTAACTCCAGAGCCATACCCTATTAGGTGTTAACCTAACCTATGTGGATGTGAACCTCCCAGGGTTCTAAGGGGAG
>CM053625.1:201467148-201510718 GCA_028646595.1 Phalanger gymnotis
AGGAAGGAAGGAAGGAATAAAGGGAGGAAGGAAGGAAAGAAGGAAGGAAGGAAGGAAAGAAGGAAGGAAGGAAGGAAGGAAGGAAGGAAGGAAGGAAGGAAGGAAGGAAGGAAGGAAGGAAGGAAAGAAAAGAAAATGAAATTAAACGTTGTTTTGGATATGACACACAAGTAATGCCAGCTTTTAAAGTACACACTGTGGCATACCAACCAAACAGCAATGTCAAGAGCTAAGAATCTTCAACAAAATTAGCAAACTTTAAGGTAGACTTGTTGACTAGATGAACACTTATTTTTATCACCCTTTCTTCCCCCCCCAACTTATTCATATGCAATTATTCTTCAAGTCCCAGCTCAAATCTTGTCTCGTCCATAGTCTATGAAGAGATTAAAAAAGATTATAGAGAAAACCTGTCACGTCTAAAAGTACTTTTTGAAAATGATGTAGAAAAACAATTCATGAGTTGTGGATAGAAAAATGGAAGAAAAAGAAAAGAAAATATCTAAAAGAAAACTGAAGGAATGACAAATGAAATAGATATGAGAAACACTGAATGAATTTCATAGCAAGACCTAAAAGATTTGGAATCATTAAAGGCAGTGTTTCAGATGAAGGAGAATTCCATAGAATTCTAAAAGGAATATTAGAACAATAGAGTGATGATAGCTGGTAATTCGGTATAAATGAATACAATACAGAAAGGGTCTACTAAATCTGGTTTTTTAAATCAAAGGGTATTAGGAAATTTAATAAGTAGTTTCTAACAGATTAAGTTAGTGAAGACAAGCTTGCAGAGTGACCAAGAGTGAACTAAGCAAAGAAGGATGGGAGAGTTTTCGATTGGATCATTTCCTCAAAATAAATGGACCACACATTGTACCAACAAGGACAAGGACTTGCCATTTAGATTAGTATGAACCATTTCAACCAAACTGAATTCAACAGAGGCCTTGGCAAGAATAGAACTGAGATCTTTAACAAAACTTCATCTAATATAAATCTAGTTTATTTCCCTTACTCAGACTATGACTGATAGCACAAGTATGCAAATTAACAGAGGCTCATAAAGTCAGGATTAGGTTAGGGGCAAGTATTACTAATGTTTTAAAATACTAAAAGATTTTTTAAATAACGCCTTTACCTATACCTCGCCCTACCTCATACTTATTCAACTAAAGAAAAACCATGTCTGAAAAGTCAGACAGCCTTATCTAACTTTCCATAACCACACCATCATTCTCTGTATTCCATTGTTCAGAGGAAGGGAGTGTATTTGATTATCTGTTTATGGGGAATAATATTCGTCATTCAATGAATTAAAAATTAAAACAATTTAGTTGCTATTTGACAATTTTTTTGTTTACATCATTGCATTTACTTTTTATATATTTATAGATCTGTTTAATTGCTTCTTCTTGAGTTTATCCAAGTCTTTTCATATGTTCTGCATTCCTCAAATCCAAAATATTCCATCATATTCTTATGCCACATTTTACTCAAGTATTCCTGGAGATAGGCAAAAAGTTATGTTTTTTTTTTTCTACTAGAAACAAATGATGCCATACATATTTTGCAATATATGAGGTCTTTAATTCTTTGCCTTCTTAAAGGTATATGTTTTGGGCAAATTTGTTAAGAGGTTAAAATAGCTGATCTTCAGATCTTTTGTACTACTAGATGAATATTTGTAATTGAGAGTATAAATTAAGGAAAGGCTGGTAAAATTTAGAAGAATGATAAATGTGTATATAGCTTAATTTAAAATATCTATATTCAATATTATACTTTACTGGACAATTGATATAGAAATGAGAAAATTATTTTGTGGTACTTTTCTAAGAGCGTGAAAATTTCTCCCCCCACCAAGAAGTCTGCGCTATCATTAGTACCATCAGACCTCTGGCTAATCTGAATTTCAAAGCAAACTGCTAAGGACAAAAAGGTAATAGAATTATGCCTGAAACTATAGATTGAAGTGTTTAGATAATTTAACCCCCTCATAACTAACCCAAACTGCTCTCTCTCTCTCTGTCTCTCTCTCCTTTCTCTATTATAGGTGTATGTAAGCATATAATATGTAATATATGTGTGTATTGTTGATTCCTACAACAGCACAGAAATTAATTTCTCTCTGTTATATATACACACATATATATGTATGTGTATATATATATATAAATATACACACACACATACATGCTTGTGAGCATGTGATTATGTATGTGTATAACATTGATTCCTACCATAACAGTAAAATTAAATACTTTCCCCTAGGGAGGTCTCTAGTACTTGCCACACAGTGCTATGGATGTGATGCATATTCAGAGAATAACAAACTTTCTAAAGTGGAAATACACTAGATCATGGGGTACGTAGAGAGAAATAATATTCGATTAAGGCATGAAAATGAACCAAGAAATTTATTAGAGTAATTTATCTGGAGATGCTTTCTATAGGTAGATTGAAATTAGATTGGGTTAGAATTTGATAGGCCAATGAGGAGGCAACATAACAGGATCATGCTAGGAAATTACCCTACAAATCAGACAATTATCCCTAAAACTACAAGAATAAAGTAAAATCCTTGAGGAGAGGGCAGGACCTGGTTTATTTTTTTGTGCCCTGCATCTTCTTTCTATCTTGTGAGGCTAATTCACTGCTAGACATATTGCTAGTGTTTCATAAATGTTTGCTGAAGTTAATGGAATTGCTGACAAAATGAGGGATAGAGAAGATTACAGAAGGTAAAATAGACAAATTTGATTACAAATTTTTTTTAAAAAGCTTTTTTGCCCAATAAACCAACTGAATGCTGTTTCAAATTTATGACTAAAAGCCATTTTCCAACATTAAACAGGTAAAGGATATGAATAGGCAGTTTTTAAAAGAAGAAATCCATGATATCGATAAGTACAAATAAACAAATGTTCTAAATTACTGATAGAGAAAGGAAAATCAGGGCAACAATGAGGTTCCACATTATGCCCATAAGATTATCAAGGACAATAAAAGAGGAAAACAGAATTCATTAGGCTTCAAGAAAAGAGGCTGATGAAATACACAAAATTTCCACATTGACAATATTCAAAAAGTTAAGCTTTGTTCTGCATTTTAAGTCTTCTAAAACGATAGTTTTCATTGTTATTTTTGTTGCATTGAATGGAGTTTTAAAGTTATTCAGTTATTTTTCTTTATAATGTCATTGCATATTTTTTCTCCTAGTTTTGTTTACTTTGTTGTTGTTCTTTCTTTAGTTATTTTAAGTCATGTCCAACTCTTTGTCTATTTAGGGGTTTTCTTAGCAAAGTTACTAGAATGATTTGCCATTTCCTTCTCCAGCTCATTTTAGAGATGAGGAAACTGAGGAAAACAGTTAGGTGACTTGCCCAGGGTCACATGAGTAATAAGTGTCTGAGTTTGGATTTGAACTCAGGTCTTCCTGACTCCAGATCTGGTGTTCTATCTGCTGTGCTACCTAGCTTGCCCTCTTTGTTCACTTTACTCTTCATCAACTCATAGAGGTCTTCCCAGTTTTTTTTTTTCTTAAACTGTCCACTTTACCATTTCTTATGGTTCAAAAAATATTTATATATGTCCATATAACATAGTTTATTAAGCCATTCCCAGCAGGGGAAGGGCAGGTAGGTGACACAGTGGATGGAACACCCAGCCTAGAATCAGGACTCATCTCCCTGGAGAAGGCAATGGCAAACCACTCCAGTATCTTTACCACAAAAACCCTGAACTGAGTCACAAAGAGTTGGGGGTAACCTAAAAATGACTGAAGAGTGAGAACCTATTATTTTCCAGTTTAGGTCTATCTACGACGCATAGAGCCCCTATAAAAATTAATGGACATAAGTGTATCACTAACACAATATTCACTGCACCAACAATGACTGTGAATATGTTGGCATAGTTCTGAATTGGAAAATATAACAGACTCTCTATACAGAAGACAGAACCAAAACATTTATTCAGATACCAGAAAGCCAAATCCCAACATCAGTAAACCAAATCCATCATAGCAACAAAGAAGTTAATACACATTATCACTGCAGGGAGCAACACCACCCCAAAGCCTTCCCCCTGCTCAGACCTTCTCACAAACAAACTCTCACAATCCTAGCCATCTGCTTGCCTGCATCTTCTTGCTCCCAGCAGTCTAATTGCTCTGACTAACTTCCTGCTCTACCCTTTCTATTCCACCAGTTCGGCAAGCTCCTCACACTATACCTGACTTAGGCTTCCATATGACTTAAGCAGGTCATGTGAGCCTGTTAATGGATAGGAAAGATCTTTAAATTAAGCAAAAATACATTAACAATACAATAAGTCGTTTTCTACTTTCTTTGATTAATTTGGTAATATTGCCTCAAATAAATAAAAGCAAATGCTACTTTTGTCACTCAACTCTAACTGCTTAGTCTTCCTTTTGCTTTTGTGCTGTCTTGAGTATATTATAACTCATCTTGTATTTTTTTTTGTAACTAAAGAACCTCAATATTCATGACTCTGGCTCTAAATATGTATATGCATAAACACACATACATATAAGTGTATAATATATATGCAACATAGATACAAATGTATGTATGAATGTATGTATATGTATATGTTTATACGCATGAAGAGTGGGAAAGAGAATTTAGTCCTTGTCAAAAGCATTAATAAATTATTCAAAACAGAATATGATGGAATTAGATCAGTTGCATTTATTTTTCATGAAATTATAAAGAAAATTCATTATTATTTAACTCATTTTTGATGGACACAAGTGACATTGAATTTTAATAATGGTATTAAATAATGATAAGAATCAAAATTCAATCAAGGTGATTCTTATGAGGAACATATATAGAAACTATTATTGCAATCATGCACAGCCTTTTCGGAATATGCTTTTATTCTGGAACTCACTAGAAGAAAAAAAAAGTATGCAATTACTGTAATGAGGCAGGTATAAGATTCATCAGATAGATCTATGCTGAACTATCATATGACAGTCAACAGGAAGGAGTTTATGAATTTGCTCCTTCTTCCCCCTCTTATTTTAAAATCTACATATATATGCATCTATAAATATATACATATATATGCATATGTATATATACACATACACATATACATGTGTATGTAAGAAGGGATATTATGGTATCTTGATTTGGAGATAATCAATAGCTGTGAGGAAGCTTGCTTACTAAGACAATGGCCATCCTGGCTAGGCTAGGATAAACTAGTTGGACCAGAAAGACTAGGCAGGTTCAAGTCTGAGAGGTCATGCCTGGTCAAGTACCCTCACTACTGTGCCTATGTAATCTGCATAATCTGCATACATAATCTGCAGAAGTTAAGAAAGGAATGTAGGGAAATGAAGAATGTAAACTGACCCTACCTCAGACAAGAAAGGTAGAATTGGTTAGCTTCACTCCTACTTCTGTATTGGTGTTGGTGTTCTTAGTGAGCACTGCACCAGCTTTTTCATGAGAAGGGTAATAAACCCCTTCCTCTGCACACTCCATATCTGAGTTCTTTGGGTGAGAGTGGGCTATCACATGGATCTTCCTAAGGTTATGCAATCAGGAAAGCAACACTCTTGGAAGCATGTCTCAGCCTTGCTTCCTGACCCTGCCTAGGCAGTCCTATGATCCCCATAGCAGTGTTAAGGGGCTATCACATGGGTCCTCCTCAGGGTTTGATCCTGCCTAGGGAGTCCTGTGATTCCCACAGCCATGTTTCTCACATGTATGTGTGTGGTTTTGATAAAAAGTTATCTTTGATAAAAGGTACCATGTATTACTGATATATTAATACTACCTTTTTGATTCTACATCATCAAGGGGTAACATTAGTTTTGTTTAAAACATATTAAGGTCTTGCTGGATAGAGAGAGAGTAAATGCTTTGAAACTCAAAAAGCAGAAGTAAAAGGCTAGACTATTCAACTTACAGAAGTAAAAAAATGGTGTTTAATGAGTTAATCTAACCATTTTTAAGATGTAATGTTCTGAGGCCAGAAGGAGATTTGGAAAAATCTGACAATAAAACCAAGGATTAGAAAATTATCATCTGGTTGTTATTTTGTTATTTGTTTGTTTTGGAAAGGAGAATCATGGACTGGAATTTTTCTTCCACTTTGCCATGAGGTACAGGAACATTGGGATAATGGTGGGGATGGGAGGGAGGAAGGTGGAGGATAGTCCAGTTTCTAATTTATATGCTAAGGGAGCACTGGCAATGCCCTTTACTTACATTATAACTAGTTGGATTTCCCTCTAAAAGGAAGACTAAAGTCCAAATAAAATGTACCTACAAGGAATTTGGACACTGAATACCCAGAAAAATTTAAGAGCCAGAGCTATAACAACAACAATAAATAATGAAAACAAAAGTTACCATTCATGTGCCATTTTAAGGTTTGCAAAGCATTTTATATGCTATCCTATTTTAGCTTCATAATAATTCTCAGAGGTACTAGCTATTATTATGCTCATTTTATAGATGCAGAAACTGAAACATTGTTAGATTAAGAGCCTTGTTCAAAGTTAAATAGCTAATAATTTCCTGATGCTGGATTCAAACTCAGATACTCCACAATTTAGGTATAACACTCTATGTGTGACACCAATTTGGTTCCAATAAAGGTACAACATGATATAGAGACTGAAAGAGAGAAAAAGTGAGTGAGAGAGAGAGAAAGAGAAAGAGAGCGAGAGCGAGAGAGAGAGAGATCCAAATTTGTGTAAAAATACAGCGGAGACTAAACAATTAAGTTTTAGTGATAAAAATCACATTTGTTTATTTAATTGTATTTTTACAAGATTAATGTTTATATACATACATTTGTATATGTTTAGTTGTTTTAATCAAAATTTTCTATTTCATATTTTTTTAAACATCTGAAAGTGTTAGCTTTCATAACCTGAATATAGCCATAGTATAAGTTATGTTGGCACATGCCATCTAATGGACAACTTTTATATAATTCTCGGAATTCAATGGTAGATAATAATTGTCCTTTAAGGTAACATTGGCCTTCACTTAATTTGTCTTCATTTGATTTGCAGTACTTCCTTGTAAGGTAAGTACTAAAGGTATTATTATCAACATTTAACAGACAAAAGCCCATTTAAAAGTTGAGGATACTGATTCCTGCAGACGTCCCATATCTCACTTGCATTTACTTATATGATTAATGATAATCCAGGCCTAGAACTGGACTCTCAAGGCCTGGTCAATAGTAGGCAGTCAATAATCTTATTAATTGATGGACTCTCAACTCCCAGTCTAAGTCTTTTTTTTCTTTTTTAGGCAACTATCTCAAGATTTTAAAGCTAGGAACTCATAAAGGGGCTTTCCTTTTTTTTTTTAACCCCAAAAGTGATTTAGCTCAAACAGCCAAGATTTCCTAATGAATTATGCATGGACTCATTGTTAGCATTCACAATCTCTTAAGTATTACTGAGAAAATGTCTAATTCTTTAAAACTTCTTTAAAGCATTTTGTTCTCAACAAAACTTTTGTGTTGCAAATTTTGCTTTTCAATCCAATTCTTAGTGTTCTTTGGTTTTTAACTTGGATTTAATCCTTTAGAATTTGATAATTTGCGGCCATTGAAACAGTAGAAGATAGCCTTGGGGCCAGGGATTATATAGATGGGAAAGAAACACTGCAGTTGGCATTTTAAGGTAGGGAATTTCCTTCCTTAGGAAAAGTTGCCAACTCCTAATGAAAAGAAACAAATTATTGATTTGTATTGTCCTCTACAAAATGGCTGAGAAAAGGCTACTTTCTGAGGATATTTGCATTTTTACATATTAAATCTAATTATATTATTTTGTATGAAGATCCCTCACCCTCATTTCTTCCAAGCATAACCCTAGTCTCCTCCACAAAGATTACTAGAGTAACCATAGTTCCTTGTCCCTAATAGGAAAGGTCATTGATACATAACTTTATGACTTTAAAGTTGAGTAAAATGTCATTTATTGGGGAAATATCATGCTTTCCCAAACAACTGTGGAATAAAATTTATGCTGCCAAATATCCAAAGGGATATTTGCATTATAAACTGGTTGAATGAAGCCTTTACTCATGCTAGACTGAGAACAATTAATTTTTTTTTCACAACGTAGATCTGTACTAACTGTCTTTTTGTACTCTGTGGCAAAGTTAAGAAAGGATATTCTTTGTTGCCACCAAATTGAAAGTGAGAAAATATTCCATGTTAATGCTATATGTTAAACCAATATTCACATTACTTAATTGATTTGCAATTTTCCTTGCCCCTTGATCTTTAATTCATTCAACATTAAAATTTGTCTCTACTCTAAATCCTTACATTGAATAAATCCTTACACTGAATAAACTAGTAATTCAGTATGTAAGAAGCAGAGATAGTTCCTTTACACCACGCCCAAAACAGTTTATGAAGCCATAGAACTTCTTACTTCTAAGTAATTTGTTATTATTTGATTTTTATATCATTTTTTTTATTTACAGCAGTGATTCATGCACGTAGTACAGATTACATTTCTTTATATATTATGGGATGAACCCTAGCTTAATCAAAGTTTTCATTTTTTAATTAAATTAAAAGGGAAAACTCCTGTCTTCTTTTCTTTCCCTCCAGGGAGAGAACACTATGATCTTATTAACACATATTCCCCAAGGCCCTTTTCCCCTTTAATGAATTTGTCTTTATCCAGGAGCACTGGATGGTAGTATCTGCCAAAAAGGCCACCTCATTTAGATTTATATTACAACCATTTTTTTTTCTTTTGAAGATCAGACTATTAACTTATCATTAAGAAGGATATATTCACACTCTTTGTGTGCTTAGAGCCCTATGTTGACTTTATAGTACGTCTAAAACATAGCAAAACAAGGCTCATTGTCACATACTATAAAACAAAACAAAAATCTTTAATAAGCCAGGTCAAATTTCAAAGATATTGACATGAATTAAGAAATTGAATAGCAACCTTATTGAAAACTTATTAAGTAGTAAAATTGTATGTGGCCATGCAGCCAATTTCTTCCTATGTGCCGTTCCGCATTCTGTTGAACTGGGTTTATCAAGGAAAATGATAGCAAGTTGTTGAAAGTGATTCTAGAGAAGAAATGGCAGTGATGGGATTCTGCTTAATTGGAATAATTGGGTTCACTCACTATATTCTTTAAGAAGAAGTTAGAAGTCCCTGCCAGGAATAATACATGCAGGATCAAGAATAGCACCCATTGTGCAAGCATTTGCCTTTGCTTTAGTGTAGCAGGGTCCTGAGTATCCTCCGTACATACCAAATCTATTCTGCCTCCCCACCATCAGAATTTCCATATCCTCATCTCATGAATAATCTTGATAGAAGTGTGAAAAAAATTTAGTTTCTTCACTAAAATGAGAATTCTTTTATTACTTACATCATTGGTTTGGTGTACTTTTTACAAAGTGCTTTTTACACTTTAAGGTTTGAGGTAAATGTGAATAATTAGTTCATTATTTTTATTCATTCTTTCATTCACCATCTTTATTATGCTCCTATTTTAATCTAAGTGCTATATTATATGGTAAAATACAAAGACGAAATAAAATCTCTGCTCTCGAGGAGTTTGCACTCTCCTAGATGCTATTCTATGGATGGATGTGGCTATGTTCTCATACCTTATTGATGTGGAATATTCCCTATCAATTTTTGTAAACAACAATTATTCTCCTATGTCATAGTGGAGGTTTCTATCAATATCCTTTATCTGCATATAAAGTGCCTGTAAGTTACTGCAACACTGAGTTTCAAATTACTCAATTAATTTTTCCATCTTTACCAAACTAGAGTTGGTTATACTTTGGACAGTTGCGAGATTTTCTGACTTGTTCCTAAGAAGTTTCCTGCTTTAAAACTTCCTTTGTAGTTTTATATTTCCATCAGAGACTTGACATTAGATCATCTACATGTCATTTTACAGTATATGCAGTGTTTTTTTATTATTATTTATAAAGGCTTGGAGCAGAACTGAGGCTTTTCATGATGTAGGAACATATTTGTATAGAAACTGACCTTTTATGCCCCCAAGTATTAGGAGCTTTTTTTTTTTTGGTAGCTTGAGAAGTATTCATAGGAAAATAATAAGTTTAGTTTTTATTGTAATTTTCTCTTTATCTATGGAAATAGGCAATAGGAATGATGATGGAGAAATGCTTTTTTGATTTATATTCTAGTGCTGAAAATATTTCCACTAAAAAATTAGGGTGTGTGTGTGTGTGTGTGTGTGTGTGTGTGTGTGTGTGTGTGTGTGTGTGTGAATCAAATGTAATTTCAACTATGGTACTTCATACTGAAAATCCAAAGATCTGTTTGAAGAAAACAACAATCAAGAATCAATATGATATCTCAGGCAAGACATATTGCATGTAAAAAGTGACAGATAATAAAAACAAATTCTTATAAACGTGATTGATAACAGAATGGAGTTTTCACCATCTGAAAGAATGGAGACAAACTACAGAATTTTTTTCTTAACAGAAAATCAATGCCAATGACTGCATCAAGAGATAGATGGTATTTGGTTATCTACTCATGTCTACTATCCCCTTTTTTCATAAACCATCATGGTGTTTTGTAGTAAATCTTCTACCAAAGTTTTATTAAATGATTAGCTGCATATAAATTAATGATTTAACAATTTCCTAACAATGTTTCTTTTCTACCAACAAGACTTCAGCAATGCTAACTCCTTTGATCAATTCATATTTACAAACAGCCTACACAGTTAATACTTGCATGTACAGTCCTATATTTGTCTTCATTGTGATTTATTTAGCTGCTAAAGGAAAGAGCCTGTTGGTTCAGTTCCCTCTGTCTATTGTCAACAGAGTGACATTACTACAAAAAGCAGCTCCTTCATGTGGAACTTACCTTCTAGGCTAAACAGCAATTTCTATGACTTAAAGTCTTAGAAAGTTGCCTAGAGAACTGAGAAGTTAATTTACTTGCCCAGGTTTACAAGGCCAGTATGAATTAAAATCCTGACTTAAATCCCAGTCCTCCTGACTCCATGTTTGATAATCTAACTATTATGCCAGGCTTTCTCTCGTAGCATTATAATAAAGTTTGATTAAAAATTATATGAGGCAATCTCTCAAAGAAAAAAAAAACAATCTTCCCTGCCCCTCCTTTTTTTTCTGTTCCTGTGATTTCTTAAGTATTGAGAAACCTTGGTGAAGAACCTTTCCATTCAACGAAGATACTTAATTCCACTTTAACTTTTGAGTTAAGTTTCACTTTACCTGTAAGACTCACCCAAGTCACCAAGGGTTTAAGTGACTGTTTCTTCACCACACGGCCATCATATTTTGGAGACATAAATACAACTTAGCTCCTACTGACTCCATGGCAAACTCTATCTACTCCATCATGTTACCTTTTACCTATTATTCTTACTGTTCAAATGTCATACGCCTCCCCTAGAGCATTGATTCTTAACTTTATGAGAATGTGTAGACACCTCAGAATATTTTTAAATGCATGAAATTCAACACTTAGGGTTACAAAGGAAACCAAATACATTGAAAAACTGATAAAATATTGGATAAAAATTTTATGGAAACTTAGTTAAGAACCTTTTCTTTAATAATATTTGAACTATCATCAAACATGATGATTAATTTTGGGTTTTTTTCCCATACAGTCACATTATTATTACTTGAAGACTAGTATGCTAAAAGATCCAGAGGCTTTAATGCTTTTACTACTAGTAGTAGTATAATTACTGCAATAGATATAGCTCATGTCTGTAATAGATTTTAAGGTTTTACAATGAAGTTACTATGCGACATTTTATGTGAATCAGATACCACATGTGTTATTATTACAATTTCATTTATAATGAAATTGAGAATTTGAGAGTTTCAGAGATAGTCTAAATTTTCCAATCAGAATCTCTTGACTCCAAGTCCAATATTCTTTCCAAAATACCACACTTCCCCTTTATCTTATGAGTAAATAAAATGCAAATTAGATTGATTTGATTTTTTTAAATGACTTAAATCACTATTTTGGGATGGTAATTGTTATCTTTACTCCACAAGATAGACTTGGGAGAAAATAACTATGATATATATATACATATATATATATATATGTACATAGATTATGTTTATGCATATGTATATGTATATATATATGTATATGTATATGTATATGTATATGTATATGTATGTGTGTGTGTGTGTGTGTGTGTGTGTATGTTTAATCTCATTTTCAGTCTCAAATTCTTTCTTTCCCTCTTCTCCTTCCTGGACCTACTAAGAAGACAAGAAAAACAAATCCTGTTATAAGTATAAATTCAAAACAAATTTCCATTATAACTATTACATTCATATTTTACATTACTTTATGAAAATAGGCTAAGTCTCTTTTCTTTGTAGCTGCTATCAAGTCACTACTGTCTACTTAAAGAGAAGGGAATTAAGTAACAATGTGATGCTAAGCATTTAATGGGATATTAACTGTCTGACTATCTTGGGACTTTGTCAGATACACAAAGTTAAATCTCAGTCTTACAAAGGCAGAATATGTTTATATGTTCTGATTTGAGGGATCATTCAGTTTTATTCTTTTCATCCAGGGGAAAATAAACAAACAATAAGAAAATTGTACTTAGAGGCAGAAGAATCCTGGTTTAAATCCCACCTCTGTCCTTTACTAGCAATGTAATCCTGGGAACATCTAGGTGGTAGAGGGGATAAAGTGTTAGGCCTATAGTTAGGAAGACATCATCTTCAAATCTGGTCTCAGACACTTATTGGTTGTATGAGCCTGGGCAAGTCACTTAACACTGTTTGCTTCAGTTTCCTCATCTGTAAAATGAACTGGAAAAGGAAATGGCAAACCTCTTTAGTATCTTTGCCAAGAAAAAACTCCAAATAGGATCACGAAGTCATACTTGACCAAAAAATGACTGAATAACAATAAGTGGTCCTGGGAGAGTCACCTATGCTCTCTGAGACTTACCTTTCTTATTTATGAAATGGGCATCATACTAGTACAGTTTTACTTCTGCAGGTTGTCATGATGATCAAAGGAGATTAAAAAAAGGAAGGCAATATGGTGCAGTAGAGAGAATATGGACCTTACTGTCATAGCACTCGATTTTGTATCCATACAATTCTACTACTTCGCTATGTGACTTTGGACAAGGCATGTCCACATTCTGGGCCTCAATTTTATCTTCTGTAAAATAAGGGAGTTGTACTAGACTTCTAACATTCTTTTCCTACTCAAAGGCTATAAACCTATGTAAAGTGCTTTGCAAACCTTAAAGCATGACATCAATGTTAGTTATTTTAGTTCAGTTTATAGAGAATGTTTTTTACATTGTAGCCTACATGTTAAAGTCTTGAAATTCTTCTAAGAAAACATCCTATAAGTGATCAAGTCTCCAATGAAAATATTTCCAACTTAAAATCACCACCTTTTTCAAATGTCAAGTTCTGTTCTGCAAAGTATTTTTAAAAATAAAAGATAAAAATAATATGGGAAAATAACAGAACACAATTAAATTTCAAAAAAGAAATGTATGGCATGTTATATACTTGGCAGTCTCTCCTGAAGCTCTTAAGAAATTATGACTATTAAGTTTTGAGGGGAATAAATTAAACAAACACTTTTCCTTTATATAAAAATACCTCTCTCATAGGACATATCAACTCTGGGCACCATGTGTTCAGAAGTAACCTAGAAAGCCTTGGATTTTCACAAGACAATTGATGCATCTGACATACTCCAATGTGTCTGTGAATATAATTTGTGTGAGACATTCTGCCTCTCAGTCAAAAGACAATACACATATTCCACAATATATTCCATACTCTTATTTTTTCTGTATGAAATTTGACCAAATAAAGATGAATAAAATCTACTTCAAAGATGAAGACATACAAGCAAATGGCCCAGCTGTAGAGCTTATTTAGAAAAGAACTGTGAATGGACCTTGTATTGGACCCAGAATTAAATACAAAATAGACAATAATCTGGATTGCTTTGGGTGGAAAAATGTTTTTTTAATAATTTCAAAAACAATGTCTCATCTTTTTAATGCCAACATTTAAACAAGTCATGGATTGAGTGAACAACAAACTAAAAAAAATCACCTGATATATATGAGCATTGCATTTGGGAAGATACAATATAGAGATAAAATATTGCCTTTACCTGCAAGCTACTTACAATCTAGGGTAATGGCTAAGGACAATTAAATTTTTCCTTAGTTACATAAGAAGGAAAAAGATGCTCATTTTTTTTCTCTCTCTTTTTTTAGGGAGCATGGAAAAAGAGTTCTATAAATCTTTTGGGGCCACATACAGGCTCCCTATTTCAGGCAGAACATAATTTTAGTTCAAAGAGATACAGTTTAAATGATACACATTCATTGGCCATTTTAAAATTATTAGCTATTCTTAATTGAATTCTTTATTTTTGATGTCTCTGAGGATATAACTGAAGGTTGGATTTACAATGGTAGAACATGGAAATTCAATGTTTTCATATTGTTTTCATTCTACGTGGCATTTTAAAAATTATTTAAAATTTGTTTCTGTACTGTTAAAGAACTTAAAGTATTTTTTCAGCAGCCTCTAAATTAAATGTCCTCCAACTCCAAATCTAGGGATCTTTCTATCACACCAAAAACAAAACAAAACAAAACAAAACAAAACCAAACCAAAAAACCCTAAACTTCACCCTGCATTTTAAAACCACACCAAGTTCGTTTTGCAATGTTACTGACCAAAGGGTACCTTAAGGTTAGATAGGAATAAAACAAAACACAAACAACAACAACAAAAAACAACTAGCTCAAAGTCCAATGAAGGATACAACACGCAAACAATTATGTAATTTCTGAAGGTCATTCAAGAGGGAAGGTACTTAGATTAAAAAGGATTGGGAAAAGCTTCTTGAAGAATGTATGAGGTATTTTTTTATAAGGAAATAAGTTTTGTGGATGTATTTTTACTTAACCATAGTTTCCTAAACTATTCTTTTCTGTACCTTCCAAGAAAACCATCACATGTAAGAAATTGTATATATAAAAAGAAGAGAGAAAAAGAGGAAACAAATCAGTAATATCAATCAATACTTAGTTAATACTTGAAAATATATGCCACATATACTTGTTAGTGTCATATCTCAACAAAGTGGTGGGTTGAAATGTTCTCCTCACATTTCTTCATTTGAGCTATGCTTTGTTTTTATAATTTTGTAACTCTTACCTTTGAATTTTTTGGTGGTTTTTCTTTAAATTGTTATGGTCATTATATATTTTGTTTTCTTTACTTTGGTAAAGAAGGTAGGAATTTATCTGAGACTTGGAGGAAGCCAGGGCATCCAGGAGACAGAGATGAGGAAGGAGAGTTTGAGGTGTGGGGAACACCTAGTGAAATTGCCTGGAATTAGGAGAAGGATTGTTGTTTGAAATGAGCATCAAGGAAACCACTATTATTGGAACACATTGCACATGAAGTAGAGTAAAATGTAAGAAGACTGAGAACATAGAAAGAGGCCAAGGAAACAAAACCAATAGCTCTTGGTAGATAGAAGATCACAGAATAATGAGGGAAACAGACAAACAACCATGTATATACAAAATATACACAAGAAAAATGAAGTCATATACAAAAACTTCTCAATCTAACGTAATCAGAATTATTCATATTGCATTTTGTAATGCTCTCTATCTCTTGTTGGTCATGAATTCTTCCCTTTCCCATAAATCTGACAAGTAAATTGTTCCTTGCTCTCCCAAACTGCTTATAGTATCAGCCTTTATTCCTAAACCAGGAACCCATTTTGACTTTACTTTGGTATATGGTGTAAGATACTGGTCTACACCCAGTTTCTGCCATACCATTACCCAATTTTCCCAGCAGTTTCTGTGAAATAGTGAATTATTAGCCCAGAGGCTGAATTCCCAGATGAGACCAGAGGCTCATCAAAGAATAGACTGCTATAGTCACTGACTACTGTGTTTTGTGTACCTAACCTATACCACTGATCCACCCCTCTGTTTCTTATCCAATACCAAGTAGTTTTGATGACTATTGCTTTATAGTACATTTTAATATCTGGTATGACTAAGCTACCTTCCCTATCATTTCTTTTCATTAATTCCCTTGATATTCTGGACCTTTTGTTCTTCCAGATGAATTTTGTTATTATTTTATCCAGCTCTGTAAAATAATTTTTGGTAGTTTGATTGGTATGGCACTGAATAAATAAAGCAAAATCGTAATTTTTATTATATTAGCTTAGCCTAGCCATGAGCAACTGATGTTTTTCCATTTATTTAGATCTGACTTTCTTTGTGTGAAAAGTATTTCATAATTGTATTCATATAAGCCTTGGGTTTGTCTTGGCAGGTAGAATCTCAAATATTTTATAATGTTTACAGTAACTTTAAATGGAATTTCTCTTTCTATCTCTTGCTGTTGGGCTTTGTTAGTAATATACAGGAATGCCGAGGATGTATGTGGGTTTATTTTATATTCTGCAACTTTGCTAAAGTTGTTTATTTCAAGTAGTTTTTTTTTTTTACTTAGTTCTCTAGGATTCTCTAAGTAAATGATTATATCATCTGCAGAGTGATAACTTAGTTTCTTCTTTGCCTATTCTAATCCCTTCAATTTCTTTTTCTTCTCTTATTGCTAAAGCTAACATTTCTAGTACCAAATTGAATAATAGGGGTGACAATGGACATCCTTGTTTCACCCCTGATCTTATTGGAAATGTATCTAGCTTATCCCCATTACATATAATGCTTGTTGATGGTTTTAGGTAGATGCTACTTATAACTTTAAGGAACACTCCATTTATTCTTATGCTCTCTAGTGTTTTTAATAGGAATGGGTATTGTATTTTGTTAAAAGTTTTTTCTGTATATATTGAGATAATCATGATTTTTGCTACTTTTCTTGTTGATGTGATCAATTATGCTGATAGTTTTCCTAGTATTGAGCAAGACTTGCATTCCTGGAATAAATCCTGTCTGGGAATAGTATATTATTCTTGGGATAAGTTGCTGCAATCTTTTTGCTAATATTTTATTTAAAATTTTTGCATCAATATTCATTAGGGAAATAAGTCTGTAATTTTTGTGTGAACAAAGTCAATTCAACCAAGATAAGGAGGGAAGCAGAAAATTGGGAGAAAATCTTTACAACCAGTGTCTCTGATAAAGGCCTCATATCTAAAATATATAGAGAACTGAGACAAATTTATAGGAATACAAGTTATTACCCAATTGAGTAATGGTCAAAGGATATGAATAGGTCATTTTCAGAAGAAGAAAATAAAGATATCTACAGGCATATGAAAAAATGCTCTAAATCACTATTGATTAGAGAAATGCAAATCAAAACAACTCTTAGGTACCACATCTCTCCCATCACATTGGCTAACATGACAAAACAGGAAAATTATAAATGCTGGAGAGGATGTAGGAAAAATTGAGACATTATTACATTGTTGGTGGAGTTGTGAACTGATCCAGCCCATTCTGGAGAGTAATTTGGAACTATGCCCAAAGGGCTATATAAATGTGCTTACCCTTTGACCCAGCAATACTACTTCTAGGGCTATACACCAAAGAGATCATACAAGTAGGAAAGGAACTTGTATGTACAAAAGTATTTATGTCAGTTCTTTTTTCTGGTGACAAAGAATTAGAAATCAAGGGATGCCCAATAATTGGGGAATGGCTAAAGAAATTGTGGTATATGAATGTAATGAAATATTATTGTGCTATAAGAATTGAGGAGCAGATGGACTTCATTATAACCTGGAATGACTCATGTGAACTGATGCTGAGTGAGGGGAGCAGAACCAGGAGATCATTGTACACAGTTACAGACACACCGTATCTGTCAGCACTAGCTGTGATAGACTTGACTCCTCTCATCAATGCAAGGTTCAAAGACAGCTCCAAAAGACTCATGATGGAAAAAGCTATGCACATCAAGAGAAAGAATTATGGATTCAGAATGCTGATTGAGGCAAACTTTTGGCTCTCTCTCTCTTTTTTCCTTTTTTTTTTTTTGGTTTAGTTTCTTCTTTCTCATGATTTATTCCATTGGTTATAATTCTTCATCACATCTGGACTATTATGTAAATAAGTTCAAGGTATACGTAGAACCTACATTGGATTACATGCCATCTTGGGGGGGGGGTTAGGGGAGAAGTCAGAGGGAGAGAAAATTTGGAACCCAAAACTTGTAGAACTGAGTGTTGTAAACTAATAATAAAAAATAAGTTTTAAAAAATTAAAAAAAAATTAAAGGTAATTCCTGATGTAAGGCTAAAGGGGACTGGAAGAGACTCTAGGAAAGGAGTAGCAAAGACTTTAAAAGGTATTGTATATAACATATCCCTTCTCTGAGCACTAAAGAAAAAAAAAGATTTGGTATAAAGGGCTTCTGCCTTCCTATAACTATTCCTAGGTTCATATATCAGGATAGTAATCATACATACCATAATGGTATTTTTGTCAAAATCATTCATTGTGATATGTGAAATTGAAACTTCATCCTAAGGCACACTGACCCTGGCATTTCACTAATGGTAAATGCTGTTCTGGATGAAAAATGTTTGATCTGAGGCAAGGTGAAAGAAGATGTGAATGTCACAGAAGCCCTGAGCACTCTGGCTTAAAGAATGGCAAGACATCCAAGGAGATCATGCTTGTTGTCCCTTCACTATTACTCCCTCATCTCATACTTTGTAGACCTTGTGCTTTCCACTGCTGTAGTTCTATTGAGATTCCACATTCCCTTTCCACCACAAGTCTGGCTAGACTACAGCAATACATTTCTGTTTATGAAATAAAATCTAAAATGAATTCTAGAATGTATAATTTTTAAGATTTTTTAAAATCTTTGTAATAAATGGCCATATTATGGTCCTTGCTATGGTGTGGTACTCTGCTGTGATTTTCATTGGAGGAATATTTAAAAAATACTAAACACTTAAGTCCTGATTCAAAGTTCAGTGTCAAAGCATACTTGGGATACTTTACTGAACAAATTTTGCTTCCTTCTCACTTTCTTATAATTTGCTCATTTCAAACCTTTTCTCATTTGAATTCATCTTTCACAATATGCATTGGAAAGGATACAATGTAAGTAGGTTGTTTCAGGGACTCCATACATTATTAATAATAATAACTTTAAAAGAAAACTTCAAATCAATTGAATGATATTCTCAAAAGGCAGACTCCAGATGATAGAAGCTTTTCTGATTAAGATGGAATGTATAAATATTTGTTCATACCAACTATTTTAATCATTATCCAGAGGCTTCAGAAATTTAAATGAAGATGTTAAGATGTATCTCATAAAAGCATAGGGTTACTGGAAATTCATAAATCTCAGTTGGGAAAAGATATCCAAACATATCTCCTTTTAAAATGTATACAACAATTATAATTATCAAGGACAGTTCCCAAGGAAAAAAATGTGAAAATGCTTTCTCTTCCCTTTTTTGTGAAGATGGAACACAATGGGTATGGAACACTTCATACACTGTCAGACTTGGCCAAAGTGCTGATTTTGTTGAACTGTTCCTTTATTTTTTAATTTGTCCTTTTAAAAATTTACTGTCATATATGATAGGTTTGTGGATGTGAGGATGCAATATATTGGGAAATGAAAAAAAATATTAATATAATTGTTTTAAATGCACACTGGAAAACTGCACCAAAATCTTTGGGGGGGGGGCTGGGGGAAGGGAGACATGGCAAAATGATAAAGAAGTATTTTAGGTGCGACTTGTGGAAATCAGAAACATAGAGTTTAAGGAACATTAGAAAGCCAAGTGTTCAGTCTCTTACTCAAAGTAGGCATTCTTTTCATGGTGTACAAAAATGGCTTATATAAGAAATGTCAAGCTGGAGGTCGGCAGCATGAACTAGATTAAATTGTATTTGGAAAATATTTTAATAAAACTGCAACAAAATATAGATAATGTTAACATATGCTTTTCTAAAGCATTATGTCACCTACATGAATCCTTATGTATTTTTTTTTAATATCCCCGGTTCTGGTTGTGTTTGACACCACAATCTTACATTAACTCCTCACCTCCACCACATGGAATTCTTTACATCCTTCAAGAATCAGCTCAATCATTACCTTCTTCATGAAGCCTTTTCTGATAATCCCAAGTGTTAGGAGACCTTCTTCCTAAACTATCTTGCATTTATTTTGAATTTTTTCTGTATATACTTGTATTTGTGTATGTTGTTCTTTTGCCCCATACCCTGAAGGGTTGTCAGCTCCTTGAGAGCAGGGACTTTAATTTTTACTTTTGAATACGAACACTTAACACAGTGTGTGGCACATAATATGGTTTTAAGGAAGAATTTATACTAGCAGATTAATTGTCCTACTCTATGATTAAATAAAGTGGGATTTCCAAAAGAAAAAAAATGATAATAGCCTTTTTAGATTCCCAGATGGAAAAGACAAAAAAAATGTTGTCCAAACTCAATTTCCTCAACTTTGCCAATTCCACTTACCTCACAAGGCTATCATGATGATCAAACAAAATAACATATTGGAAAGAATTAGTAATTTGCAAAGCTCTATAAATATATAAAGGATTATTATTGCTACCAGGAAGAGTGTTAGAAACAATTCGTTTTTAAAAATTAATTTGCCTGTTTAATTATTTGTAAATTTGATTTGTGTTATGAAAAATAATCCACAGAGAAAAGATAATGCAGAATTTCTTTCTGTCTGCAAGCATGATTTAAAAAAATCATTTGACCTATTATCCTTAAAAGTAATAGGCATTTGAGATAGATCAAATTCTGAAATGGACTAGAATCCCTTTGTTATTTAGGGAACAGCAATACACACTCTAATTTCCCTTATAGAAGAAAGAATCGATACGGAATTGATTGTTTGAAGTTCTGTCAAAAGTTGATTCAAAGAAAGACATAAGAAGTTAGAATAAAAATAATATCGACCATTCAAATTTATATAGTGCTTCAATGTTTATAGAACACTTAAGTTACAGCAACCCTGTAAGATAATTATTATTATCCATATTTAATAGATTTGGAAACTGAGGAGGCTCAATGTCGGGTCTGAGTTCAAATGTGGTCTTGGACTGGCCTTAGCTGTGTCACCCTGATTAAGTCTCTTAATTGTTCTATGCCTCAGTTTCTTCATTATTTTTAATGGAGATAATGTTAACAATTATCTCAGTGGGTTGTAGTGAGAGTTAAATGAGGTAATATTTATTAACTGTTTCATAAACCTTAAAGTGCTATATACCCATTAGCTAGCGAGCTACTAGCTCAGGAAGATTAAGTAACTCTCTCAGGTCCTATTGCTTGTATAAGAAGGAGAGCCAGGTCTCCTGAATCTAAAACCAATGCTCCCCACCTTCCTCTAACACCGTTCTCTGGAAATATACCAATAACTATTAACACTGAATGGAGCATATTTGTTCACACAATCAATGAATCTCCCAGGTAAATTGCCCCTAGAATAATATATAATAGCATATGGAATTCTGTTAACTTTTATCATTTTAGAAGTCTTTGAATCAAATAAGAAAAACAGATGTATTTTTTAAGTACTCATGTACATGAAGCATGATATAATATACAGACCAAAACAAACCTTTTAATGGTTTTTAACTACCCACCAAGACTACCAAGACTCTCTCCTACAGAACTGGGTTAATACTACATGTGTAAGTTTAAAAAGAAAGAATTATCTCATTTTATAGTCTTCATAAGTCCAACTTCTTAGGATGCATTGGCCAGGAGTGACTTTTGATAATAATTCACTTCTCCAAAATGTGGAATCATAGACATAAAGTGATAGAATTAATGAGACTTAGAAAGTAGTTTTACACTAAAGTATGAAAAGTGAAATACAATTAGGATGTATTCTAGCTGGCACAGTCTGATCAATTTCTAAGGAATAATCAATTCAATGATATTTTTGGCATTTAAATTTGGTGTCAAACTCCTATACAAAATAGCTGTTTGGTTTGTTAGGTTATGGGGCTGTGAGTTTTTTGTTTTCTGTTTTTTTTTTTTTTCCCAGATATCCAGGGTCACCTATAATAGGTAAGGCAATATGCACTGAAGATTTTAGTTGTGGTATTGGATATTAAACATAAAGTTTCAAATTAATAACTTCCTTAAAATGACAAATGCATTACTCCTTTTATATTCTGATGATAACCAGCATAATGCAGCAACAGAATAAAGTTCAAAACCAGAAGGCTGGAAACACAAGAGACATTCTGATTCAAGATAATAATAATAAAAAAAAAAACATTGTAGCCATGACAAAGGAAATAGTAATTGTTCATGTAACATATTTAACAAGTATTCATTAGTACAAATAAGTGAAAACAAAACAATTATCGTCCTCATCCTCTCCACTTCACATTTATAAAATTATTTATAGAAAATATATTGTTTTAAATTCATTGATTATTTATCATGACAACCCTAACAAATTATAATTTTTCTCATTTTATATTTGAGGAAGTCCTATACTAAGTGCATTGTTGAATTTAAAATACATAGAAATGTCTTGGTTCTCACCCTCACATAATTTTCATTCTAAGTGGGGTCAAATTCATGAAATAATAAGCAAACTTTATCAGGAAAATATGCAGTCAACATAATGGTCTAGGTAAAACAATGTCTCTGTCTCTGTTTACCTGTCTGTCAGTTTCTTTGTCTCTCTACGTCTCTCTGTCTCTGTCTCCCCTTGAAAGAAATGGAGAAGTGTTGAAGGAGTAACAAAGTTGTCAAGGGATTTGAGGAATAAGAAGAGCATTTTCAGCTGCGCTAGGAATTTGACAGGATTTCTGGAAAGTGTCCAAACGCAAAAACAAAGACCATGAAGGGCCTCTGGGTTCACATCACAAGACGATCGATTGAAGGAACTGAAGATGTGTAATCTAGAGCAGACTTAGAGGGCTAGGATAACTCTATTCAAGTATTTGAAGGACCAAAGCCTCAAAGAGGAATTAAACTTTTTTCTGCTTAGCACCACCAGAAAGAACCAGGATCAATGAAAAGGTTTCTAGCAATTAGAATTGTCCCAAAGTGGTTAGGTCTGACTGAAGGAGATAGTGGGTTACCCTCTTTAGAGGTCTTTTGAGCAAAGCTGGATAAACACTGATCAGGTATATTGTTGTGAGGACTCTCTTGAGGAGCATATTTTGAACTAGACTACCTCTACAATCCTTTTACAAATCTGAAATTTTCTGCCTATGAATTTAAGTGCAATGAAGAAATAGGCACAAGAGGAAAAGTGATTTGCCTATTGTCACAGTCAATATATATATATATATATATATATATATATATATATATATATATATATATAATTTTCTTCTACTTTACTAGCTATTACATTTTTTTCAAAAAAATTGACTGAGCCAACATGTTAACTCGGGTCTCTTAAATCTAAGTCAAGCATTCTTTGCGTTCCTACAAAGTTTGAATATAAGTGTATGTTCATGTTTAAAAGAAATTTAAACTCACACTAAGAAATTATATCATTTCCCCTCTACTCCTATTGAGGTAAATAAAAACAGATTTTTATAAAAATGTGAATAAATTCAGTTTTTATAGTGAAACAGAGGGTGGCAATATTTATTTGTATACTAACTATATACAGAGGAAATTATTAATCGTAATAGTTTCTTGAGACAACATTAGTACAAATTTGTCTTTAGAGAACTAGTGCCAAGCTCAAACTGCATTTAGAGTAAATTTTTTTTTCAGTAGCACTACTTTAAAATTAGGTATGTCAATCTACAGTGAAAATAGCAATAGAAAGAAATAATGTTCAACATTGTAAAACAGAGATTTGTAAATTGGGGGATATAATGTAAAGGAAATAAAAATACTTTTATAATTAAAATTGGAAATAAAGAATTGGTAAATGAAAGGGAATTCAAACTTATTTTGCCACTAACAAGTCTATCATAAAAAAGTTAAAATTTATGCCATTTTGGGTCATTGGTATATGTATGTATATATGCATGTATTGTACACATATAAAATATGCCTGCACATACATATATGTACATATGCATACATACATGGACATGTTTATATGATTTTTAAATAAATTACATTTATATCTCAATTTCATTGTAATTTATTCTAGTATTATAGCTGTCGATTATGTTGTCCTACATTACACTTTTCTAAACCTCTGGTATTTGTGTTGAATCAAAGGTCATACAAAATAGCACAGTTACCAAAAGGGAAAAAAAAAAAGAGGAAAAAATGCTAAATTAGGGCAGCATCTTTGTTTTTTGGGATTTTTTTTGGTAATGCATTGTGAAATCACATCAATTTTTTCAAAAGCCAAGTATGTAAATACTTGTATATAAATGCTGTTTTGATGTATCAATGGATAAAAGGAAGAAAGGAAGGGTAATATGATCAGGGACCAGATCTGACAAAGACTTCGGAGAACAGCTAGTGTATTAACCTCATTTTAGAGTTAAGGAAATGAAGGCACAAGGAAATAAAGTGAATTGTTCAAGATCACATAAGTAATTTTTGTTTTGTTTTTAAATAGTTTTTTATTATTTTCAATTATATGTAAAGAAAGTTTTCAACATTCACTTTTATAAAATTTTTAGTTCCAAGCTTTTTCCTCCATTCTTCCCTCATCTCCCTCCTTCCTAAGATGGCAAGCAATCTGATATAGGTTGTACATGTACAATCATATTAAGCATTTTTTCCACATTAGTCATATTGTGAAAAAAGAATCAGAACAAAAAGGAAAAACCAAGAGAAAGAAAAAAAAGACAAAAATAGTATGCTTCAATCTACATTCAGACTCCATAATTCTTTCTCTGCATGTGAATCACATTTTCTATCATGAGTCTTTTGGAATTGTCTTAGATCATTATATTGTTGAAAAGAGCCAACTCTATCAAAGTAGACTATCACATAATGTTACTATTACTGTGTACAGTGTTCTAGTTCTGGCTCATTTCACTCATATTGGTCCACATAAATCTGTCCAGGTTTTTCTGAAATCTGCCTGCTCATCATTTCTTCTAGCACAAAAGCATTCCATTACATTTGTGTACCACAACTTGTTCAGCCATTCCCCAATTGATGGGCTTCCCCTTAATTTCTAATTCTTTGCCACCACAAAAAGAGTTGCTATAAATATTTTTGTACATGTATGTCCTTTTCTCTTTTTTATGATATCTTTGGGAATCAGACCTAGAAGTGGTATTGCTGAATCAAAGGGTATGCAGTTTGGTTGCCCTTTGGGCATAATTCCAAATTGATCTCCAGAACGTTTGGATCAGTTCACAATTCCACCAATGAGGCATTAGTGTTCCAACTTACCCACATCTTCTCCAATGCCCATCATTTTCCTTTTGTCATATTAGTGTAACAGCAAGCACCCTAGCATACCCAGGATGGCCTGCTAGCACACGTTCTTTAATCTGCTTTTCTAGGAAAGACTGCTCAAAAAGGGCTTAACAATCCTAATTTTAATTACATTCACTAGTTTATGGAAAAGGGTCAGCATCCTGAACCAGAGAAAATACAAGCAGAGAAATTAGCACAAAGATCAACAGACAGGGCTCTTAACTGCCTGAATCAAAGCAATATTGCTGTACACTTTACATACATCAGTGGATGGAGAGAGCCTTTACATCTGAGCAGTCAGGGAGCTCTGAGCTACTCAGAGTCTTGACCAGGAAATCACAAGGTCTTTCTCATAATCGAGCCCCCAAAGCAAAATACCAGCCCAGAGCATATATATACTTCTCAGAGCCAGAAGGTATCACAACCCTGACTCTGAGCCTAATCATTTTAGTAACAAAAGGTGTGAAAGCCTTCCTGCCAGCAAGCCTCTCCTAAGTAAACTTCCCTTAATGGGCTCCAGGGTGAGGCCAATTAATGAGTGGGGAAGATCTTAATATCCCATTAACACTACAATTAGCCAATCTGATAGGTGTTATGTGGTACCTCAGAGTTGTTTTAATTTGTATTTCTCTAATCAATAGTAATTTAGAGCATTTTTTCATATGAGTATAGATAGCTCTAATTTCTTTATCTAAAAACTGCCTGTTTATATCCTTTGACCATTTATCAGTTGAAGAATGACTTGTATTCTTATAAATTTGACTCAATTCTCTATATATTTTAGAAACGAGGCCTTTATCAGAAACCTTGGCAATAAAAATTATTTCCTAGCTTTCTACTTTCCTTCTAATCTTGGTTGTGTTGGCCTTGTTTGTGCAAAAACTTTTTAATTTGATGTAATCAAAATTATCCATTTGGCATTTCATAATGTTCTCTATCTCTTGTTTGGTTATAAATTCTTCCCTTCTCCATAGATATCTCAGGTAAACTATTCTTGCCCCCCTAATTTGCTTATCTTATCATACTTTATGTCTAAATCATATATCCATTTTGACCTTATCTATCATACCATTAAAGGTGGGATTTTCATCTCTGTTTCCTGACTCAAGTCATTGCTGTTTTCACTGTACCACGCTGAAAGGAAGGAGCAGAAATAGCAAGGGGAGGTAGGGAGACTGACATGGAAGAAAAAAAGTGAAAATAGGTGGAGGAAGGCCTATCACCCAGAACTAGGCATTTAGAAAAAATGCTTATCATATGCTGGGTAATATGCTAAACATTTGGGCTTCAAGGAAAGGTAAAAGAAAATCTCTGCTTTCAAGAAATTCAATCTTATATGGGAGATAATTTGCAAACAACTATATATAAAGAAAAATATGTAGATTAAATAGAAGATAATGAATAGAGGCAAGGCACTAGCATTAAGGGGAACTGAAGAAGGCTTACTGTAGAAGGTGGGGTTTTAGCTGGGACTTGAAGGAGCCAGAGAAGCCAGGAGGTAAAGATGAAGATGGAGAGCCAGGGAAAATGCCCAGGGTTTAGAGATGGAGTGCATACTTAGAAGAACAGCGCAGAAGACAATGTTAGAAATGAAAGAAAATGGATGCAAAGCCCCCTAAATGTGTCAATCCATGGAAAAGATAAACATCGTGGAGAATGAACAAATATAATATAAAACTGAAATTTCTTGAAGGGAGGGAATGCGGAATGTGTTCTTTTTAATCTTTTTAACCCCAACTCCTCACATAGTTCTTTGCACATGGTACATGCTTAAAAGCTTGTTGAATTTATTTGAAGTTCCTGTGGCACACATACATTAGAATCTCTTCTTCACAAGTGAGTACAGAACTTCCAATGCAGATTGTCTGGCTTGCTAAAAGTGTAAGAATTTCTCTTGTTTCTCAGTAATTTTCCCACCTTGCACAATAGGTTTTTAATTTTAAAAACATATGTGAAATCACTGAAGATTTTCTTAAACTGAGTCTGTTTTTCAAGCTTAGTTGTTTTCTTAGCCACTTTTACCACTGTTTCTATCAAACAGGTTTCTGTCCCAGTTTCCCAAACTAAAGCCAGGTTATGGACTAGAGCCTATTTCCTTCTTGGTATCTTTCTTGCAGTACCAAATACCAAGGCTATTAAATCTCACCCAGGTGCCAGACACTCATTCCCCATATTTCATGCCCTGAACTCCACACCATTCAACTGGATTAGTGACTTCATGCTGTGTAGGAGTGTGTAAGAGTTGATGTTGGCTCGGCAGGTGCTGCAATTATTAGCTTCCTGACATCTAATCTCCAAGTAGGTCAGTATGTTGAGGATTGAAAGCAATAAAGTTTCTACCACCACAGCCAGGGGCCTGGACAGTCACAGAGAGAACACTGTCTCCTGTGGTTCTATTGGCAATGCTGTGAGTTCATACATTTACCTTCAGTTGCTTTAAAATGTATTTGTGACCCTTTTAGCTTTATTTACTTGTATTCATTTTTTTTTAATTTTACTCATGGAGATCTTAACACTGAACTTGTCTATAATCTTCATTTAACAGATAATTACCTATTTGATAGATATTTATCACTTTATCATGAGACCCTGAGAAAATACATCATTTGCCCAAAGTCACATAGGTAGTAAGAAGAAGAATCAACAATTGAATCTGGGACCAGAAATTCAAAAAATTCGAAATCCAAGATTTATTATTATTATTATTATTCTACTGTATTGCAGCATTTCTCAAAGAACCTAAGTTGGAAGAGACTTTGACAACCATTGGTGCAATACTTTTCTGAAAAAAAAAACAACAAAAATAATAACATAACAATGCCCTGTGTAATGCACCAGAAAAGTGGTCTGCAAGCCTTTTTTAAAAGGCATTTATTAAAGAGCAATAAATATACAACCTTCAGAGACAACTTTTATGTACATCTTTATGTACATCTTCTATATACTTCAAATTTGTAAGCTCCTTAATATCAGAGATGTATGTCATATTTGTGTCTCTTCTACAGAAGAAATAATGGCTCAAGTTAACATAACAAGTGGTTACTAGCTAAAACATTTATTAATTGCCCATTGTGCACTGTAACAAAGTAGATACAAGATAAGCTAGGGAAGAAGCAAGTTTATCATAGTTTAGTTTTGTTTAGTTAGAGCATAGAGTATATGAAGGGGAATAGAATGGAAAAAGGTCAGAGAAATATATTAAAGTTAGATTATGCAAGACTTCGAATACAAGGCTGAAGAGTTTGGATTTTGTTCTGTGGATAAACGAAGCCAACGAAAGTATGAGATTAATATAGCAACGTGATAAAACCTATGAATTAGGAAGAATAATCTAACAGTTGTATTAAAATGGATCTGAGAAGGGAGAACAGAAGCACTGAGATTTGTTAGAAATATTGTTTTAATAGTCCAGATACTTCTTGTTTTCAGAACTACTGTGTGAAAATTAAACAAAACAAAGGTCAGTGGAGAAGTTTCTCTTAACTAGGAGGCAGTGTGGTACAATGGCATGGTGTGCCAAGAATAATGGCTCTGGAGTCAAAGGAATTTGGCTCAATTTCTGCCTCTGACACTACTTATGTGACCTGGAGTTTGTCACAAACTACTTGGGCCTCAGTAACATGGAATGTGAATGGGCTGGACTAGATGGCTTTTGAGGCCCCTTCTAGGAAAATGGTCCTATCAAGTTATGAGAAATGTGGAAATGGCAGGTCAATCATTCTTTCCTCAAGAAAAAAGGAATAAATGTGTATAGTTTGGCATCATTCTGCTACTCTGCAGAGTGTGCAAAAACCCAGATTTATCTATCTCCTCAAATAAAGCCTTTAGATCAATGAATGATATTAAGAGACCAAATGAACTCAATAAAAACTGCCCTTACTATGACTTTCATTCAAGGCATGAGGCCAGTCCCATCACCAATTACTTCCATTAGAGATGAGGCATATGAATTCACTGGCTGAATCTAGCCTGACCTGGACTCATTCATCCTGGCCTAAAATTGAATATGAGCCATAACACACACACACACACACACACACACATATAAATACTAACAGTATTTATACAATATGCACAATGTTATTTTCTCCCGATAAGCCTATGTTTCCAGAAATTATTATCCATTGGAAAAGTAGCTTCCTTTTAAAAGGACTACGAGTTCAGAACACTATTCTTAGGAACATTATTTTCTATTTAGTTTCTACTAAAATGATATTAATGAATAAAGTTCTTTGAAATGAAATTGACCCTTGTCACTGTTGATTCTTAAAGCTAATCAAGTTCCTGAACTAGCTGTTCTGTATCATGTGGGTTAAAGAAGAGATTTTAGTTTTTTAAAGCTTTGCTATCAATTCCATGTAAAGCTTCCCCTGCAGGCTATACAGATAAGGTTTCACTTGCTAATAGAATGCTGAAAATTTTGTTTTCACTTCTCTGAAAATTCTTTAAAACTCTTTTGATGGCATATAAGAGGAATATGGTGATAAATTTTGATATTTTGTTATATTTGGCACATATGTGTTTTTGTATAGATATATACCTATATATTGCACATATATACTTACATGTGTATGCACACACATATGTTGGGCATATCATATGATATACTCTTTTATTTTTTCCCACTATGGAAATCAATTTTTTTTTAAAAAAGCAAACAAACTTTTTAAATGTCACTCCAAAAATGTTATTTCTTCTTTTTCTAAATTTTAGTAGTTTTTGTTTTGTTTTGTTTCGCTCAGGCAAAGATTATTATTGTTCAGTCATTTATTGGTTGTGTCTGACTCTTCATAACCCCATTTGGAATTTTCTGAGCAAAGATACTGGAGTGTTTTGTCATTTCCTTCTAAAGTTCATTTTACAGATGAGTAAATTGAGGCAAGCAGGGTTATGCGACTTGCCCAGCACCACAGAGTTAGTTAAATGTCTAAGACCAGATTTGAAGTGGGGAAGATTAAAACTCCTGATTTTAGGCCAGGTATGCTACCTACTATGCCACCTAGCTGACCAAAGATTACTTAGTAGAGTACTTATTTCCTGGAAGACAGTGTGTTAAAATAGAAAAACTTTTGGTTCTAGAGTCCAAGGACCTAGGTTCCAGTCTTTATTGTACCACTTACTTCCTATGTGACCTTGAGCAAGTCATTTAATCTCTCCTGTTAGTTAAATCACTTGTAAAAGCAAGGTGTTGAATTAGATATTCTCTAAGGTTCTATTTTTGCTCTCAATCTATGATCCTAATCATTTTATTAATATGATGTTCTAACATACTCTTTTTATAATTTTTACTAACAGATAAATATCCCAATGCAATTCACTGAAATATTGAATTGGATGATGATTAGCAAATCTACATTTGTGTAGCATGTTGATATATACCATCATTATGCCAAGTGTCGAATAAAATAGAAATCAACTTTTTTGTCATATTTGTGTTAAAATCATTGAGCAATATCATTTAGCATTATTGAATAGTACAATTTTTCTAGTATGGTTAAAGTTTATGGGCACTATTTATTCCTATCTTGAATGGTACACATTTCATTGTGGGTAGTACAGGCTCTAGCAATCAGTAGGCAATGTGTACATTTCAATTTCCAGTTACCTAAACCAAGCTCATTGAATGCAATATATTTTATTAAAACTTCCATATTTTAAGAGCATCACTGACAAACTAGAGTCTGTCCAGAAGAAGATAACTAGGATGGTGAAATTTTGAACTAAAACTGGATTAGTGGTAAGAGAAATGAGTATGTCTAATCTGGAAAAAATAAACTTAAAGGGGATGTTATACCTATCTTCATGTATTTGATGAGTAATGCTGTCAAATAGAAAAAGTAAAATTATCCTGTTTATCTTCCATGGTAAGAACTAAAATCAAAGGGCAGAAGTTACAGGGAGGCTAATTTTGGCTTAATTTTTGAGAACTATTTAAAAATGAGAGCTAGACACAGCAATGGATTATCTAATGATATGGTGATCTCTGTGTACACCAGAAGTATGCGTCAAGACTTCAATCAATGCTTAGTCAATACTCATTTGTTAATTGCTTACTATGTGCCATATGTTGCTCTAAGTATTGAGAATAAAAAGAAAGGCTGAAACAGTCCCTATACTCAAAGAACATACATTCTAATGGAAAACAGCAACAACATGCAATACCTAAATATAAACAGCATATATACAGAGTAGATTGAAGGTATTCTGAGAAGGGAAAGCACTGGCAAGTGAGAGGACTGAGAGAGGCCTCCTGCGCAAGGTAGTATTTGATCTGAGACTTAAAAGGAAGCCAAGCAAACTAAAAGTGAGATGTGAGGAAAAAGAACATTCCAGGTATGAGGGAAGAACCATTGTAAAGGCATGATGGTAGTATGGTGTGAGAACAGTAGCAGAGTAGCACATGTGAAGTCAAGATAAAGACTTGGGTGAGGCTATGAAGAGTTTTATATGCTAAGCAGAGGCTTTATGCTTGATCTTAGAGGTAAGAGGAAGACTCTGAAGCTTATTGCGTAGAGGCATAAAATGGCCATGTTTTAGAAATACTCTCATGTGTCATGCATTTTGTAGAAGGGATTGCTGAATTGGATGAAAGCTTGTATAGGATGAACTGCAGTATCCTCTCCAGCTCAGAGAATCTAAATTACCTGGGTTGGGTGTGTGGGGGGGAATGAATGGCAGGCTTAATAGGATTGCTAAGTAGTCCAGGAATAGCATATAAAGCCTACCAGGACATGGAGATGGGAGTGTGGTAGACATAGCGAAAGTAAGGGGAATAAAACCAAAAGAACAAGAGTAGTGCTTAGCCAAAGACTGACTAGACCATTCACACTTCTGCCTGGAGACAGCACAGCACACAGCCAATAAAAATAATAATGTTTTGAAAATTCATAGTGATGTAATCAGCTTTTATTATTTTCTAACAGTAGATGTGAAGTGGTCAAAACATCAAGGTTGTGTCTTGTCCCAGAATTAAAAGAAAAACAAAACAGATAATCCTTGCTACTCAAATTCACTATAAAAGAAGCACAGGAACAGGAAATAGATCTGTGATTTAATTGGCATAGAGAACACCTGGATGAGGAACCTTTCTCTTTTAAAGTAGGGTGGTGCTTTTTTTGCACCTTACAGTTTTAAAAAGGTGCATAAAGCACTGAGAGATTAAGTGAGTTGTTCACTGATCCATGGTCAAAGAATCAATTTATGCCAGAGAAGAAACTTGAATCTAGGTCTTTTCATCTTTGAGGACAAATATATATATATATATATATATATATATATATATATATATATGTATATATGCACATTATGTTGTGCTGGCTTCTTTTCTGTTTGATGTTGAAAAGCTCTTCATAACATCTCTCCCTCTTAACTTTCTAACCTTACTCTGTACCATGTACTCTTCAGTCCAGAGACTCTGGACCCCTTGCTGTTCCATTGTCAAGACCCCATTTCTCAGATCTGGGCATTTTCTCTGTCTGTCCACCATGCCTAAATGCTCTTCCTCCTCATTTCTTCCTACCAGCTTTCCTGGCTTCCTTTAAGTCCCTGCTAAAACCTTATTTTCTACAAGAAGCCTTTCCCAACTTATATTTGCATGCTATCTTTCTTTTGATTCTTTCCTATTTTTCTTGTATATTGCTTATTTGTAAATATGTGTTTGCTTATTATCTTTCCCCATTAGATCGAGAGCTCCTAGGGGGCAGGGACTGGCTTTTGCTTAATAAATGTTTATTGACTGACTGTAGAAGATACTTACAAAGAATCATTGAACTTTTTAGTCAATATGAGATGATTACCTTTGCCAAGAATAATTCTACTTTTGCTTGATTGTATCCTTCCTGTGACAGAAGCAGAATCCTAGAATCTCAAAGGCTGCCTACTATGGCCAGTACCTAAAAAAATCTTCAACAAATGGACATCCAACCTTTCCTTGATGAATTGTAGTAGATGGCACTTGCCATCTCCCTAGATGGTCCATTCCACTCCAGGATAAATCTAACTAAATTTTTCCTAGTATCATACCTAAATCTGCCTATGTACTTTTCAGCTATTGTTCTCCTTTATGTCCTCTGTGGACAACCAGAATAAATCTAAGTCCATTTCCTTATTATTCTCTTCAAATACTCGAAGGCAACTATTATTTCCCTCTTTGATTTTCTCTTCTACAGGTTAATCATTCCAAGTTTCTTCAGCTATTGATCACAAAACAAGCTTGAGTCCTTTCATCCTGATACTCACAGTCTTCATGTTATCAATATCCCTTCTTTGTTGTCTAGAATTGAGCATAATATTTAAGATACGAAATAGCCAAAGAAAAATGCATTATAATTCTACCTCCATAGTACTGGACCCTATGTTGCATTTAAGGTGGCTCAATGAATAGAGCACTGGGCCTCAAGCCACAAAAACCTGAGTTCAAATTCAGCCTCAGAAACTTACTGTGTGATCCTGGGGAAGTCACTTAATCTCTATTTGCCTTAACATACTGGAGAAGGAAATCACAAGATAATCCAATATCTTTACCAATAAAAACCCATGGAGATTATTGGTGTGATATGAAACGGGATGACAAAGAGTCAGACACAACTAAATAACTGCACAACAAGATCATATTAGCTGACTTTTTGGTGGCCATATCAGAGAACTGACTCATATTGAGTTTATATGCCACAAAACCATTATATCATCTTGTTATATACTCTAATTCAGTGTTTGGTTTCTGTTTAGAATGTCTGCTGAAAACAACACCAGTAGTTTTATTCTTGGTTTATTAGTAAAATGACAGCACTAATTCATATCACACTGGCTACCAAACATCTGTCAGATGGCAATGAACATAATAGGGTACATATTACAATTTAGCTTTCCTAAATAAATAGGATTTTTTCCACTGGCACAGTTTTTGCTGTAAAGCTCTCCAAATCCTATTCCAAATGCCAAAAATCAGTGTCATGGAGTATTTGCCATCAGATTGTATAATTGAAGACAGTATATGTTATTTAAAGTTATACCTAACTATTTTAATCTATAAAATTACATCAGACAAAATTCAGGAAAGAAAAAAAAGAAAAGAAAAGCCAACAATATAGAAATATTATGGCTAAAGTTTGCTATTTTAAATAACTCTTCTTAGGAGTTGTACCATAATTCTCCATTTCCACTAGAAATTAAAAGTGTGGTTATAAAAGAAGACTAATTAGTTCAAATGATCATAGATTAAGAATTGTAAGGGACCTTGTAGTTCAAGTAAAGACTGACATCATCATTTCATATTTCAGGTGAAGGAAGTGAGGCTCAAAGTATAATTCTATGAAAGTCCATGAAGGTTGTAAGTAGTTTTCATTTCAGTCAGAATCATATAATTTTTAATGCTAGGAAGATTCTTAGATGTCATCTACTCCAAATATTGTAAAGGCAAACAAAGTGGGACTTTTTCTGTTTTTTTTTTCTTTTGGAGTGCTTTCCAGTAGCAAGACAATCAGGTGACTTTGATTGAGTCTTGCCTTTGTAGGAAGGCCCACATCCTATCACTAACTAGGTGTGAGGTCCCAGGCCCACACTCTTTTGCTAGTTAGGTCATGAGAAGTATGAAACCCTCAGGGCCCTAAGGAGAGGTGTGAAGCTCTCTGACCCTGAAAAGGGGTATATATGCTGTGAGGTTAGAATTTTGTTTGGGGCTCACTAATTGGAAAAGTGTTGATGTGGAGACTCTGGGTAGCCATTAAGGAGCCTTCCAGCTTTGAAAATCCAGATGTTGGTGCTTCTCTCTCTTGTAACTATGTGTGCACAGCTTTCGTCAGACAACTAGAAGCCTATACGTTGGTTTGTGTTATTTGCTCTGTTTATATTTTCTCTGTAATTTCTGTTTGTATTTGCTGTCAAATTCAGGGTGATGGCTTTTTCTCCCAAACTAAGTGAATGATATGTGTATGTTTGAGTAAAGTGAGACTGTAAACCTCTTTGAGTTGCTTTCCTTAGAAAAGCAGATCAAAGAACCTGTGCTAGCAGCCCTTGTGTGTGCTGATGTTATTGGATTTACACAACCACAGTGGCTGCAAGCAATATTGTTGTTACAAACACATATCCAAAATAGGAAAATTCCCTACAACTTTCTGAATATGCAGTCATTCTGGTATTCTTAAACATCTCAAGGGTTGAGTACATCTCCAAATGAGGCAGCTGGCAGCACAGTGGATAAAGTGTGGGGCCTGGCGTCAAAAAGAATTGAGTTCAAATTTGACTTTACATACTTGGTAGCTATGGATAAGTCTTTTAAACTCCATTTGCCTCAGTTTCCTCAGCTGCAAAATGTGAATGATAATAATACTTTGCTCAAAGTGTCATGAGGATGAAAGGAGTTAATATTTCTAAAAAGCACTTAGCAAAATGTTTACAGATAGTAGACACTGCTTAAATACTTATTCCCTTCTCATTCTTCTTCCCTAAAACCAGATTGTTGTTGGTGAGTCATTCAGTCATATCCAACTCTTGGTGACCCAGTATGGGGTTTTCTTGGCAGAGATACTTGAATGTTTTATCATTTCCTTCCCGAGTGGATTAAGGCAAACAGAGGTTAAGTGACTTGCCCAGGTTTACAGAGCTAGTGATTGTCTGAGGCCCCATTGAAATCAGGTCTTCTTGACTCCAGGCCCCTTTCTCTATCCACTGAGCTATCTAACTTCCACAGATACTAGATAACCCACTCTATGTCCTGATAGGTCTAGATAATATTTTTTTTTCTTTTCTTCGAAAATCTACCTCCTTTTAGCTTCCACTTATAGAGGTTGAAACAGTAAATTTGAAATTGAAGTAAAAGTCAACTTTTGACAGTGCTGGTATACAAACAGATTTCAGAGAAGCACAAATACCAAGAGATATTTGTTGAAAAGCTAGAATCTGAAATGCAATCTAGGTAAGTAGTCATTCTTATCAATTGTGACTTATTCAGAACATAACATATGAATAAACATTGCTCTATATGTTGGGGCAGGCATAGCCTCAACATTACAGCAAGAACTAAACAAATTATTTTTTATGATATTGACATGCGTATTATCTTCATGAAACTCTGTTTGCCTTTACAAAACAATGGGATCAAGTGAGCAATGTGAACAAATAAGTATCATAACTTTAAAACCAGAAGGGTCATTAGAAAATAGTTAATTCCATCCTTATATTACAATGAATTCAGTGTAGGGAACTGACTTGGGTATGGCACACAAGGAAATAATTGGACTCCCAAGCAGTTTGATGTAAAATCCAATGAACTTCCCAGTATACACATTTCCTCAATGAACTCAGGCCAAAGGAAAAAAAAATCAACTCAGAAAAGGAAGAAAAGTATCGAACCTGACATTTGGCTCAAGTAACAGATTATAAAAGTGATTAATTCAACATTTAACTTAGAGAATGAGAAGGCTTGGGTAGACCTATTCACAAATTTGTCTTTACTTTGGACTTGTTATTATAGCATAGTAGATATAGTTCTGGTCTTGGAGTTAAGAAGGCCTAGATCCAATACCAAACTCTGATGCTTATTAAATGACTGCGGATAAATATCTTAACTTCTTTGGGTCTCTCAGTATCCTCTAAGATTATATGATGGACATAATAGAGACTAAACTGGACTAAACTATACAAAAAGGCTTTTTTAGCTCTAAATTTGGTGCTATACCACCATCCCCAGCTGACATATAAACTAAGGCTAAAAGCTGCAACTCTAGCTGACATAATAGGGATGATAGATCATTTTTTCTTTATTATATGTGGTCTACAAGTCCACATTTTTTTTACAAAATGGTTACAACAGAAGTTAGATAACCATATATTATATGGTTGAAAATATTTTTAAAGTTTTATGAATGATTTTTATTCATGATTAAATATTTTGGGTATAATATTAATTAACATTACAATTCAGATATTTGGCACAGGACCAAGTATACATATTATAGGGCCCTGCACTGGAGACTTACGCCGTGTTGACATTGAACCTTTCGCCATTACTCTTAGAATTATACTATCATGACTAAGTCTGAATTTACCTAAGTTCATAAGATGAAAATTCAGTGAAGCTTCATTTAACACTTGGAAATATTATAGATTCATAGAATTACAGAGTAATAGAACTTCAATATAGGAAAGGAACTTCAGCATCCAACTAGGTCAAACTGTACATCAAAGAAATCTCCACGGTAACATACTCAAGTAGTAGCCATTTAGTCTCTGCTTGAAGGTATCCCAGGTAGGGGAACGCACCTTCTCTTAAAGCAGTGCATTCATCTTTTCATGGTTCTTATTTTTAGTAAGTTATTCTTGATGTCTCCTGGGGATAAACAGAACAATCTTATCCCTCTTTCTTGTGGCAACCCATCACATACTTGAAAACAAGTATAATAACCCCTGTGGTGTCTTCACTTCTCCAAGTTAAGAGTGACTGTTCTTTTAAGTAATCTTCCTATGCCATGAACTCAAGTCTCTTCACCATCCTTGTCACTCTTTTCTGTTCACTCCACACCTTATCAATAGCCTTCTTAAGCTACAATGGCCACAACTGAACATAAAATGCTCCAAATGATAAGGGTAGAGTACAGTGACACAAGCACTGCCCAGTTATGGAAAGTTCACCCCCTCAATGCAGCCTAAGATCATATTTGCTTTTCTGGTTGTATATGACACTGCTTATTCCTATTAAAACTGATGTACATTAAAACACCCATCTATTTTTTTCAGTGGTCTCACCATGTCTCCCTATAATAAATTTGTGAAGTTTCCTCCCCTCTTTTTAGCTGTGAAAGGTTTTACATTTATCCCTAAGTATTTTCATCGCTTTAGTTTCAACTCTAAATTCCACCTTGTTTAGATGCTTTTGCATTCTGACTCTATCATCCAATTTGTAAGATATTCTTCCCAGCTTTCAAATTTGATGAATATGCCATCTCTGCCTTTTTGAAAATCATTGACAAAAATGTCAAATAGCACAGGGCCAAGCATATATTTCTAGGGCATTAGAATGGAGACTTACTGCCAAGTTGACATTAAACAATGTATTCACAACTACTTTTTGAGTCACACTATCAAAACCAATTATGGATTCATCTAATTATGTTATTATCCAATTCCTTTCTCGTCATATTCTAAGGGAGAATAATATGAAATGCTTTATCATAAGCTTAGCTAAAATTCACATAAATACAAAATTCATATAAACTCTTATAAAATTCATAGATTTCCAGCATTCTCCTTATCTACTTATTTAGTAATCATGTCCAAAAAAGAAAAGAAGTTTATCTGGCATTAACTGTTCTTGATGTCTAAATCAGTGTTTTACTATACCATACATCACTGCTAGGCTTGTAATCTCTTTGTGGTTTGGTAGTCTATCTAATCAGATTCTCCAATTCCTCTTTATGTCCAGGTGGTCTGAAGAATAATCTGATAACGAAAGTCATCTCTCCTCCTTCTAGTGACCTTCACAGAAATAGTTTTCATCATTTCTCCCCACTCCAATTCATAGATTTCCTCACGCAATCATACCTTCGTAATATATACCTCTCACCATTCTTTCTTTTTATATCATTGTTCTTTGGAATGAGATATACCTGTTCAAAGTCATGGGTTTTGTCATGGTTTTCCCCTCCCAAAATAAAATTTGGTGAAACCCAGGAACTTGACAATTTTTCTATAACAAGCAGTTCTAATATTTGATGACTGCATTTGTACTCTAACGCTTCAATCTTTAACATGACATATGAGAAGGTGGAAAAGAAACATAAGATGAAGATAGTGAGCAGGCCAAAAACATACAAAAATCCATCCATAACTGACTTGAAAGAGTGTTACAGGGATTTATGGATCAGTTTTCAAAATATCTCAAAGAGGAAGAATAATAATTAAACAAGAAGAAAGAGAACATTATAATATTTAAAAAATAAAACATTAGCAACGTCTCAGTTTTTCATTTTTATAAGAACTTTATGAGAATGATCTATACATGTATTGAGAAAATACATGATGAAAATATGAAAAGGTAACATAATTTTGTATAACAGTTCACATTTTCACAGTCTTTCAATTTAATGGAAGGAATAGAGGTTACAAAAAATCCTACATGTTTATTTTGGTTGAATTGACTCAATAGAGTATAGTCTTAAAGGCTTTATGGCAAGGTATTTTCCATAAAACAATAAAATAGGGCAGATAAATGACTCAGTAGATAGAGTGCTGGGCTTGGAGTCAATAAGAACTGAGTTCAAATCTAGCCTCAGACACTATCTGTGCAACCATGGGCAAGTCACTTACCTATTTTTGCCTTAATCTACCATGGATGGTAATGACAAACTAAGTCATTATTCTTAGAGAGAAACCTCCATGGACAGTGTGGTCCATGGGTTCATGAAGAATCAGGCATGAATGAATAAGTAAATAACAATTTTTTAAAAAATGTTTTCAGATGCTGTGATACAGACAACAACAAAAATACCTTTTCACAATTTCCAATAGTTAATAACAAAAAATATCACAAGGCAAGGAAATACCCATCTTATCCAAATAGGATAAATCAAATAGATGATAAATGTCTACTGCTCAGGTTATGTTATGCAATTGGTTGGATAGTACACTGAGTTACTCTGTCAAGACAGTTGCTGTGGAAAAGCACTGCAGATGTACTATGAGCAGGATTTAGAGATAAATAGGAAAACTTAATGGACTGCATTTGGAAAATTGGGAAGCTTATTTAAAAAGATGTCCCAATGATTCCCCTACCTTCCTTCCTTCCTTCACACTCCCTCCCTACCTCCCTCTTTCCTTCTTTCCTTCCTTTCTTCCTTCCTTCCTTCCTTCCTTCCTTCCTTCCTTCCTTCCTTCCATCCTTCCTTCTTTTCTCCTTTCATTATTTCCCTGCTTTATCCCTATTGCAACACTCTCTTCCCTCCCACCACACCTAGGAAAAAGAAAAAAAAATGCATTTTCAGAAACTTGTATAGTCAAGCAAAGCAAATTCATACATTGGTTATATCCACAACAAGGATAGCTTTTAAAGCTTCAGGCTAAAGTTAACATCTACTTTAAAAAGAAAAACAACAACAAGATGTACACAATAGAGCTGAAATTTTATGCCAAATCCTTTTTCTCTTCTACTATTTACATGGAAACATCAATTTTATTTCATGCTTCAGAATAAAAACAAAATTTTAAAATTTTTGTAGTGCTTTTGGTGATGTCCTATGTCTTCTGCCTCAAAATGTCTGTCCCTCTGTCCCTGCCTCTCTGGATCTGTTTCTCCATCTCTGTTTCTGTCCATCTGGTCTTTATCTCTGTCTACATCTGTCTCTGTTTCTCTGTGTTTCTCTCTCTCTCTCTCTCTCTCTCTCTCTCTCTCTCTCTCTCTCTCTCTCTCTCCCTCTCTCTATCCATATTCTGTTGATGGTGTTATATGACTAGCATGAATACAATAGAATGGAAACATTTCAAATAATAGGTAGCCCAATATACAATGGAGAATTTCCTGTATATAAATAGGCAGAAGCTATTTTGAATGATGACGAGCAATAGTTTTTTTTATAAAAAATTGAGAAACGAGTTGGACCATTTAGTTAGAGAGGTTAAGGGATAAGAGATATACATCGTAAGTATGACATTCTTCAAACAATGGCAAAACAATGAGTTGGAAGTTCCCCCCAGGATACTGTATAGTTCTTCTATGGAGGATCTTTATAAGGTCATGGACACCAATTGTAAAGGATTAGAACGTTTTGATGGATAGAAAACTGGACCAGTGCAGTAAGCAGTCCCATTCATATTCTCATAATGGGTTTCATTGAAGTTTCAAAGCAAATAAGGCTTCAGCTTATTTTTCAGTGTTTTCTAAGAATAATATGTAAAGAGTGATACTGAGCACCGTTTAAAAAATAACACTGGTTTAGCAGACTTGAACATTTTGAAGATTTGCTTCCTGTTATCACTGAACTCAGACATAAGGTCTCAGATATAGTTCTTTTCTTGCATCCAAGCATTTCCTTTAAAAGATTTAGTTTCAATAAATAGCTCCTAAAGCAACTTTTGCTATGCATGTCAGCATTATGACATGTAGGAAGAATTTAGGCAAGTGTGAAATTCTTAAGAAACGAAAATTCTGATTTGGGAATGCTGAAAACTTTCCTACTTTGCCAAGAAGGACTGATAGATAACGTGGCCAAGGCTGAAATGTGTTCAGCATCTTATTCCTGGATAAATGCTGCCATTTGGTCCCCTCCTACATCTGAACAGAATGACAGAAGAAGACTGTAACATCCTACACATACCAGCTGTCCACTCTCCCACCCTCCTCTCATTCCCAAATGCAGTTCTTCCTTGCTCCTAATATTTTTAAAATGTTATTTTAAGAAAAGGGGTATGGCTTAATGTAAAAAAAAAGGGAAGCCAATTAAATGACCACCAAGTCTTAACTTATGGTACAGAAATTCATGTATATTTTCATACAATATAGGTCACTCTAGATTAATAGGAAGCTTTTTTTCATTCCCAAGAATTGTTCAATAATTTCTTTAAAAATACCCAAATATCCCTAAAAATATATTTAACAATATCTAAACTCAACAAGTCCACCCCACTAGTTCTACAAACAGAAGGGTAAAGTTATAAGTGTGGTTTTAGTAGAAAACAAAATCAAATACAGATCAGCCTCTTCTACACAGAGAGACTCTTCTTAGCTGAAAGGAATGTGTGTGTATAGCTTTGTGTAAACACACACAGACACATACAAACTCATATATATATATATACACACATATATATGTACATATATGTATATGTATATGTATATACATACACATGCACATATATATGTACACATACACATGCATATATATGTATTCATATATATATACACACATATTTCCCAGCAGCAAAGATGTGGGATGAAGTAAATAACTTTCTGAACTCTAAATTCAATTTAAAAATGACAAGATAAATATTATTTTGAACAGAAGTTCAATAACTATCTGCTGAATAATGATTTGCTTTTATGTTTGTGGTCAAAAATAAATATTGTATGTGTGGAATGAAGTAGTTACTTCTAAATAATAATCCAAGAACTAATTATACTAAATTATACTAAAAATAGCTTTTCAGAATCAAATCAGAATCAAAAAAGGATATTAACAAACTTCCCTCAAATCTCGAATTACTAACAATAATAAGAAAGAGTGTGGCAAACTACTAATGATAAAACAAATGCAAATCACAACATCCATGAGGTTTTACCTCATACATTGTGAGCTGGCAAAGATTACAAAAGATAGTATTAATAAAATGGAAATGAGTTGCTGAAAGATAGTCATGATGTAAATGTAGACTGTAAATGGATACAACAATTTCGTGTAGCACATTGAAATTGTAAAGTGCCTAAAAGGTTTGTAGTTTTTGACCTTCAGATCTAATTACTGGGATAATACTCCATTGAAAAGAATAAAGTCAGGGGGCGGAGCCAAGATGGCGGCTGGGAAGCAGTGACTGGCGTGAGCTCCCCAACAAGTCCCTCCAAAAACCCATAAAAAAAATGGCTCTGAACCAATTCTAGAGCTGCAGAACCCACAAAGTGGCAGAGGGAAGCAGGGCTCCAGCCCAGGACAGCCTGGATGGTCTCTGGGTAAGGTCTGTCCCACACGGAGCTCCCAGCTCCCAGCCGAGGGGAGTGTACAGACCAGACGCAGACCTACCAGACCAGGAGACGAGCGGAGAGTGCCCTGGCATCCTGAATTACTGAGCTGTGGCATCTTCCAGACCTCTCAACCCACAAAGAGCAAAGACATCACAGAAGGTTAGTGGGAAAAGCTGCGGGACTGAGTTTGTGGTTTGGCCACCACCCCTGGGGCAGCAGAGGTGGGGCAGCTTTAGAACTACAGCTGCAGTTGCTTCTGGCCCCAGGCCCACCTGGTAGGAGGAATTAAGTGGCTGATCAGAGCAGGAGTGAAGAGCCTGCTGAAGATTAAGCCTAGTCCGGGTAGGGGGTTCTTGGGGAAGGAGGAGTGCTGGTGAGGCAGCGCATCCGCCCAAGTGTGGAACATAGAACTCTTTAGTCTATAAGCAGCCATACCCTGTTGAAAAACTCAAAGGTTAATTAAGTTGGATGG
>CM053625.1:201511218-201583453 GCA_028646595.1 Phalanger gymnotis
TGATGTGTATAATTCATGAGACCTCAGTATTAGGGTAGCTTAAGAGAATATGCATATATATGCATATACATGTATATGTATATACATATGTATATGTATATATATATATATATATACGTATATATATGGAGAGAGAGAGAGAGAGAGAGAGAGAGAGAGAGAGAGAGAGAGAGAGAGAGAGAGAAGCTATGATATCTAAAAAAAATAAAATCAAATTAAGGGATGAGAGAGGAATATATTAAGAGAGGGAGAAAGGGAGAGATAGAATGAGGTACATTATCTCACATAAAAGTGGCAAGAAAAAGCAGTTCTTTTGGGAGGGAAGAGGTGGCAGGTGAGGGAGGATGAGTGAATCTTGCTTTCATAGGATTTGACCTGAGGAAGGAATAACATACACACTCAAATGAGTATCTTTCCCCACAGGAAAGAAGGAGGAAGGAGATAAAAAAGGGGGACAATAGAAGGGAGGGCAGATAGGAGGACGTAATCAAAAGCAAACCCTTTTGAAAAGGGATTGGGTCAAGGGAGAAAACTGGATAAAGGGGATAGGATAGGAAGCAACAAAATATAGTTAGTCTTTCACAACCTAAGTATTGTGGAAGGGCTTTGCATAATGATACACATGTTGCCTAAGTTGAATTGCTTGCCTTTTTAGGGAGAGTAGGTAGGGAGGAAAGAGGGGAGAGAATTTAGAATTCAAAGTTTTAAAAGCACATATTCAAAAAGAAGTTTTTGCATGCAACTAGGAAATAGGATATATAGGCAATGGGCTATAAAAATCTATCTTGCCCTACAAGAAAGTAAGGGAAAAAGGGATGGGTGGTGGACTAGGGTGATAGAAGGGAGGGTTGACTGGGGAATAGAGCAATCAGAATATATGCCATCTTTGAGTGGGGTGGGGATCGTAGAAATGGGGAGAAAGTTTGTAATTCAAACTCTTGTGAAAATTAATGCTGAAAACTAAAAATATTAAATAAATAAATATATAATGATAAAAAAAAGAATCCATCACTCAACTTAGATGCTATTTCAAGAAAACAAAGGAATCCTATCCACTAGGATTGAAAAGAGGAACTTAACCTCTGGCTAACTTTTCTCCAGCTGCCAGAAAAGGGAATTTGGCCTCTGGTCAACCCCCATTTCTGCTAGAAAGTGGACTTAGGCTTTTGATTTTGTAATCTTATGATTATTTTTTTCTTCTAATTTATCTGCTACTAAATTATGAAGACTTCTCAATCTATCTCTTTTCTAAATCTGTAAGTAAACTAGACTTAAGAGACTATCTTCATTAATCTGGTTTAGCTGTTAGGGATAGCTTTTCTCTAAAACAAAAAGAGGAATTAATTCTATACTTAAATTAAAAATTAATCGAAATAATCAGTAATAGCTGATTTCATTATCAAAATGTTACATAATGTATGGATATGTGCCATTTGTGAAAGAAAAGACATCTATACAATATGGGTGAGAGTAACTGCAACAACAATGCTACTTGCCACTACTGTTCTTGTGTAAGGCCAATAACACTAGCACACAGGAGGGTGGTAAGCACTTCTTTGACCTCTCTTCTAAGGAAAGCAACTTAAAGGGGTTTACAATCTCACTTTAATCAAACATACACATATCATTAACTTAGTTTGGGGGAAAAAGCAAGCACCCTGAACTTCAGAGAGTATACAAAGCATATTTTATATAAACAGCAAACACACAGAGAAATCAACAGACAGGCTGCTAGCTGTCTGACGAAGGAATTACATTGTTACCAGAGAGAGAGGCACCAACATTTGGGTTTTCAAAGCTGGGGGGCTCCTTAACAGCTACCAAGAGTTTCCACACCAACAATCTTTCAATGAGTGTGCCCTCAAAGGCAAAATGCTAACCTCTGAATTTACATACACTTCTTCAGGGTCAAAGGGTATCGTAACCACGAGACTCAAACACACATAACTTAGGCCTTCTTGTGACTTAAATGCTTGCTCAGCGTCAGAGGGAATCACAACCATGCACTCAAACCCATGTGAACTAGACCTTCCCTTGATGTAAGCAGGCCATCAACAACTGCCAATTCAATCAAAGATTCCTTAGTGCTGAGAAGCACTCCAAAACAAAGTCAACATAAAGTCCACTTTGCTTGTCATTACACTTGAAAGGCAAAACTCATCAAAGGTATTTGATTACCTCAGCATTCCAAAAAAGAAAACTGTAAAAAAAAGTCTCACCCTAATAGAAATTTACCAGCACATATGATGTCATATCTAAAAGTATATAGGAGTTAATCTTTATTGTCATGGGGAAAAATGTTCTCTTTGCTAATAACACTATCCATTCCAGTCTTATAATAGTTCCAATTTTTGCCCCTTTCCATATATTCCCATTGCAACAGCCTTAACATAGACCCTCATTTTTACCTTCTCAGTATATTATATTTTCTCCCCACTCCAACCAATCTTCATGTTACCTCTGCACTAATCTTTTGCACAGATATTATGATGTCACCCTTCTGCTCAAAAATTTTTAGTGATTCCCTAATGCCTACCGAATAAAGTTTAACAACCTTTGCCTGACATCTGATGTCTTTCAAAATTATCTATCAGTGTAACTTTACATCTTCATATGATTTTAGTTCCCCCCATATATCCTGTGTCACCTAACTGCATTACTGCCTTTGAAAACAAAAACATGCTCTGTTTGTTAATCCTTCATGTTTTATGTTCTCCTCAAGTTTGTAAAATGTCCCTCTTTCCTACCTCTCCTATTAAATTCCTACATATCATTTAATGTTTAACTCAAATGGCAACTTGTGCATGAAATTCTTCTGCATATCCCCACCATTTATGCCTCTTCATTACACAGAACATTTTAGTATTTTCTTCCATTTCTTTTGGTAGTACTACAGGGTTGCTGAGGTTTGTTTAAATTTAAAATTCTGTAATCATGATTCTTATATATGCCTGATATATTAATTTATATCATAATCTTCTCAGTTTGTCAAATTGTCCTTCTTAGACTGTAAGCTCCATCATGGCAGGCTGTAGTTTTATTTTATTGTGCCTTGCACAATAGTCTGAAAACAAAGACTGAAAAGAAAATATTTAGAGCATGATTATTTAGAACACAATTAAAGCTCTGTTGAGACTTCTTGGTGCCTAAGGAATTTATTTGAAGAAGCTTTCTCAGTATGCCACATCCTACTACATAATTCCCATCTCCTTTTCAGCACCTACCCACTTCTAGCAATGCTTCTTTAAGAAATCATCCAAAATCCAAACTTGTCTCACTTCAGCCTCGGGGCCTTCTCCAAAGAAACCTGATTTGCCCAAAATATTCTTTCTGACCTAAGTTTTTCATATGTCTATTTGTTCTTATTGTTTAACCAGTTCCTCTAATCCCAAAGCCCCTATGTTTCTCTTGACTGAGTAAAATGAAAACTGATGACTTTTTCCTTGTACCACGAAAGACCAACAAGCCCTTTTCATGATTTCCTCCCGTTCCACTTCATTCTCCACTTTGTAATTGCTTTGCTTCTCAACACAAAATATTGTTTTCACTCATAGCAACTCATATTTATCCTCAGAACAAGACAGAGAGGGAATATTGTCCCATTTTAAGACAAAGAAACTAAAGCTTACATAGTTAAAGTTTAATCACATGTCATAAGTAATCAATATGGAATTAAATCTACATTCTCCTTGCTTATAATGAAGTAATCTTTATTCTTCATCATATTTACTTGGAGGATATCTATTAATCAGGAAGAGTATATAAAGAATCATTATCTATATAAAGAACATAAAATTCAAGAAAAAATAGGCATATGATGTCGAGTAATCAATTATTTTAGCTGACTGGTTAGGAATCTCAATATTCCCAGTATTTCATAACTCCTGTAAGAGGGGATGATGAAAAATAGGAACACTAGGATACTCTGTTGATGGAGGTGTGAACTGGTCTAACCATTCTGAAGAACAATTTGGAACTATGCCCAAAGGCCTATACAACTGTGTATTCCCCTTGACATAGCAATATTGCTACTAGATCTATATTCCAAGAGAAAAAAATCAAAGAAAAAAGGAAAAGGACGCAAGAATGTACCAAAAAATGTTTATAGCTCTTTTTGTGGTGGCAAAGAATTGGAAAATAAGGAGAAGCACACCAAGCATAGAATGGCTGGGCAAGTTATGGTACATGAATGTGACAGAATGCTATTCTGGATCTTCTATTTAGCTCTGACTTTCAAATACAAGACTCAAGAAAAACTTGAACAGGTAAACATGAAAGAGAAATCATAAGGGACTCAATAAGGTTAAATTGCTTACCTTTGTATATGGAAAGATATTATATGTATCTGCTAAGATCTTGATCTTTATTAGGGCAATTGAAAGGATACAAAACACATCCACATAAATCATCATCATTTCTATACACTACCAATAAAATCCAACAGGAAGAAATAGAAAGAGAAATTCCATTAAAATGACTGTAGACAATATAATCTACCTGCCAAGACAAACTCAGGAGTTATATGAAATCAATTACCAAACTTTTTATAGAAATAAAGACAGATCCAAACAGCTGGAGAAATATTAATTGCTCATGGATAGGTGGAGCCAATATAATGAAACAATAATTTTATCAATTATTCAGTGTCATACCAATCAGAATGCTAAAGATTTATTTTATAGAGTTAAAAAATAGTAATAAAATTCATCTGGAAGAACAAAAATCAAGTATATCAAGAAAATCAATAAAAAGTGAGAAGGAAGCCAATTTAACAGTTCCAGATTTCAAACTATATTTCAAACCAGTAATTATCAAAACAATCTAATAGTGGCTAGGAAATAGAGTGGTGGATTGGTAGAATATATTTGGTACACGAATAAAAGACCATAATAATCTAGTGTTTGATAAACCCCAAAGTATAAGCTTCTGGGGTAAGAATTCAATATTTGACAAAAATTGCTTGGAAAATTTGAAGGTAGTTTGGCTGAAACTAGACCAACATCTCATACTGTATACCAAGAGGTCAAAATGGATTAATGATTTAGACCTAAAAGATAATATTGTAAATAAATTTTGGCAGCACAAAAATATACCTTCAAGATCTATAGATAAGAGACTAGTCTATGACCAAACAAGAGTTAGTAGGTATTGGTAAAAGTAAAAGATAATTTTGACTACATGAAATTAAAAAAGCTTTTGCACAAACAAAATTGATGTAGCCAAATTTAGAAGGAAAACAGGAAACTGGTTAAAAATTTCAACCAAGGCCTCATATTTAGGGAACTGAACCAAATTTATATATAAAAAATAAGAGCTATTGTCTAGTTGATAAATAGTAAAAGGATATGAACAGGCAGTTTTCTGAAGAAATCAAAGATACCTAGAGTCACATTAAAATGATCTAAATTATTATTAAAGAAAAGAACGTCAAAACATTTCTGATATGACTTCATACCTATCAGATTGGCTAATATGACAGAAAATTGCTGGAATGGATATGAAAAAATTGGGACACTAACGAATTATTGGTAGAGATTTGAACTAATCTATCCATTCTGGTGAATCATTCAGAGTTATGCCCAAAAGGCTATAAAACTATGCATATACTTAGACCCAGCAATACTACTACTACATCTGTATCTCACAGAGTTCAAAGGAAAAGGATCTAGTTTTACAAAAAAAAATTGTAGCCAATCTTTTTATGATGGAAAAAAATTAGCAATTGAGGAGATGCCCATCAATTGGGCAATGGCTAAACAAGTTGTGGTACATGATGTAATGAAATACTATTATGGTATAAGAAATAATGAACGGGATGGTTTCAGGGAAAAAAAAATCATGGGAAGACTTATTTGAACTTATGCAAAGTGAAGTGAGCAGAACCAGGAGAACAATGTACACAGCAACACCAATATTGTAAAAATGATCAGCTCGAAACACTTAGCTATTCTGATCAAGATGATGACCCAAGATAATTCCAAAGGACCCAGATGAAAAATGCTATTAATCTTAGAGAGATAGTTGATGAATTCTGAAAGCAGATTGAAGCAAGCTTTTTAAAACTTTCTTCATTTTTATTATATTATTTTTTTCTTTTGCAAAATGGCTAATATGGAAAGTTGTTTCATATGACCATACATGTGTAACTGAAATAAAATTGCTTGCCTTCTCAAGTTGGAGAGAGTGGCAAGAGGAAAGAAGAGAATTTGGAATTCAAAGTTTTACAAATGATTCTTAAAATTTTAACTTATAATTGAGAAATATTTAATGAAATAAATATTTGAAAATTTAAAGAAAATTAACTAGTAAGGGAAAAGTCTCCTTTGATCCCTTTCTATAATGTTTCATGTGTAGAATATTTCCTACAGACAGACGAGCACCTTACTACTAGGTTTAGCCTTCCTATACCTCTAGTTAATTAAGTGAAGTTTCATCTCTGAAAGTGTAAAACAATTTGGGTCCTATTAAGTTTTTAGATAGACAGATAAATAGCTATAGATATATAGATATGGATGTATATGGGAGATATTTGTATATGGGAGATATTGCCACAGATCATGGAACAAAATCTTATTTGCCTACCATCCCACCCACTCTCAACCAAAAAGAGTGTCTATAAAAATTTTAAAAAAAGGTTTGTTTTTGTGGTTTAACAAACAGAACAGTTCCAATTTTTTCAAAAAATTTCCAAAGTCATAGTTGCTTTAAAACTTATTCAGCAAATATATACCAATAGTAGCAATAGTGATATTCTCTCCATACTAATAACATTTATATCCTTCTCTTGATCCTCCACCAAGCTGAGAACAAAAACACCTTATTTTATCTCCAAACTGTTTTCCCCAGAACAATTTGAGGAAGTTACCTAAAAGATATTTTCAAAAAGCACAAGAGTAAGTAAGCAGGAAAAAAAATGGACACTGACTGTCTAGAGATACAAATAAGAACTTTTTAAACTTCACAATCTTTCTTCAAAATCACAGTTCTTATTTAATGTTCTTCTTTCATTCATTAAATTCTCCAGCCAAAATTGCTTCTTCGAATATTCCTTGAATATGAAATTCCAACTCCATCCTCTTTGAATTTGTACAAACTTTCCACCATGACCTGCATTGTCTTCATCTCAGAATTTCAGTATTTTTATTTTTTCTGCATTCAAGATTCAGTCAATATTTAAAAACTCCTATATGAAATCTCACCTACTATAACCAGCTGGAAGTATTCTCTCCATTACAACTTTTTTCTAGAACAGTCTGTGTATCTCTGTCTTTCCTCCAAATGCATATGCAATATTCTCCATAATGAATTATTTTAATCTGTGTACATGTCATATCTTTCCCAAGGCGATAGAAGCTTCTCAAGAGGCTTTTTTTCTTTTCATTACATGTCCCTTGTCTACCATAGGATCTTATGCACAGTAATTGCTTAATGTTTGTTGAATTGCATTGGTATTTAGCTATTTAAATCAGATACTAACTCAGGGAAGAAAAAAGAAATCCAACAAATAATTGATTTTGGTATACACTTGTTAAACACTTACTATATGCTTAATACATTATTTACCTAATACAGTTATTCCTTCCACATCATGGGGGCTAACAGTGGTGCACCCACCTCAGCTACAAACTTTTTTGCCCCTCCCTCACTACCAGAGAAGAAATATGAATCATTATGATATTAAAAGATGAAATATGTTGATATTATACAAGTCTGTACATATATTTTATGCATTTCTCAACTTCTAAACTTTGTCTGTATTGCCTGCTGGCCTTTGAGTGTCTTCTGCAGATTTCTCAAAACTCCAAAAATTTTCCCATTTATTTTCTTATGCTGACCTACAATATATTTACACTGTGATGGGGAAAATTGTGATTTATAAAAGGTAATTGTATACCTTTCTACTCAAGGAAATGCAAAGTGGTCTTTTTCACATGAAATGTGCAGTCAGTTCTATGAACTGTTCAGAGCTCTCCTGTATATTTGGTAGAGAAAGTAAATTGATTCTGGTTGAGCTTATTCATAAATGTAATCATTAACAAAAATATATTTTCTAAGTTTTAATTTAAGGGTTTTTTTTGTATTTTTTTGTATTTTAGCTATCAGGACTCAAAGAGATATAATACAATGTCTCTACCTTTCTGGACCTTTCAGTCTAAATGAGAGAGGGCTTCTTTGTAAAGAAAAGAGAAACATTTTAATGTTTTATAACTATCAGATGAATGTGACAGAGATTTCTCATTCAAAATATATAAATTTATGAAATATTTAAAATAAATCTAACAAAGTTCACTCAGTATCTATATAGATATTATTGAAAATGTTCGGCTCAGATTCAATCTAGCTCAGTACATTGAATCTGGCCCACTTGTGAAAGCAGGCGTCACAAAGGGTGGGATTCCTTAAGACAACCCATTATGATGAATAGGGTCTCGAGCACCCCTAGAAACATATGGTTCTCTTACCATCATCATTTTGCTTAGACCTCTTCATTTTTGGTTCCCTGAGACCGGGAATACTGCTCATCTCAAGTTCTTCTCCAGCCAAGACTGAAAAGTGGTTTATGTTTGAGGCTATGGACCTGGGCACACCTTCTGAAGCTCAGAGGACAAGGATGGATGCCCTATCCAGAAATGCACACCCGATTTTCTCAATTCTCTCAGCACTAGGGAATGGGAAAACCTCAAAAATTTCTTCCTGACCTCCTGGGATACGATACTGTTTCATCACAATAGTTTGAGAAGGGGAGATGGGGTGAGCCCTGAATTCTCTCAGATCCTTTTGTTCCTGGTCCTTCCAAGCCTCCTCCTCAGATTCCTCCTCATCAGTTTCATCCCAAATGTCTCCGTCCCACCTATCTGGATCCCAATCCACCCTGGCTGCATCAATTATAACATGCACTTTCCTTTTGAAAAAAAAATGTTCGTTAAAGAAATAAAGAACAAGTAAAATTGCTGATAGAATATTCAGGGCCATGGTTGAGCCATGGCAACATAAAAATCCTAAAATCCTACTAATGTTAATTTATAAACTGTCTTTTATCTTCCCTTTATCACTCGTCCTTAATACAGTGCCACCTGGCACATAGTAAATGTTATTAGCAATTAGTCCAAATGCTGTTTCAATCATTCTCAACTGATTCCTTCTAATAGTACTAGTTAACTCAGAGAAAGACCACAAATATGGGTATTCCAGATATATGTGATTTTAAGTAAAGAACATAAATAACATAAAAGAAACCATATCATATACATATATATATAAGAAATGGCTTTGTTTAAATAGATATAAGGCAATAAAAAGGAAAGTGGGCTACCCTAATAGTCCAACAGACATGGCTTCACATCCTGCCTGAGAAACACATTTCTCTATCTGTTCTCTTCAGAATTTAACATTTATTTTACTTTGTTCTTCCAAATTACCTACCCAGCAAGTCACATCTCTAGGTCTTTTTGGGAGGAGAAGTAAATCTCAGCCAAATAAAGAGAGGCTCCTAACACAGAAAAAGAGGAAAAGACACATCCCCAAGGAAGAGCATAATGTTTTCCCTCATCCATGTAACGGTAATTTGTATTTTTAATAGTCTTTACTTTAATAGTCTTTACATGTAATTATGTGTATGTAGATATAGACATAGATCATATTGATAAACACGATATAGTTATAGATATGGTCTTACACATAGTACTATACTTTAAATACCTATAGTTTATGGCAGCTCATAGGAAGATTAGCCAGTTGCCTGAGACTTCAAGAGGTTAGATAATAATAATTAAGATTTTATGCTTACAAGTTCCTTTAAAAATATTATCTTACTTGATCCTTACAACAACTCAGAGGTATGTGTTGTTATTACTACCATTTTACAACTGAAGTAACTGACAATGAGAGGGGTTAAGTGACCTGCCCTGAGTCACATAATTATTAAGTATTTGATTCAGAATTTGAACTCATGTCATCCAGGCTCCAATTCTAAGACTTTTATTAAACCCTTTATCTGTATTATCTTTATCTATATTAAAATGCTGTCAAATAAACACTTTCAACATGTTTTCCCCAATAGGTATTGACAAAAATAATATATACATATTTAATATCAGATCTTGTTAAAGACCAACAAAACTTCCTATAGAGTTATAACTTTAATAAAGATACACAGTGCTTGTTCCCTATATATTATCCTTCAAACATTCTTGTACCACACATACACACACACACACACACACACAATCATGCAGTATCCACATTTATGTTACCTATAGGCAATTCCTGAAACAAGGAAAAAAATAACCAAATGCATGTGTGCATTCTGCTTTTATTAGTCGACTGGGTTTCTTAATTGGACTGATAGCAAATGACACAAGTTTCTAATATGAAAGCTCTTCTTTTCCTCTGAACAACATGGAAAGGCACATTTTCCAGCCAACCATCGTGGCCTGACTACCTTGGAGACATTTTAGTGACATTACGTGACAAAGGTATTATGCAGATTTAGTGCTTAGAGAAAGTAGTAGATGGATATAACCGAATATGAAAGCCAACAGTAACCATTAATCTCATAGTAAGCATGATATTTCTCAGCTACTCGATTACTTCCTGGTTGTCAGCAAGGTACTTAAAGGAAATTAACACTTTTAGGCCACTTGCTCCAGATTTAGGCATAGAGATATCCAGAGCTGTAACTAGAAATTTTTGCATCTGGGGAAATCCAAATCATATTCAGGGAAAGTAGTAAAATGTGGCATCAAAAGTCATAAAAATCTAGTAGGAGGAAGGTGAAAGTCAGGGCAACAATAGGGTATCGCTTCTTGGTGGGAGAAGCAGGCTATCTGGGAACTTCCTAGTTTATCCAATTCTTCTTCTGAGCCAGGTGCTGTATTAGATCCTTTCCTCTACTGAAGGACTTCAAATGTTGTCAATGTTCTCTAAGGTTAGTTACATTGGATTAAGCCCAAATCTCACTGTTTTACGTATAGTTCTGGTGGTAGTTATATGTAAGAAATTACCTAAATGAACGAAGAGAAATTTACCCAACCCAAGAAAATATTCTCTAAATCAATCTCAATGTGATTTCCATTTGAGCACAGTTTATATGCCTATATAATAGGAGCACACAACACTTAAAAAAATCTGTCATTTGAGTAGCCATCAGAAAGTCTATGTTCAAGAGGTGAATGTATGAGTGCCGGATAAAAGTTAAATTGCTACATCAGTATGATTTGGACCAAAAGACAATTAAACACAAAGCTGAGGAGATGAAAAAGTATTACTTCTATCATTTATCTTTCTATTTATCTATCTAATCTATCATCTGTCATCTAACGCATAGCACATATAGACTTACTTTTACATATATATGTATATATATATATAATATATATGTATACATACATATAAAGAGAAAAAATAATTTCAAGATTGATGGAATTCAACTCTAATGGCTATGGCCAGGGAAACATACTTTTTTGTACACCTGATGTCTTAGTGTCCTTTGAATTATAGAATGAATATTTCCCTATATAATGCAAACACCATTCACGTTAATAATTTCCTTTAGTAGATACTGAACTTTAATTATACACTGTCTACTTTTTGATTCATCACCAAGGGGTAGAATCATTTCATCTAAGAACAAAATCAATAAATACAGAAAGGCAAAAAAAAAAAATCACACAACCGAACTGTCACCAGCAATGCCATTTTTCAATTCAAGCTTCAACTTTGACAGAACACAAGTCCAAATGACATTTTCCTTTATCTAAGCATTCCAGACCCAAACAATTGTTCTCAACATTATCAAGAAAACATTTTAAAATTATTCTTTAAAGATCTCATTTCACACACCAGGTGTGCTCTTAATTGGTATTCAAAGCTTCTGAAAATACCACATTGCACTTCCAAAAACATAAGCCACTAAATCCAGAAAACTTTTTTTCTTGAGAGACAAAAAAAATCTCAATAGTATAAAAACTGATTTTGTGTTAAGTGATCCAAATATTTTGAGGAAAAAACCCAGATACATGTGTGTCATATTGGTAAGTTATATAAATTAGTGACTATCATTTCCAGTTTTATAACATTAATATAAAGTGATATTCATCAGACAAGCAGCATGGCTTCAGAGCTAAAACCATATTTACCAATCAAACCAAAATCCTACAAAACATGAACAGTATTCTCAAAAAAGAAACTAAACTAAATAACTTACCTTCATAAAGGGCTTTGAAACCTTGAGCACTCACGGCAAAGTCTGTAGTGAACCAGAGAGTAAGTATAGAGCCTGTGCTCACTATAGATGATGGCAGCTGAAATCCAGATAATCTAAATAAGAAAAAAAAATTGATAAGAATGGAAATTAGGAAATCGTGTATTTATTGATGACGTATGTTCTAATTTAGAATTCTAACTTGGTATCTTTGTGTATTTATCATATGTCCTGTGGAAATAATCATTGAACAATAGATGTTAGATATCATCTGATTCAGTTTCCTCATATTACAGGTGTGAAAATTGAGAGGAAGAGAAGGGGACTCAAGTTCACATGGCTAATGGTGAAGATGTGTCTTACAATTGACTTTTGGATAACTGAAGCTTACTTTCTGAGCCAAAAATGTATATATTTTCAGGTTTCTTGGAAGGAAATATTAGTCAAATATATTAAAATCTTGAATGATTTCTTAAAAACTGAATGAATTCTGAATAAAAATGCTGAATGAATACCTGAAGGTAATAATTAGGAATACTACTTTATTATCGCCATCACCATCATCATCATCATCATCATCATCATCATCATCATCATCATTATCATCCTTCAAGGTATTTCTTTAGTCTCCCTTCATTGTCAATTACCTCACACTTCTCACTGTTATTCTGCCCAACCATAATTTACCCTATCCTCTTCTTGCCTGTTACAATCAGAGAAACCACATGACCAAGACTGTTTGAAGAATACGCTAAATAAAAGTCAACAAAGCTCAGAAGAAATCCAAAAAGCCTGATTTTAGTGTCTGTTTCTGACAGCTATTGTAAATTGCCTTCAAAGTTTGGGGTGATGTTATGGAGGGCATAGGCTATCAGAAATCTCTCATCCAGAAAAAAAAAAAATTGTATTCTGTCTTCTCCAGGTAAATTATTTCCCAAGATAACAGCCTTATCTCTATTCCACAGTAAACTTTAATAATCATAGGCAAGATTTGATCAATTTTACCTATGGATTCTGAGTCAGAACAGAATATCTAGAGAATGTGCTGAAGACAGAGATGATGCTGACTGCAACTTACTTTGAGATTAATCCTAATTAAGAACAATTCTGGCTTGCTGGCATAGTCAATGCTTCTATATATTTATTATAGTTGCTACAAGTAGCAGAATCAATGTGTTGAAGCCATTCAACATCACTTATTATGTTCTAATGTAATCTAATGATGGATTAATAAAGAAAATGCCAGAGTTAAATGTCTAACAAAAATGAAGGTTCCAGCATCATATCTAAACATCAGATTAATTCACCCTCATGTTGTAAATGGAGACAATTGCATTATTTTTTGATAAAAGGAATGGTATTCTATCACTTAGTTATTCTACTGAATACAATTCTAGACTTAAATGAATGTATCTTGCTGTCCAAATAAGGCTATTATTATTCATAGTACTTAGAAAAAATCAAATAAAATGATTAAATATATTGTTAATTATCAAAGATAAAAACCAAAATCACACATTTCTATTTTCTCCTTCCTCTCTCCCTCTTCCTCCCTCCTTTCCCTCCCTCCTTTTTCCATTTCCTCCCTCCCTTCCTTCTTCTCTTCCTTCCTTTTTTCATATTTCTGTTTCTCTCTTTCTTTCCTTCTTTTGTTCCCCTCCTTTTTAGTTGTATTTTTTCCAACAGTAGATATTGGTGTTGTATCTAGCTTAGCATGGTATTTGACACATGACAGCTTAAAATTATTTTTCTACCACAGCATTTTTAACTCAAGTATTTTCAAAGCCTCCTATAAGTGCAAAGATTGGTGGATTTTCATAATCTGCCATGTAGGCCAAGAGGGGGTACTCATCCTGGGCTCCATAAACTTCTTTAGCATTTAAACAAATATATTTAGTATAGTTTTCCTTGCAATCATATGCTTTTTATTTTAGACTTTTAAAATATTATCCTGAGAAATATTTTGTTTTAAAAATCCAATTATTCTGAGAAGGCATCCATGGGCATTACTAGAGTAAGAGTATCCCTGACACAAAAAAGCTCAAGACTTACTGGTAAAGGTGATCACAGGATCATAAACTTCACACTGGAGGGACATCATTAGAGCCACCATTTGGTACAACCCTTTCATTGTACAGACAAGAGAAAAGACTCTGAAAGTCAAAGGACCTACCTAAGGACATACAGATGTGGAACACAATGCCTATTGAAAACAATGCCTTAATAAGCACTTAAGGAAGAGTATCCAAGGAAGGAATGTAAGGGAGTGTTCTTAGTAGTATGTCTTGAAAGCTTTAGTGTTGAAAGTGGGGTAGTTATTAGGGCCATCTTGATTTTCCTGAAGTCATTCCACAAGGCACTGTGGAATAGGCGTATGCCTATGAATAAAGGTAGATCTTTAAGGAGTTTCTCACATCTCTAGATATCTATTTATTTTACATCCTCAACATTCTATCTGTATGTAAAATATGTCAATGTATAAAAGATGTTTCATTTTAATAATTTTCTTTAATAATCCCCAGATGTTTTAAATACATTAAAATATAGCACAACTTTTTTTTACAACAAGGACTAAGTAATAGTAATATATAGTTAAGTAACCAAGATAGTGAGGAAATATTATTGATAATTGTAATTTTTCATGACACTTTGAAATACTCCATAGCCACATCATTGAGCTTCTTTAGTTCTTAAGATAACTTGGAATTTTCACTCAATCTAGAGTCAGTCAACAAGTGTGTCTTGAATATCTGGAACATTCACATGACTGTTAAGCTACATTACACAAATTAAGACTATAAGTGCCATATGGATATAGTCTGTCTAAAAAAGGAAATCAGTTATATTGGTAAGCTGGAACCTGATGGCACCTGAATTTTGATTCTGTTGTAATCCACTGAGTCATACTGGGTTCCCATATGGTATAGTCTGCCAAAGAGAGGCCTCTGACATTAAATTTTGGCACTTGATATGAAGATACTATGGGAAATCTATGGTACAACAAAAGTCATACTCATTACTATTACATATTTTGTTTTCTTTTTTTCTTATTGAGCAAACTATTCAGTTTGGAATTTCATCCCTTAGTTTCTCATACTTGTATTGGTCAAAATACTCCAATTACTTTGTTTTTCTTCCTTCCTTCCTCCCTCCCTCCCTCCCTCCCTTCCTTCCTTCCTTCCTTCCTTCCTTCCTTCCTTCCTTCCTTCCTTCCTTCCTTCCTTCCTTCCTTCTTTCGTTCCTGTAGATTGCCAAAGGCAATGTGTTCAAGTCCTATCTCTGACACATATAGCACAGTAGAAAGAGTTATGGATTTGGAGTCAGAAGACTCATGTTCAAAACTTTTTCCTGCTTGTGTGACCTTTAGCAAGTCTCTAGTTTCAGTTTCTTTATTTATAAAACTATATTAGATGACATCTGTAAGTCTCCTCCAGCTCTGAATCTATTAGCTTCCATTACCTTGCTGCCTAGGGGACAATGGGCAAGTGACTTAATATCGTTGGGTCCTAAATAAATTACTATAAGTTGCATATATAACTTTATCTAAAGAGAGCTATAACTCTATATACTATCGAGAGTTATAGAGATAGCACCTATCTTCCTTGGTAGAGGTAGATACCTCTCCAGGTATTTCCTATACTGATGAAATCACAGATGTGATCACCTACTACAGTGGATGACTAGGAGAGTGACCTTGAAATGATTTCATCTAGATTTTCCTGAAGCAATGGTTAGATGTTGCTCTTTAGGATATTGAAAATATGTAAATCAAATAATAGTTGAACTATAGAGATTCAGATCCAGCTAAATGATCAGATCCAAAGACTAGATTAACAATGTTTTGCTACATCTCTAGTGAAGTACCTGAGATTTTAGAAATTATGTGACTAAATATACTTGTGAATTAGGATGCTCAAAAAATTTAAAGATAATGCAAAAATGAGAAATGCATTTTGCAATATAGTTAAGACTCCCCCTGCCCAAAGTCCTCACTTGGTTATAATGATGGAGCAAAACTAGTATGATAAAATTTAGTAGAGATAAATGTAAAGTATTACATGGATTCAAAATCTCAACTTTACAAGTACAACATATGGTATGAAAAAATCTGGGGATATTGAGGGACAAGACTTAATCAGGGTATTGGCCTAGAATACCTCTGATATCCCTTCCACCTCTAGTTCTACTAGCCTTGTGATTCTATGAACAGTAAAACATATCAGCTAAAAAATTCAAATTAGTTTAGATTGTGTTAAGTAAACCAAACTGTGGAGCCTGTGTCTTAGGAAGTAAGATCATCATTGTTCTATGTACTGTATTGATTTTATCGGGAATATTTTCATCAGATTTTGGTGGCACATTATAGGAAGATCATTGATAAACTGGAGCATATCTCAGTTAGAAAGTGAAGGATCCTCTTGATCCTATCATATAGAGATCAGAGGAAGGGTTAGTATTTACCTTGGAGAAAAGAAGACTCAGGCATAACCTGAAAGCTATCTATAATAATTACAAGCAATGGGATGCTAGAGACAAATAATAAATTTTCTGAGAGAATATCTTTGGAAATCCGCAAATACTATAAAATGGGGATTGATTTATTGTTTCGTATATTGTCTAGACCAGGGGTGGGGAACCTGTGGCCTTGAAGTCATAAATGGCCTTCTAGGTCCTTGGGTGTGGCCTTTCTGCTGAGTCCAAGTTTTACAAAACAAATCCTCTAATTAAGGGGATTTGTTCTGTGAAGTTTGGTTTCTGCCAAAGGGCTGCACTTGAGGGCCACATGTCACCTCAAGGCCACGCGTTCTCCACCCCTGGTCTACACTTAAGAAAATGCTGATAAAGTAGATTAAACTTAAAAGTGTGTCATATATACCTTCTATTTTTCTGGAGAGTATGTTGTTTAACATGTATCACACATCTCAGATTACAGGGATATCATGTGACAGAAGTGATGAACTTTGTTTTGTATGAATACTAAGTGGAATTTGCAGAGATAGATTTAGTCTCAATTGAAGTGAAAAATTCTTAATAATTACAGCAAATTGGACACTCCCAAACTTCTAACAATTAGAACACTCCCAAAATGCAGTGGGATATTCAGGATACTTCAAGTTCTGAAAATTATATCAGACAATGGGCCATTGAAAAATTTGGAGATTCTTTTTTCCCTTAATAAGGCAAATTGAAGGGAAAAATAACAGATGTTTCTGATATTTGAAGAAATTATCTGTAGAAGTAGAAACAGACTTTTTCCATCATTCTCCAGAGGATAAAATTAGAACAAACGGATTACAGAAAGGCAAGTATGAGCTCAGAATAAAAATTCAATCACAAGTAAGAATGCCCAACAATGTGATACACCAACTCATAATGTATGATGCTCTTATTTCCAGTCCCAGTCATTGGAAATATTCTAACAGGAAGTGGATGACCATCTTTCAGAGATGTCTTAGAAGAAATGACTTCACTGAGTGGGAGAGTATTAGATTGTATCCATGCCTCCTTTCAGCTTTAAAAGTCCATATGATTATTAATTTTATAGTGACAAGCACACAGTGCTAACTACTGAGTTCCACACTTCTGTTCCAACATGCTCTCATTGACACATGCAAAAGCGTTCTTCCAATATCATCATGATATATGTCTTATTGAAACAGGTACTTCATTGGCTATGGGATTTCACCTGTCTATCGGTGATTGTTTTGTCCATTGAAAATGACACAATATTAACACATGAACCTTAATAAGTATAGCCTATCTTTTATACTTCTATACTTTTTCCCCTATTCCATCTCCCATTGCTATGTGTGACCCTACTGGGCATCTCCACATACTGAGACAATTCTTATTTCTGTAACAGCCAAGTTGAGCAGACCAGGAGAAGGTCCGTCTCTGTGCCCAGAAAGTAATTCTACTTGGAGATTTAAGAAAGGATATAACATAATTTTGAAAATTATTTTTGCCACTTTCTAAATAATTTGTATTGACAAGTTGGGAATTTTGAAGCAGTGGGGGAGGGAAGAAGAGGAGAAAGGGAATAAGCATTTATATAGCACCTACTATGTGCCATCAACTGTAATAAGCACTTTTTTTCCACAAATATGATTTCATTTGTTCCTCATGATAACCTTGTGTGATAAGTCATATTATTATTATTATTCCAATTTTACAATTGAGGGTAATGAGGCAAACAAAAGTTATGTGACTTTCCCAGGGTCATATACCTGGAAAATGCCTGAGGTTCAGTTTGAATTTAGGTATTGTCTAATTCTAGACCCAGGGTTTTATCCAAGGTACCATCAACTCTCTTCTAGAACAGATTCAAAAGAAAGATGTATAAAGGCCATGCTTCAGCTAAATATTAGAATAGATGTCCTGTGAAGCCCCTTCCAGCTCTTTGATCCTGTGGTTTTTTTTTTGCTTTCTTTTATTGTCAGGTGAATTATCTACCAGGACATCCACAAATGTGTGCTAAATGAATGAATGAATGAATGAGCCAGGAGAAAAAGTTAGGAAAGAAAAGGGAACAAGAGTAACAGTAAGAAATCAATTTTGTCGTCAATGAATAAGTGTAGTTAATGTCACTCTGAACATGTCCCTGTCTTTCTATCTTTTTCTAGTTATCTCCCTGATGTCCTGTAGAATCTCATTAGCTGTATCTTTTACTGAAAGAAAAGCAATTCCCTTCTCACATCTAGCTATCACGGTAAATGACAGAGCACACCTGCCAGAGATGAATGATTGTTAGGTAACTGAGAAATGATTTGTGGCATTCCTTCTATTTTCTATGTACATGTTCACTGTGCAGAAAACATGAGATTCTGAATTGAACAAGTTTATTTCTGCTTCCATCTCTCCCCAAATTGCTAGGATGAATTGCATTTGGAAATATCCAAAATATTTTTTGTTGTGCCGTACCAACCAAGATGTCCAAATCATTGTCAGGAATATAGCAACCCTGAATACTGTAAGTAATGATGTTTAAAGGGAAGAAAACAAATAAAAATGAAAACAATTCTCAGGAATATTCTAAGCAGAAAAAAGGCCCTGTGCAGATAGAGTTATGGCTATGAGGGTTAAATAGTAAACCATATAATTGGGAAACATATTCAATCCACAATCCCCAGTATTTTTATCTTCATACCAGCTGCATTACTCTAAATTATTAATACCCAAATAATGAAATAGATTTCAAAGTTTGGTTTAAGTAAATGCAATTCACATTTGATTATTTTTTTTCTTTCTGTATGAGAATCAGATGATTATAACACCTAGGGTTAAAAGTGGCATTCGAAACCATGCAAGTCCAGAGTTCTGATTTATAGATGAAGAAAGTAAGGGATGGTGAGATTAATTAAGTTGTCCAAATTCACATTGATAGTAAGTGAAAGGGCTAAGATTTGAACTCATGTTGTCTCAGAATAAATCCAGTGTCTTTTTCCATGTCATGACAGTACCATAGACAAGGTGACGATTTTTATTACACTCATACACTAACTAAAAAAACCAAAACAATAACAACAAAAACATAGACTTTATAATTTCAATTAGTGGTTTTCCTATTTCAAAAATAGATGAATATTAAAATGAAAGAGACTTTACACATCTCTAGAGCATGTGATAATACATTTTACTTGAGTGGTTAGTACATAAGGCAATAGCAATTGCCCTTGCCTAAGTTTATACACTAAAAGATTTTGCATGGAGAATAAAATATCTTATTTAATAAAAATCTGAAAAAATAGCAAAAATAGAGTTGTAAATCATGACAACCAAATGATTAGTTCACTATGGAACTTAATATATTCTAGACAGAATCACTGTTCAATGTTATGCAACATATTGAGCTCAAAGTGGACTATAGCCGCAGTTATCTAGTAGTAAGGATCAGTAACTGTGAGGCATTAAAAATGGATATTACAAATTTGGGAAAACTCTAAATCCATTACTGAAATAGAACTCCAATTCTACAATGTTTATCCCAAGTTCAAAAGTTTAACCTTAAAGTGTAATGACAGTCAAAAAAAGTTTCTTTCTGTGTCTTTCTGTCTCTCTAGATGTGTGTATGTATGTATGTATGAATATATGTGTATATATGTATATAGTTATCATAGACAATAAGGAAGTCATAAGAAATACTATATCTAGTGATTTTAATGGCCATGTCAATATCCCTAAAACCAAATTTCTATTTCATGATATTCATGAAAATAATATAAGTAGCAATCAATAAACCAGCACTTATTATATATACATTGATTATCTGAAGGGAGAATGTTATAAGTACTGGGAATTCAAAAGCAAAAACAGAATCTATTAGTCTGCCCTTGAGGAGTTAACATTTCATCAGGGAAGACAATATGAGAAGAGGAATTAGTTATCCTATTGCTTTGCAAATGGGTGGGATTGATAAGGATCACCGTATAGTAACACATTATTTCAAATATTTAAAATTTACTTAAAATATTTAATTGTAAATTCTTGCTAACTAGGCCATAACTATACTCAGTTATCAAATTTTCACAATATTTACACTTTGATAGGTTTTTTTGCACTCTTTACATTTCGATGTTTTGATATGTAGCCTCAACAGTCCTGTCCTAGGTTCTAGCTCTTGATTGTTGAACCATAGCTTACAATTTCTGTGATTTTTAAATATATTACTTAGAATCCCAGGTCCTTCAATGAGAAATCATAAATTCTTGATTTTCAATGATCAATGTTTAATCAGTGCATCAATTTCTTGATTAGATTGAAGCTGATAAACTCAACATGAGATGTAAGTAGGGTGAATACAGGTTCTTCACCAAATCCTCATTTACTAGAACTAAGGCTCCTTGTAATGTGGAAGAAGTACATTTAAGAAATTGTATTATATGCAATAAGAACTTCACAATTTATGTGGTGAATTGTAACATCATTATACTAATAAATGGGATAGGCTAATCTAGATTAATTTATCCATAGCCTATAAAATGAGACCTTTTGAGGGACACTACAAAATGTTTGAGATTGACAACCTAAGTGGTAATCATGCCCTTCTCAAATCAATTTTTCAATGCCACTGTTACTGTTAGAAATAGAAAATTTGGACAGGTATAGGTGAACCTGTTATAGAAAGGAATTTCTTCATTGTGGTTGCTCAGTTCTACATGTTTGGAAAGAAAATATTGTAGTCAAATGCATCATTTGAAAAATGTTTGGAGATGTCCTAAGAGATGACAAATCCTTCTGGGAAGAGGTTTATGAAACTTAATTTTGAAAGTAGCATCCTTTGCTAATGCTGATGCTTGATAGAGGGGACCTTCATGTTCAATATTCATTAACTGGCTGCTGAATCAGAGTTCTATGGATATACTAAAAGGACAACCCTTGCCTTTTATGCCTCTTCTCCTCTTGGTCTTAAGGCAAAATTATGACTCTGATATCTAGAGAGATGGTACGGTGCCATAGATTCACCTCATTACACAAGATGAGATATCCTGGGCCTTCTGGGCATGTTTGAGATTGATACAAGTTTTTGTATCCTTTCCTTTGGTACACATACTTTTGAGAACACAAAAGGCAGCCAGTGTGTTCCCAAAGAACCCAAGAAGATGGGTTTCAGTTACCAGAGCAGTTGTAGCAACAACAGAAGTGACAGCAGCAGGGATAGAAGCAGACTGGCAGAGAAGGGTCACCAATAGAGAGATAAACCATGAGAAAGAAAGATGCCCAATTTGTGTTGAAAAGTCTATTCTCAATTCAGGTAAAACACAAAATAACTAATGAGCATCCCTATTACAAATATAACAGATTTGTATATCTCAACTGATTTTAATTGTTTCATGATTCTTCATGATTAACTTTCTCTTCATGTGTTCAATTAAAATTCTTGCCCCATAAAAGGTTCATGTTTGTATTCTGGGTACCTTTTTCTCTGATCTCTTTTTGACTCCCCCACCTCCTCCCAACAATTCACTCTTTCTCGTTCTTCACTGGGGAAGATCCTGTAGACTTAAGCCAAAAATTACAATTGATCCCATGAATCTGAGATACAGGTGGAATTGAAGCATCAGTAGCCAAATTCCCTGCTTGATACAAGCAATGAATCCTGGGCAGCCTCTGAGGACAGGCAAATGAAAGGAATTTGTGAAGGTCACCAGTCTCTGCGGCCTTTGACTGATGGTGCTTTTTGAGCCACTGTACTACATAAATATCAGAACACTTTACAAAAGATATTATACTCTGTTGTATTACCTTTTTATCTGTTTCTGATATTTGAATACTTCATTATCAAATAGTAGAGATAGAATTATAGGATTTTAGAGCTGGGAGAAGCTTGGGGTATTAGCCAGTTCAAATCCTTACAGATAAAGCAATTAAAGTATTGAAAAGGGAAGGGGCTTGTTCCAATTATTTATTAGGGAAGTTGGGACTTAGATCTAGGTATCCTAATTATAAAGCTGGTTTCTCTTTCAGTTGTACCATCTCAGATTTTCCTTTGTTTAAACATTACTTATTTCTCCAACTAGGGACTAGGGACTGCAGTTATGATTTCTTTGGTATAGTATCCCAGCTTCATGGGCAGTGAGGTGGCACACTGTATAGAGTACCAGGCAGGGAGTCAGGAAGGGTCATATTCCTGATTTCAAGTCCGGTTTTAGACATTAGGTACATGACTCTGGATAAGTCATTTACCCCTGTTTGCTTCAGTTTCCTCATCTGGAAACTGAGCCAGAGAAGGAAATGACAAACCACTATAGTATCTTTTCCAAGAAAACCCAAATGGGGTCGTGAAGAGTCAGACACAACTGAAATGACTGAATGACAAAAATCTGAGCTTCAGAGATAGAATAGCAGTATTTGCTTGGTGGAGCGATGTGTCCATGAGACAGTATCAGAACAACGGTAAAGTCATGACTCTGCTTGTTAAAATAATAAGTATTAATTTATTAATAATTATATTAAATCAAGGTCCACAGTAAATGTCTTCATGCAAAACAATTTTATTCATAAATGTAACATTTCTCCAATTCCAGTAAAACAAGTTCAAATCTTTCAGATCAATATTTATTTATTTATTTTTTGGAACTTTTTTTCCATAAACGAGTAATTTCATGAATGTAGGTAGCTCCCAGTTTGGAATCTCCTTTAACTCATGCAGAATGGAAACCCAGCTATAACTTCTGAGTCTTGAGAGCTGACTGGCAGTATTCAGATGTTGAGGATTTTTCCCATTGTCATACAAGTAATATTGAATGCAAATCCTCCTGGATCCAAGATTCTACTTCACTCTGTCTTACTTGATTTTTCACTTTATTTTATTCAAAAGATTGAGAACTAGAAGAGATTTCAAAGTTCGGCTAGTTTCACTCCCTCATGAAAAGGATGAAGAAACCCAGATCACAGAGGCATAATTAAAGTTCATATCCCAAAACTTTCCTGTACTTGAAAACAGTCTAGTCTAAACCAGGAACAGAAGGTTAAGCATTTGTTTTTTGGGTAGGCTCCACTTATTCATAAGTAAAAACAATACTTTGTTCATGTTCATTTGTGTTCTTTTAACACAAGTACAAGTTGTATGACCCACAGCAGTAGCATAGCCGTCAATCACAGAAAACTACAGGTTGGCATCTCATGAGTAGTTATTGTCCATTTACAAGTTGAGGCATATTTTTCTGTCTTATAAAGTTTTTCCTAAGAACTAGAAGACAATTCACAAAAGGGCTTTCCTTTTAGATTTGCCTTTAGATGAAATTAGTAAATAATCTTTTAGCCTGTCAAGATCTATTTAGATTTTATTATGTCATCCATGTGTTAGCTATCCTTCCCAGTCTTGTTTCATTTTACAATCCCTCTAATCGGTTTTCCTGCCTTAAGTGTATCCCAACTCTCATTCCATATTCATCTACCAAAGTAATTTTCCTAAAGCATAGGGATGACACCATTGCTATGCTCAAGAAATTCCTGTGGCTCCCTATTACTTTAATGATCAATTGCCTTTTGTCTGGCATTTAATGCTCATTATAACCTAGCCCCTTAGGGCTTTTCTATTTTTCTTACATTTATTTGTTCCCACATTCTCTATGAGCCTGCTACACTGGATAACTTGCTGTATTCCTATTCGTTATGTAACTGTTACACACTACACTCCATTATCCATCTCCATGATTTTGTAATGGCTGTGCTATATGCCTAGAATGCTCTCCTTCCCAACCTCTGCCTTTCAGTTTCCCTTGATTCCTTTAAGATTCAGCTCAAATACCACCATCAGCAGTCTGCTTTTCCTCATCCCCCAACTGCTAATGTCTTCATTAAGATTACTTTTCACATATTTTTATATATCTTGTATATATCTAGATATTTACATATTTTCTTTCTCATTGGAATGTAGGATCCTTGAGAATGAAAATTTTATTTTGTCTTTTCTTTGTATCCCCCGCACTTAACAAAGTGGCTGTCACATAGTAAGCACTTAATGAATAATTACTGAGTTGACTTTCTTTATAACCTTAGGTATTATACAATACCTAGAACATACGTGTTTGATAAATACTTGTTATAACTGGCTGCCTGCAACCTGCATTTGATAAGAATGTCAACTATGCCTCATCCAACTCACTGGTAACACTTGAATAGCATAAGGTCAAGGACAGAACCTTGGGCACTTCACTGGAGATCTTTTTCCAAAAAAATTTAATGACTACTCTTTGAATTTAACTTTCCAAATAATTTCTTATCAGTTTTATGTTATTGGATATCTGCTCTACTTGTGAATAAAAATGATATCAAATCCCATGCTAAAGTCTAGGTAAATGATTAGAAACATTCTCCTAATCTCCAATTTAGTAACTATGTTTAGTAAGAAAAGACAAATGAAAGGAGCTTAGTTTAGAACTTTGTCACCATTACTTCCATGAATTCAGGGAACTCTGTGGATCATGTCTTTGAGCCTGAAATCTATGCCACTATGATCATCATGTTTATGTAAGACAATTCTCTAACCAGAAAACTGAGATAAAGAAATTCAAGGTTTACAAAGTGCTTATGAATATGCTATCATTCAATAGTTACACATACACATGAAACTTGTAACGTAGATACTAGGATTATTTATCTCCACTTTTACAGATAAGGAAAGGGAGGTTCATGGAGTTAGAGGTACTACTACCCATTGTCCTATGTCTCACAAATATTAGAGACTGTATTCCAAACAAGTCCCTGGGTCCAAAAGCAAAGCAAGAGAAGAACAGAGGATGATGAGGAAAAATTGTGTTTGTCTTAAGGAATCATTAGTGTGTGTGTGTGTGTGTGTGTGTGTGTGTGTGTGTGTGTGTTAATGCTTACCCTTTTAGAAAGCCCTTTGGAAAGCCTAAATGTATCCTAGCATATTTAAGGGTTTTTTTTTTCATGAGTTTGTCTAAACTTTCAAAACCCAATCCTTGGTCCCACAAAAGAAACCACTTTACAAATGAGGAATCTCATTCTAATCTTGGATTCAAGCTGGTGTACTTTACTATACCATCTGTGATGTGGCTTATCCTGACCTCAAACTTAACTTCCAGTAGGATTCTGCTGTATCCTTAAACTCGTGTGGACTACTAATAAACAGAAAATCAAGAAAGTTTTAAAGCTTAAAAAAGAACCAAATATCCACATGGCTTCGATTTCTTTCTTTCTTTCTTTCTTTCTTTCTTTCTTTCTTTCTTTCTTTCTTTCTTTCTTTCTTTCTTTTTCTTTCTTTCTTTTTCTTTCTTTCTTTCTCCCTTTTTCCCTTCCTTCCTTCCTTCCTTCCTTCCTTCCTTCCTTCCTTCCTTCCTTCCTTCCTTCCTTCCTTCCTTCCTTCCTTCCTTTCTTTCTTTCTTTCTTTCTTTCTTTCTTTCTTTCTTTCTTTCTTTCTTTCTTTCTTTCTTTCTCTTCCTTTCTCTGTTTGTCTCTCTGTCTATCTATGTACATATCTATCTATCATTTGTCAGAATGAAGTAGCCCATTCCTTATCTTTAACAGCTTCCTTTCAGCATACTCCTATTCAAATAAGTTCATAAGATTATCTCAGGAAAGGACCTTACAGACTATTATGCCAAGAATCTCATTGAAAAGCCAAATAAATAAACTGAGTCTCAGAAGGGGGAACAACTTGACTTAGATCACAGAGGTAAATGACAGCAACAGAATCTAAATCCAGATCTGCTAAAGACTAAACTTAGATGATCACATCAAATGAAAGGACAGGGCCGAGGATTCAGTCAGTCCATCAGCATTTAAGCCCCATGTCTTCATTTGATTGACTTTTTGAAGAAAATGAATGAGCTTCCAATGCCAAGCTAGTTGTTGAAGGATGATTTGAAAGAGTAAGGACAAAAGCCACCCTCAGTAGTTCCAAGAAACACAACCTGAAGCCATAGAAACAGTCACTGACTGCTCAGAAGTGAGCATAGCAGCAGACAGTTCAATGGGGTGGCTGAATTTGAGCCAAAATTTTGTGTTTCTCATGAGATAAATATACCAAGGTATTGACGGCCAGCAGGATCTGGAAGTAGCAGCCAAGGCCATTAGTCAAAGCAAGCACTCACTATAATCAGTGTGAAATGAATTATATTTTGATCTCTTTAGCCACATTCATATTTGGAAGTCACAATGCAGTTCACAGCTCAATCTTTCAAATATGAAAGTTTATATTTTCCATGCTAAAGATGTGTGACAATGAAGGGGGAAGCAGTGATAAACATAATGTGAACTAGATTAGAACTTCATTTTAGAATTGTGGTACATTCAATCCAATCCAGAAAGAACAAATTCCTTTTGATCAGCAACACAAGGAACCATAGTAAGTGCAAAGGCTTATTTTAGTGTACTTAAGTTCTAGCCTAAAAGATAATATACCTGATTATCTACATTGTATCATATGGAGGCATCAGAAAATCTTCCCTCATTAGAAATTAATTCCTTTGGATTAAAGCTTCAAAAATGAACATGCTTACATAGTAATCCATTAACCAGGGAAGTTCAGTTTAGGAAACATTCAGTGTTGATATTCCCTCCATAAAGCACAGCACAGTATGGTACTCTTCAAAGTGGGACGCTGTGGCTTGACCCCAAGGTAGCCATGGCCTGAACTCAATAGGTGTGTGATTAATTCTAGTATGATAAGTTGTGTTGCAGTCATCCCACTTCACAGTGGGAGCCAACAGCAGGACTTAACTGCAGCAACACATTTCTATTGTATGCATTTATTGTTGTAACGTTTGCAAATTGCTTTATAAATATTGTACTATTTCAACATTTTAATGTCAATGTAGTAAATATTATCGCAATTCCCATTATACAGATGAGAAAAAGGCTGAGAATTTTTAAATGACCTGCCAGCACAACATGCTTACTGAGTGTTTAAAATGGGATTTAAATTCAGGTTTTCCTGACCTCAAGAATTGTACTCTGTTCATTACACTGCCTGTCTACCTCATTACATTATCTTTCTTCCCAGATCTACTCATCTTCCAAACTTCTTTAATTCCACTGAGTGCAAACAGGTTCAGAATCAAGGAGTTATTGACAATGTTTGATTCTTACCCTGAAAGACTCAATCAGCTACCAAATCTTGTCATTTCTGTCTCCACAATATTTTTCATACCTGGCACCTTCTTTCCACTCACACAGCCACCACCTGAGATCAGACTCTCATCACCTTTCACCTGGACTATTGCAACAGACTCCTAACAAATTCTTCTGCCTTATGTCTCCCTACCAAAGCCACCCTCCATACAGCTGCTAAAATGATTTTCCTAAAGTGCAAGATGGACCAGTTTACTCACTTTTGCAGTAAAATTCAATGTTTCTCCATTAAATCTAAAATAAAACATCATATCTCATCCTTCTAATCATCTCTTGTATGTATCATAAAGTAAATATTATTTAGTAAAATAATACAAACATATAGCACATGAAGAAATAAAATGGTCAGAAATTACTGATTCACATGTGTGATCAAAAATGTGTTTAGACTGCCATACATTAAATTCAGTTCAATTCACAAGCATTTATTGCTCATCTATGTGCCAACCATTTGGTGATGAGAATACAAGACAAAATTTGTGTTGTCCTCAAGAATTTACATGCTGTGTGTGTGGGGGGGGGGGATGGAAACATGCACACACGCATATAATATACACATGTATATGTATGTGTGTATGAGTGAAACGATAAATGTGATTGTATGTGAAGACTCAAGGAAAGAAAAAATAGACTGGAAATTGATTTCCTTGTTATACTTCTAAAGCATATTCAAGTAAAGTGAACTTTCTTTTACCTTTAAGTATGTGTGCTACAAGTATATAAAATGTTCACATTAGAAGGTAAACAAAAAATATCAGTTCTATTTTCCACAGCTAAAATAATGAGTCCATATATATACATATGCATTGATGTGAAAAGAAATCTCTCAATTTGTCAGGTTCTTTATGCAAAAATTGAAGTCTCTCTCTCTCTCTCTCTCTCTCTCTCTCTCTCTCTCTCTCTCTCTCTCTCTCCCTGTCTCTCTGTCTCTCCTTTCCTCCCTCTGAGAACACAGATATATGTATGTACATATACATATATACATGTGTGTATACATACATATGTGTGTATGTATGTATAGATAGCTTTTTGGAAAATAGGTAGATATTTTCCCCCAACACTTTTTCTTTATGAGTTGTCTGAAAATATGAACACCAGAAAATGGGGCTATAGTTTCTTCCCATTTTCAGAATCATCTAAACATTGTGTCTGACAAATTCATCTCACCCCTAACAGTCATCTGAGATTTTCTGCTTTGTGTATGTTTTTGTTATTGTTATTTTCCCCTTTTAGAATAAGACTGAAGTACCTATAACTTTCCATTTTTGTTTAATCTATCATAAATGGCCAGATTTGCAGTTTCCAGGCCATTATCCAGTTTTGTCTATTTTAAGTTAAAGAGTCAGATGTTTACTGGTACAGAATCCAACTTGGAAGACAAAAGTGAAATGCATTTTATGTTGTTCCAATACAAGACAAACAAGTCAGGTGAAGCTGCATTAAAACCATTTCTAGAATAAGGGATTCTATCCAGAGAGGCATAACACAGGGCTCATCCTCCTGTGGAATCAAGAAATAGGGGACTGGGGTGTGTGTGTGTGTGTGTGTGTGTTTCTGTAAAAGTTTCTGGAAAAAATCACCAACTGTTAGATTTATCCTAGGACTTCACTTCATTGTAATGAAGATTTGATTAATGCCCAGATCACTTGAAATGGAGGCAACAATGTTGGAAACACCAGGGACCTGTTTCTGATAGAAAACGTACTGTGATCTTCGACCACATGAGTGGAAACATCCTCTTTCCATGGGCTGAATAGCCAGGACACATGGCATCTTTTAAAACTAGTAGACTGAGTCTCTCTCTCTCTCTCTCTCTCTCTCTCTCTCTCTCTCTCTCTCTCTCTCTTTCTCCCTCAGTCTCTCACTCTTTCTCTCCTTGTCCCTCTCCCTCTCTCTCTCTCTAGTGGGGTGAAAGTCCTGTTAACATGAAACTTGGGCTTTATGTACTGAATAGGATATGGGAGAAGAGTGAGCCCTTCTGCTTCCCTTTGAGAGCACATGGTCCTATCCTTTTTCAGTTCTCAGCACATGCCAGCAAACACGGAAGCTTAAGCCATAGTATTCTTGGCAGCAGGATAACAGGTCAGATGTTGACAGCCCAGAAGGCCAGCAGAAAAGCCCTGAGAAGCCATGGTGCCAGAATGAAAGCCAAGGGTGAGTTTTGAATGTGGAACTTGGTGAAATTATTGTATATAGGAACTGATCTAAACTATTGATCTAATCCCTTTTAAGCAGTGTAAGAATGATTATGCCTCATGCGTTTGGGGGAAAGTATTTGTATATTTGTTATTACAATAGCTTTGAATTTAATATCCCTTTTTAAGTTCACTCTGACTGTTAAGTGAACTGAATTGGGGTGCAGAGGACACATAAAAATTTGGGATTGTTGTTCCCCAATAGGAGGTAATGGGACAGATTAGACACCTTCAGTTCTGCCCTGTCCCCTCCTCCCAATTAAAGGTACTGGAGAATCATAGGGAAGGAGTAAAATTTAAAATACCTGGACTCCAGCCAATGGAAGCCAACAGTAGTAAATTCTTCACTTATAAAACCTTTTGCACAAAAGTTCAATTATACTTTCATAAATTTAGAATTGGAGGGGATTTCAGAGGCCATATTGTCTGAGTCCCTCTTTCATACATGTGGAACTTGAGGATAGAAACTTTGATCAATGTTATTTAGGATTGAATGGCTACTATAGTCAGTGACAGAGCCAGGAGTAGAAACTGGATTCCTGATATTCCAAAGTCAGAATTCTTTTCCTCTGCACTACGCTGCCTCTATTTTATTCTATTTTTGTTTCTAAAACTAACACATTGCCATTGACACTTTCTTCTCTCATGGGTATTTATGGTCTGTTGTACTACAAAAATTTCCTTACATCATTTCGGCTGAATTTGCAAATGTATTATCCAAATGCTGTGGGATTTTATGTCATTTACAAATAATATATATATATATGTATGTATGTACATGTATATACATATACATGCATACTCATACACCCTCATATATATACACATATATATTATATATGATATATATGTTTCTGTGAAGCACCTTCACTTAGAGCTTGTAGTTCATTCTCCTTGGGGGCCCACACAGTGAAAGGGCGATTAAGTATACTCAGATGTATCATTGCCTATATCACAGTTATCATATAGTTTATTTTCTCCAAAAATATCAAATGAGTATCAACATGTTTTAGTGCTTTTATAAACTTGTGACATCTCTATTTGCTCTATACAAAAATTTGTTCCTACGATATTTCATTTTCTACTATTCTCTAATAAAAGTGCCTTTAAAAAGAAAAAGAAGGGACAGAGCCAAGATGGTGGCTGGAAAACAGGGACTGCCTTAAGCTCTCCCCCAAATCCCTCCAAACACCTATAAATACGCTGTGAACAAATTCTAGAGCTGCATGGAATAGCAGAGAGAAGCAGGTGTCCAGCCCAGGACAACCTGGTTGGTCCCTGGGAAGGATCTATTGCACTGTGCTGGGAGTGGAGCATAGCCCAGCATGGGCCTCACCAGGACAGACCAGGCACTGTGAAGATGGGGCAGAGCAGGACATAGGGTCATGAATCGCTGAGCTATAGCAGTTACCAGACTTCTCCACCCACAAACACGAAATACAACACAGCAGGTTAGTGGGAAAAGTTCTGGATCAAGGAGAGAGAAGTGCAGGTCTGGCCTCAGCCTGGGGGGTAGCAGAAGTGAAGCAGTGGCAATGATGGTGCAAAAAGAAGGAAGCTCCTGGGGCTGTTCTCAGAGCTCCAGCTGTGATTGATTCTGGCTCCAGGCCCACCCAGTGGGAGGAATCAAGCAGCAGACCAGAGGGGGAGTGCAGGGAGTATTTTGCTGACACAGAGGCAGGGTTCTCTTGCTTTGCCCTGCTTGGATATGGGTCTCAGTCCTAGTTAGCAATTCTTGGAGGAGGAACAACATTAGTTTGGCAGAGCTTGTGGTGACAGTGGAGTAGAAGTACCTCTGAAAACTGTAGTGCAACCCTAAAACTTGGGCAATGTACTCTCTACTCTACGAGCAGTCATGCCCTGACAAGAAGCTCAAGGGTCAAGTAGTTGGCTGGGAACATGAACAGGCAGCAAAAAAGGATGTACACTATTGAATCTTTTTTTGGTAACAAAGATGATCAAAACATACAGCCAGAAGTCAACAAAGTCAAAGAGCCTACATCAAAAGCCTCAAAGAAAAATATGAATTGGTCTCAGGCCATGGAAGAGCTTAAAAAGGATTTGGAAAAGCAAGGAAAAGAAGTAGAGGAAAAATTGGGAAGAGAAATGAGAGTGATGCAAGAAAATCATGAAAAACAAGTCAATGACTTGCTAAAGGACACCCCAAAATACTTAAGAAAACAACACCTTAAAAACAGACTAACCCAAATGGTAAAATAGCTCCAAAAAGCCAATGAGGAGAAGAATGAATTAAAAGGCAGAATTAGCCAAATGGAAAAGGAGGTCCAAAAGACCACTGAAGAAAATACCACCCAAAAAATTAGAATTGAGCAAGTAGAAGCTAGTGACTTTATGAGAAATCAAGAAATTATGAAACAGAACCAAAGGAATGAAAAAAAAATGGATGATAATGTGAAATAAATCCTTGGAAAAACCATTGACCTGGAGAATAGATCCAGGAGAGATAATTTAAAAATCATTGGACTACCTGAAAGCCATGATCAAAAAAGAGCCTAGACATCATCTTTCAAGCAATTATCAAGGAAAACTGCCCTGATGTTCTAGAACCAGAGGGCAAAATAGAAATTGAAAGAATCCACTGATTGCCTCATGAAAAAGATCCCAAAGAAAACTCCTAGGAATATTATAGCCAAATTCCAGAGTTCCCAGGTCAAGGAGAAACTATTGCAAGCAGCCAGAAAGAAACATTTTGAGTATTGTGGAAACACAATTGGGATAAAACAAGCTCTATCAGCTTCTATATTAAGGGATAGAAGGGCTTGGAATAAGATATTCTGGAGGTCAATGGAGCTAGGAATAGAACCAAAAATCACCTATCCAGCAAAACTGAGTATAATGCTTCAAGGCAAATATGAATTTTCAATAAAATAGAGACGTTTTAAGTCTTCTCAATGAAAAGACCTGAGCTGAATAGAAAATTTGACTTTCAAAAGCAAGAATCAAGAGAAGCATGAAAAGGTAAACAGAAAAGAGAAATTGTAAGGGACTTACTGAAGGTGAACTGTTTTGTTTACATTCCTACATGGAAAGTATTAGGGTAGTTGAAGGGAATATACATATGTATAGACAGAGGGTACTGGGTCAGTTGACATGAAGGGATGATATCTAAAAATAAAATTAAGGGGTGAGAGAAGAATATATTGAGAGAGGGAGAAAGGGAGAGATAGAATAGGGTAAATTATCTCATAAAAAAGTGGCAAGAAAAAGCAGTTCTGTTGGAAAGGAAGAGGAGGCAGGTGAGGGGGAATGAGTGAATCTTGCTCTCATTGGATTTGACTTGAGGAGCGAATAACATACACACTCAATTGGGTATCTTACCACACAGGAAAGTAGAGGGAAGAGGATTGAAAAAGGGGATAATAGAAAGGAGAACAGTTTGGGGGAAGAGGTAATCAAAAGCAAACCCTTTTGCAAAGGGACAGGGTCAAGGGAGAAAATTGAACAAAGGCAGACAGGATAGGATGGAGGGAAATATAGTTAGTCTTTCACAACATGATAATATGTGGAAGTGTTTTGCATAATAATACATGTGTGGCCTATGTTGAACTGCCTTTTTAGGGAGGGTGGGTGGGGAGGGAAGAAAGGAGAGAATTTGGAACTCAAAGTTCTAAAAGTGGATGCTCAAAAAAAGTTGTTTTTACATGTAACTGGGAAATAAGATATGCAGGCAATGGGGTCTAGAAATCTATCCTGCCCTACAAGAAAGTAAGGGGAAAGGGAATTGGTGGGGTGGAGTGGGGTGACAGAGGGGAGGGTTGACTGGAATGCAGCAATCAGAATATATGCCATCTGGGAGTGGGTAGGGAGGATAGAAATGGGGAGAAAATTTGAAACTCAAAATCTTGTGGAAATCAATGCTGAAAACAAAAAAATATTAAATAATAAAATATTGACATTTTATAAAAAGAAAAAAGAATTTTCCCCATCAAAATCTATTCTAAACCACTTTTTCAAAGTGTTACTCTACTGATTAGCTTTCTCTATTAATGAAACAGGTTATTTTGGGAATATTGTTTTACAATCACCCAGACTCTGTGATATGCCACTTAAAACAGACATCTAAACAGATTTTCCCCCCAAGCACATTATAACATCATCCTGACATGATTTTGTTATGACAATAGCAATAGCAATATTTTATAAATTGCAGTAAAACATTAACATTGTTTTCTAGCACTTCACTGTGATCATAAAGACTCAGTCCCAGATTATCCTTGTCCTTGTTCAGGCTTTCTTTAAGGCCAATCCATTTTCTGCTCAAAAATTCACATCTATAAATTACTTTTTATATTCGCAATCCATTAGTGGTATTTTAAATGTCAAAATCTCTTTACATCTCTCCCCCTCTAGTATGCCTCTTGAACATGTTTAGATTTTAGGTAAACCCTGACTTCTGTGATAACTTTGTGCTCTGTATTTCTCTCAAGTAAATAATGTTATTTTACATTAGTTTTTCCCATCTAAGTAGTAAGGCATTAGATACTGATGGCTAAGAAGAATATTGTCTTCTTTTGGGTGAATCAACTGAACTCCTTGAACTCTATTTTCTAATATGTAAAATAAGAAGATGGAAATAAATAGTCTTTCATGTTTTTCCAACTCTACAATTCAGTGATGTACAAGACTACTGTGAAAAAGACTCATAGAGCTTTATCAAGCCCTGTAATCATTGTTATAATGAAAAGAGAATTCTTCTTGAATTGCTACCTACTTACCAATCTTGTGCTTAGGAATACACAAACAGCAATAAAAATAATTAAATGGAGCTCGTTATGCCTTCATACATTGTACAAATGCCACTAGGAAAATTTTCACCAGCCTCTTACCCATGATCACAACATAGCTGCAACAAGTACCCCTTTTGTAGCGGCATCTCAATTTCAGAGTAGTGAATGGTGCATAAGAGCCCTACCTGTCTTCTTTTTAGAGGATGAGACTGAGTTTTACAAAACTTTTAATTCACTATTATTCTGAAGGGGGTGCACAACCATCTTTCTAGTCATTTATATTCTCCGTGTTGCTGTCTTCTTAGATTACTGGGTGAGGGAGACTTTGGTCACTATATTTTTGGTGGTTGCTAATTGTTAAGTCTCACTATATCTCGAGTGTCTTTCTCAACTATTCCCTTTTTTTGCTTACATAACCTGACCACACTAGTTAAGCCTTCATCAGTGGAAGTATTGAAATAATCTTTAAACTATCCTTCTCCCCTTTAAAACTCCTCTCCCCTTTCTAAGCTCCATATAGATGGCACAATGTTCTTCCTAAAACATTGCTTTTTATGACATCGCTCTCTGATTCATTAAACTACTATGATTCCCTGTAGTTTATAGGACAAATATTAAGCAAACAATTGATGAAATATAAATTTTCTTTATCTCATTCTTTTAAAATTAGCATTGTGCATCATTTATTATATAGATAATGATTAGTTCGGCAGTGCATGCATATAACATAAATAATTAAAGATACCTAAATTATCATTGTGTGGTAGTTTTTTTTTTTACTTTTTTCTGATGGGGTGTATAAAAAAGTTTCAGTCAGGGTTGTAATCAACTGAACTTTCCAACCATACATAAAAATTCAATTAAAAAGAAAAAATAGCATATCATTAACCAGAAGTGGGGAAAAAGAACCAGTATATAAACCAGAGCTATTAGAATTGTCACTGTCAAAATATATTCAACAAAGAAGGATTATTAGCAAACATGCCCCTAATTCACTGAGTATGTACCTGGGTAATAATAATTTCATGCTTTATATAAATCCAATGGTTATATAAAATTGTGATACGGAATCTTTTGATTGATACAAGACTGAACTTATATGAACAGCTATGATACGTAGCCGAACTATCTATGGTATTATCTTTTGCAAAAATAAATTCATGTTCCACTCTTTTGAGAGGTGGGATTTCACTGAAGACATGGGAAAAGAGAGAACATACTATATAAAGTAAGAAGGAAAGTAAAGTAAAACATAAAAAAATAGGCAAATAAGTCAGGATGTTAGAAGACTAGGTGAAAAAATGTGAGGGACTAACATGGAACAGATATAGCTAAAGTTTGAGAGACTGAATGGTCACACATTCTCCACATCTCAGAAATGGACTGCAGAACTAGCAACTAGATTTCTTTTCCAAATAAGGCCAACATATTTCATAAAGATATATAGAATTTGAAAATCTGAGAGTATTAATAATAATTTTGTTGTATAGGGTCTCAGACAACTGAATATATACCAAAATGAAATAAACCCTAGATCCCAAAGAAGTTATTAATATCATCTAATCTAGGTTCCCCACCCCTGAATTAAACTCCTGGATAAGAAAACAAAGATCCAGAGCATAGAAGTGAGTTATTCGGTGCCATAGAGTCAGTTAGCAGATAAGCCAGAAGGAAAGAATGAAGGTAAAGAGAGGGAAGGAAAGAAGGAAGGAAGGAATCAAGGAAGGAAGGAAGGAATCGAGGAAGGAAGGAAGGAAAGAAGGAAGGAAGGAAGGAAGGAAGGAAGGAAGGAAGGAAGGAAGGAAGGAAGGAAGGAAGGAAGGAAGGAGAGATAGAAGGAGAAAAAGAAAGATGAAGAGAATGAAGGAGGGAAAGAGGGAGGAAAAGGAAAGAAAAGAGGAAGGGAAGAAGGGAGAAAGGGAGAAAGGAAGAGAAAGAGAAAGGAAAGGGAAAAGGAGGGAAGGAGGGAAGAAAGAAGAAAGGGGGGAAGGAAGGAAGAAAAAAAAAAGGAGAAAAGGTAAGAAGGAGGAAAGAAGAAAGGAAAGAGTGAGAGAGGTAGAGGGAGGGAGAGCAAGAAAGATGGATGAGGGAGGGAGGAAGAGGAGAGAGAATAGAACAAAGAAAGATAAAATAAAAAAGAAAGTGAAATAAAATGCATTAAGCATAAATTTGTCACTATGTTAATTATTGGAGATTTAAAAAAAATAAAAGTGAGATAGTTCTTATCCTCAAGAGTCTGGGATCAGGTAAGTGGCGCAGTGAGTAGAGCACCCGCCCTGGTATCAGAAGGACCTGAGTTCAAATCCAGCCTCATACACTTGACACATTTACTAGCTGTGTGACCTTGGGCAAGTCACTTAACCCCAATTGCCCTGCTTTCCCACATCCAAAAAAAAAATAAAGAAAACAAATAAAAAATAATAAAAAAGAAGTAGATATTCTAATGGGGGCAAAACAGAAACAAAAGAATGGTGATGATACAAGGGAATTTCGTTCTTAAGAGTCACATCCTTTGGGGCGGCTAGGTGGTGCAGTGAGTAGAGCACCAGCCCTGGAGTCAGGAGGACATGAGTTCAAAGCTGGCCTTAGAGAGTTGACACTTTTACTAGCTGTGTGATCTTGGGCAAGTCGCTTAACCCCAATTAAGCCCCTCCTCCCAAAGTCACCTATTTTGTGAGTGGACGAATAGGTCAAAGGAATTTAATGCTTCCTCCAATAATTTTGGGTGAATTACTGTTCCCAAAGCCATATGTGGAAAGGAGTGGAGTATGTATTCTGCAACAGGCAGATGGTGACATAATGAGAGAAGTCACTAGTTTTATTGTATGTTTGGATGGGATTTGAATCATGGCGCAGGGCCAGCTATATATAGTGAGTTATTTGACTTCATGTTTACTCATCAATCAAAACATTTTAGTCACAGAGCAGAGTTCTAGAATTTGGTGAATTAAATGGTGGCATTGAGGTGGGAGGGCAAACTTGGAAGGGTTCCTGGAGATAATATTCAGAAGGTGGCTGTTTCTAGTGAAGAGAAGCAGAAACAGGACAGATGTCCAGGTGGTTTCTGGTCTTCTTGCGGATAGTTGGATAGGAGGTGAACTGTGATCCACATGCATCATTAATACTTTATAATCTGCCACCGCTGGACCCAAAGGCGAAAGGTTTGTTTTATTAATAATTCAGTGAAGTCACAATTACTTGCTGCAATAAGCAGAGTTTTGATGTCTATCCTTATCATTTTCCTTTACAGAACTACAATTGTTACAGAAATTGTTTTCCTAATTCTGTTCATTTTATTTTTCATCACTTGAATGGATGAAATAAACATCTACTAAGCACCTACTATATGCCCTGTACTATGCTAAGTGCTTTACAAACATCTTATTAAATCGTCACAGCAACTGTCTAAGGTAGGTGTTATCCCTATTTCCATTTTATAGTTGAAGAAATTGTAGCAGAGAAAAGTTAAGTGATTTGCCTGAAGTCACAGAGCCAGTAAGAATCCGAGGTCCTAACTCTAGGCCTTCTATCTACTGCCGCAACTAGCATTCTTGCCAAGTTTCCCTGAATTCTTATACTTCAATTTCTTATATCACAATAATATTCCATGAGATTCACATTTGTTCTGCTGTTGCCCAATTGATAGGCATCCATTTTGTGTCTTATTCAGCTGCCACAAAAAGTGTTGATATAAATGATCATATGGATGGAAACAAGGCAGCATAGAAAAGTGGCTAGAGAACTGTCTTTAAAGATAGGAAGATCTGAGTTCAATTCCAACTCTGGCACACTGTCACTCTGTGACCTTATGCAATTCACTTGATGTCTTAGTTCTCAAGGGAACTCTGTAAGACAATACCTTGCAGAAAAGATTCTGGCCTACTTTGGTAAATTTCCTTACTCATGATTTCCCTATACCAAGGAAATTTCAGGTAATATATGTGTGTGTGTGTGTGTGTGTGTGTGTGTGTGTGTGTCTTGAGGTACATGTCTAGTAGTGGCATCTCTGAGTTAAATTTTCAGTACTCCATCTATCATTCTTTAACTCTACAAAGAACATATCAATAATTCCTGAAAAAAACTGAGGCTACCAACTTCATGAAAGTTCCCACCAATTTTTAAGGGAAAAGGTGATTATCTCAATGATATGAAAGTAATAAAGGTGAAGAAAAAAGTTTTTTCTCAACATAGTGGTTAACTAAGTTGATTTATTTCCCTCAAAAAACAGCACAATATGTGGTTTTGTGGACAAGAGCACAGAATGAAGAGTTAAAATGTTTCCATTCTTCTCTTTTGACCACTTTCTCTCTTATAAGTTACCAGGCATATGGTAATAAATATTAACAAAAAATTCACATGACATTTTCAAGTTTAATTTGCAGCATTAACATTTTCATATAACTTTCTTCATTCATTCATTCAATTGACAAAATATTAAATCAAAGTCTGATTTGTAGTGTTTGTCAGTCTCCTGACGTAAATGTGCTTACAATGAAAATTTAACTTTCAGCTCTCACAAACTATTTCAAATTGGCTCCAGCATACTCCCTCATGCTGGAGAATTCACTTCCCAGAATCACATAGACTCTCAGTTAAAAAGGGATCTCAGAGGATACCTAGTCCAACTTGTTTGTGTGTCAAGTATCCCTTCTATACCGTACACCCAAGGTACTCGTGCAACCCTTTGCTTGAAGCAGCCTAGCAGGAGGAAATCATTTCCTGTAGATGCAGTCTCTCTCTCTCTCTCTCTCTCTCTCTCTCTCTCTCTCTCTCTCTCTCTCTCTCTCTCTCTCTCTCTGTTTCTGTCTGTCTCTATGTGTATGTGTGTGTCTCTGTCTCCTCCCCTTTTTTCTAATCATTAATGACTGTGTTACTGTTCCATATAACAAGTCTAAATTGGCCCCTTTGCAATATATACCCATTGTTCCTAATAGTGTTATCTTTTGTCAAATAGACTTTTCCCACATAACAACAATTCAAATACTTGATAGCAACTATCATGACCTAAATCTTATGCTTGAAATTAAACATCTTAATCCGATGATTAATTTATTTATATGATCATCTCCACAGCCTTTTGGCAACTTGGTTGTACTACTCTGGGTGCTTTCTGGTTTCTCAGTGTCCTTAACATCTTAAAATACAGCACCTGGGAATAAATGTAATAATCCAGATGGTCTGACATGGGTAGAAAGAACAAGAAGATTTTCACCCTCTACATCTTGGCCATTAGCTGTGCATGTGTGTGCACGTGTGTGTTTATTACTGGGTCTAACTTTATCTTGGAGACTGAAAGTGAAGGAACTACTCACAAACATAATACTACTACAGATTAGCATGGAAGCTTTTACATCTTCTCTTTTAATCCTGGGCCACTTCACTCCTCATTAAGCACTGGTTCTCCAACCCCAACCCCTCCTCCCATGGGCTCACCATTTTAACCTTAGTCATGACGAGGACATCTGATTGGCTTTAGCCCTGTATGGCTCACAATTCTGGAATTGTAATTCACCTATTCAGCGTTACTGGTAGCAAGCATTCAGGTGTACACAATCTCTCCTGATTCACTAGGCTGTTCTTAATGGCAACTATAATTGCATTAGCTTTTTAGGCTTTCATATGGTGTTGTTGCCTTCTGTTGCATCTCCCATCAAAAAAATGAAACTTTTTTTTTTGCTAAGTCTAACTTCGTATACGTTTTATTTTAACCTATGTAAATATGCTCCCTATTTTTTCATCTTATTCAGTTCAACCCAACAGACTAGTGTGTCAAGTACTTTTTTAGATCCCAATTGTTTTGTAGCTGCTACTTATCAGTCCCAGTCTTTTATTAATTGAACCTTTTATTCATGTGAATGGGTAATGGTGTTTAAAAGTTCAGGGTCAAGCACAGATTCCTGAAGGTTGTTTCTAGGGCCATCTTTCCAAATCAACGTGGAGATAGTACTGTCTGTTATTTAAGTTTTGCCATTCAAACAGTCCTAAATCTATCTAACTATGCCATTGTTGAGCCAACATCTCTATCATTTTCATGACAATCATATCTGAGACATTGCAAAAACTCAGTTAAATTATAAATATATCATTCTCTGTCAAAAAGGTATATATTAGGTTCTTCTGAGAGGGCCTCTTCTTTAAGAAGCCTCATTTGCTGTTACCTTTTCTATTTTTTTCCTAGCTGTCCCTTTAATGATGCATTTTAAAAATTTGCCAGGAATTCAAAAATCAAAATGTTCCTAAACAAATATATCAACTAACCAATCATTCACCAGAATTAATTTATTTTTTTTCTTAGATAATGATAGAGCCTGGGCTGGTAATTCCTTAATGAAAAAGTTCCCCATATAAATGAAATTTGGAATTTTCTCTGTAACTTAGAATTTTAAAGGATTTGCCTTCACTACTGAGAGGTTAAGTGACTACCATGTTTAGCATGTAAAAGAGGTAGGTTTCGAACACAAGCCTTTCTGTTTTTGAGACTAGCTTTACTTTCACATTTAAAAGCAAGAGTAAAGATGTCAAAAAGGGATTACAAAGTATCCAGGTCAATGGATTGACAAAAAAAAATGGGATATGGCAGTTTTATCGTGGGATCATAGCTTTAGAATAGGAAGAGACCAGAGGCCAGAGAGTGAGGTGCAAGATAGTTTAGGTGAATTGCCTTTTGTCACAAAACTAGTATATATTAGAGGAAGGGTTTGAACTCAAGATTTCCTGACTCCAAGTACAGTACACTATCTGATTTGTCATTTGGGTTTGCCTCAGTTTTTTTCACTAATAACGTAAGGAGGTTGGATCACATATTTTTGGGTTCCATGTAAAAGTTGACAACCTATGGTTTCCTGAACATGGTCCATGATCCATTAGGAACTTAATTATGTCATTGAAAAACCAGACTCTATCAGAACAATTATCTATGAAAGCATGTTATATAGATTTTATTCATTTTGAAGATAGCAACTGCTACCTTTTTCGTCTTTATATCCCCACTAGTTAGCAAAATGTTTTCTTCATTGTCACTGATAAGTGCCTATTAAGCTACATTCTTACTGAGCAAAAGGTACTTTTATATCTTAACCCCTAAATATAGGTTATTTTCCTATGTCCCCCTTCCAGCTCATTGAAAGAAGGCTTGGTTTTGAGTCACATACTTTCAGAGACAAAAATGTTTCCCTAAAACATTGTCGTTTTGCTTTTAAAAATATATGTCATTGCTTATATGGCTAAGTTCTCCCTACCTTTTCCCTTCATCAAAACTGGGAAAAGTCTAAAAGTCTGTTATTTTTTTTTTTACTAAAGTCAGTAACTACTGGCACATAGACATTTTGGTTCCAATTTATCATGCAGTTTATTTTTTTTAAAGGTAGGAGAGAGACGATTGGATCAAATTCTCATCTGTTCCTAAAAGAATCTAAAAATTCCATACTGTTAAATAGTAATAAAGTAATTTAATTACAGCCAGGTGGCACAGCAGATAAAATACTGTACCTGGAATCAGGAAGAAGAGTTCTAATCAAGCCTCAGACACTTCCTACATATGTGAGATTGGGCTATCCACTTAGCTTCTCTCTGCCTCAGTTTCTTTATATGTAAAATTGAGATGATAGCACATAACTTTCAGGACTGTTGAAAGGAGAAAATGAGGTAACATTTTTTAAAGCTTTTTGAAAATCATAAAGTGTTAGATGCTAGTTACTACTACTGCTACTACTACTACTATGATAACAACAACTATGAAGATGAAGGCTACTAATGGTGATATAGTATTTAAAAAATAGGTATGTGCCAGTCAATTAACTGTGAGTGCTAAAAATAACTGACAACCATAAATAAGTTTTTCAATTTTTTCCTCAAAAAATCAACACATTAACCCAAAAGGACCACGATGCATTTAACATTTAGAAAATAAAGTGTGCCTGAAGTTTTACAGAAGCCCACTTAGGATTGTGTTGGCCTAAGGGCTGGGCAAATCAATTCACGTTTGTGGACCTCAGTTTCTTCATCTGAAAAATGAAGAGAGTAGCATAAATAACCACTAAAATCAATTTCAGCTCTAACTCTCTGATCGATCACTTTGACATTTACAAATAAGTATTAAAAATTTCCATTATGCAGAATGCCTTCTGGAGTTTGTCTCATCATCAGCAAAGGGAAACTTCTTGATTTACTTTTGTTTTTGTAATGACATTAACTATTAGATCTTGGAGAGCTTTGAGCTCCAGTTCTCTCATCTGTTAAACGAGGGGACTGGACTAGATTTATGCATTTATCCATGCATCAATTTAGCAATCCTTTATTAATCGCATACTCTGTGCAAAGCACTGTGCCATGAACTGGGGTGGATAGAAATATAATTAATATATGGCCAATCTTTTCATGGAATTGACAACCTAGAAGGAAGGAGTGTTTTATGAGTATTTACATATTCATTAGACTAAGAGACAAAAGGGAATCCAGATCAACTTCTACCTTGTTCATATTGTATATAAGAAAATTGACTTGTAGAGAATTGAATTGCAATCATTTTATTTTGTAGATGATGAAACTGATGCCAAACAAGGCCAAATGGCTGATTCGAAGTCTTAAAGATAATAACAAGTGGCAGAGTGTCCAAGGTCAAGTCAGAGCAGAACATGGATACCAACAGAGATTCGGAATCCAAATATCACATTTTCTTTTGTTCTTCTATCCTCTTTTTCTCCTAACAGACTTTGAGCAAACTTATAAAGTAGATGTGTCTTTGACTTCCTCTTACTCTCCTTTCAGGATTGTTTTTTTTTTTCCTACTCATCTGGCTCGTCCCTTCTAATAGATATTAATTGTCCCTGTGATTCCCACTTCCATTCAAATAATCTTTCTGGGAAGGGTCTGATAAACTCATTTATCCATTACCTCTTCCCAAAAGGACTTGTATTTTCATATATGACAACGATTTATTTAAACCTTCATTGGTGGCATATTAGGTCAGCTGCTATCATAGTCCTCCCCAGCCTGCTTTGTGTTCATCTTCTATATAGTTTGCACAGTATAGAATAGTAGATGAAAAACTATCCTTAAAGCACAAAAGACCTGTGTTCAAATATCACTTCTTACCAATACTGTATGGAAGAGTCTGGGCAGGTTACATGGAATGCTAAGAAGTTGTGGAGAAGCTCCTGTGAGAAATGTCTCTTTGCAAAGTTATATATCCTCAGTAGCTTAAAATCCTAAGTTTCAATAACTTAAGTCTACTTTAAAATTGTACTTTTCAGATCTGTAATTTTGCCTGTCCCTTAGCACGTGAATTTTCAGAGTCATGGCGGAGAAAAAAATCATCACACTGAACCTAACCTAGTGATGAACCTATCTGAATTCAATTAGGCTGGTATTTGAACAAATGAATTTCAGTGCATCACCTGGTGTGTACAGTAAATCTTTCTAGGTTGACCTAAATTGACAGAATTTGGGTTCCTTCAGTGTGGCCCTTGTTAACACTGGGTCACCTGCATCTTGTATTGGGATATTGAAAGGTGACTTTAGTTCAAATAAGAGAGATATATTCGGAATAAAGAATAAGAAATTGTAAATGCATGGAGTGATATTTCAATATCTCTCCCTTACAGAAATAGGATTCTAGAGTGAATTAAGCCTTATAACATGATATCACCTTATGTCTGAGGACAATTGACTATTATTTGAATAAAAAAATTGAAACGCGCTTTGCTCTAAGGCTTCATCTTGTCCACACAAAAATAACATTGGCAATATTTTTTCCTTGAAGAGGTTAATTGGCAGGTTTATTAAATTATACATGCAATTTTTGAATCCATACATTTACTTTAGTAGTTCTTTCAGAAATGTTACTGACCAGATCCCTACCATAACTCTAAGGTAGTATATTTCAGATAGATTTATAGATTATTGTGACCCAATGCTCTTCTCTCACAGAAGCATAACGCAACACATTGTGGCATGACTAATTAGAACATTTAATCAGAGTTTGCCACTCTGAAAGTTTTTTTTTGAGACTTTCTCTTTTAAGAAACTCTTGCTCAAGTTAGGTACAAAATACATAGTTTTGATGATGGGAAGTTAAAATTTTGTACAAATAAAACAAATCTAGCCCAGATCAGAAGGAAAGCAGAAAATTGGGAGAGAAATTTATAAAATTTTCAGGTGAAGATCTCATATCTCAAATACATAAAAAACTTGGAAAATCTATAAGAATGAATCATTCCCCAATTGATAAATGGTCAAAAGATATGAACAGGCAGTTTTTCAATGTAGAAGTAAAAACAATTTATAGTCATATAAAATGCTTTAAATCATTATTGGTTAGAAAAATGCAGATTAAAACAAATTTGAGATATCATTTTATACCTACCAAAATAAGAAAAATGATAGTAGGGGTGTAACAACAATGTTGCTAGTAGCTGTTGTGGGGGTGAAAGATCAAAACACCAGGACACAGAAGGGCTGCCAGCACAGTTTCTTTGATCTACTTTTCTAAGGAAAGCAATTTTATGGGGTTAACAATCTCTCTTTAATAAAATATACACTTGTAATTCACTTAGTTCAAGGGGAAAAGACAGCACCCCGAACTTCAGAGCAAGTACAAACAGAAATTACAAACAGAAAGTATCAACAGATCAAATAATATAATCCAGTAGACAGGCTTCTAGCTTTCTCTCCAACATCTCAGTACATAGTTACCAGGGAAGTACCAACATCTGGGTTTTCAAGCTGGGAGGGTCTTAACAATGGCTGCCCAGAGTCTTGTCTAGTCAAATCACATGACACTCTTCCAATGAGTGAGAACCCCAAACAAAACACTAACCTCTGAGTTTATATACCCTGTTCAGGGTCAAAGTGTGTCACCACCATGCAATTCAAACCTATGTGAACTAGGCTTTCCCTTGAGGTAAGCAGGTCATTAAAGATTCCTAATTTAACCAAAGAAATAAAGGCTAGACTCACCAAAGGCACTTGACTACCTAAGTGCTCCAAAAGGGAAAACACTAAACAAAAAGTCTCACCTTAATTACCAATACAAGGGGAAAGTGACAAATACTGAACAAGATGTAGAAAAATTGGGACACTAATTGTTGGTGGAATTTTGAACTGTTCCAACCATTTTGGAGAGCAATCTGAAATTATGCCCAAAGAGTTATTAGACTGCCTAAATAACCTTTGACCCAGTAATACCACTACTTGATCTATTTACCAAAGAAGATTAGGGAAAAAGGAAAAGTTCAAGAATGTTTAAAGCAGATCTTTTTGTGATGGCAAAAAACTAGAAATTGAAGGCATGGATGCCCGTCAATTGGGGAATGGCTGAACAAGTTATGGGATAGTATTGTGATAGAATATTACTGTGCTATAAGAAATGATGAAGCTCAATGATTTTAGAAAAAAAACATGGAAAGACTTATGTGAAATAATGAAGAGTGAGATGAGCAGAATGAAGAGAATATTGTATACAGTAACAATATTGGTTTAAGAATGACTTTGAGTCAGCATTTCTGAGGGCAGAGCCAAGATGGTGGCTTTAGAACAGGGACTCACCTAAGCTCTCCCTCCAATCTCTCCAAACATCTGTAAAAATAACTCTAAACAAATTTGAGAGCTACAGAACCCACAAAATGACAGGGTGAAATAAATCTCCAGCCCAAGACTGCCTGGGTGGTCGCTGAGTAGGATCTATTGCACTGTGCTGGGAGTGGAGTACAATCTAGATTGGGGCATGCTAAAAGTGACCAAGCCAGGGTAGACTGGGTGGAGCAGGTTTCAGGGACCCAGGTCACTGTGTTATGGCAGATTCCAGACTTCTCAACCCACAAACACCAAAGACAACTTAGCAGGTCAGTGGGAAAACTGTCAGACCTCTGTGAGAGAAGCATGTGGTCTGGCCCTAGCCCTGGGGTGGAGGAGGTGGTTGTGGCTGTAGCTGCAGCTGCAGCTGCACAGCTGCTTCCATCTCCGGGGCCCAAAGACAGTGGGGGGAATCAGGTGGCTGATCAGAGCAGTAGTGCTGGGATCTCTTTGCTGGAGCTAAGGCAGTGCTTTCTAGCTTTGCCCTACCTAGATCTGGGTCCCAGTCATGGCTGGCAATCATTGGGGGAGGAAGCTTGCTGGTGTTGCAGAGCTTGTGGTGATTGTGGAGAGGGAGTCTTCCTGTTAGTTACACAGCAGAAAGGAGCAATTTCAGGTCAGGAGAGAAGTATCATAGCACCTCAGAATAGAAGTAGCTCTGAAAACAGCAACACAAAACCCTTGAATCTTGGGGCAAAGTACTCTCCACTCTGGAAGCAGTCATACCCTGACAAAGAACTCAAAGATCAAGTACTTGGCTGGAAAAATGAGCAGGCACTGTAAAAGGACTCAGACTATAGAATCTTTCTTTGGTGACGAAGATCAAAACACAGCCAGAAGAAGTCAACAAAGTGAAAGATCCAACATCAAAAGCTTCTAAGAAAAATACAAATTGGTCCCAGGACATAGAAGAGCTCAAAAAGGATTTGGAAAATCAAGTAAGAGAAGTGGAGGAAAAAATGGGAAGAGAAATGAGAGTGATGCAAGAAAATCATGGACAGTGAGTCAATGACTTGCTAAAGGACATCCAAAAACACAGAAGAAAATCATACCTTAAAAATAGACTAAGCCAAATGGAAAAGAGCTCCAAAAAGCCAATGAGCAGAAGAATGACTTAAAAGCCAGAATTAGCCAAATGGAAAAGGAAGTCCAAAAGACCACTGAAGAAAATACTTCCTTAAAAATTGGAATGGAGCAAGTGGAAGCTAGTGACTTTATGACAAATCAAGAAATTATAAAACAGAACCAAAAGAATGAAAAAATGAAAAACCATGTAAAATATCTCATTGGAAAAAACCACTGACCTGGAAAATAGATCCAAGAGAGATAATACAAAAATTATTGGACAACCTGAAAGCCATGATCAAAAAAAGATCCTAGACATCATCTTTCAGGAAATTATCAAGGAAAATTGCCTTGATATTCTAGAACCAGAGGATAAAATAGAAATTGAAAGAATCCACCAATTGCTTCTTGAAAAGGATCCCCAAAAGAAAACTCCTTGGAATATTATAGCCAAATTCTAGAGTTCCCAGGTCAAGGAGAAAATATTTCTAGCAGCCAGAAAGAAACAATTCAAGTATTGTGCAAACCCAATCAGGATAAGACAACACCTAGCAGCTTCTACCTTAAGGGACCAAAGGGCTTGGAATATGATATTCCAGAGGTCAAAGGACCAAAGAATCAACAAAAGAACCAGCAAAACTGAGTATAATACTTCAGGGGAAAATATGAATTTTCAATGAAATATAGGATTTTCAAGCATTCTTGATGAAAAAACCAGAGTTGAATAGAAAATTTAACTTTCAATAGCAAGAATCAAGAGAAGCATGAAAAGGTAAACAAGAAGGACACATCATAAGGGACTTACTAAAGTTGAACTGTTTTGTTTACATTCCTACATGGAAAGATGATATTTCTAACTCATGAGACCTTTCTCAATATTGGAGTAGTTGAAGGAAATATGCATATATATATATATATACATATATACATATATATATACATATATACACAGAGGGCACAGGGTTAGTTGAATATGAAGCAATAGTATCTAAAAGGATAAAATTAAGGGATGAGAGAGGAATATATTGGGAGAAGGAGAAAGGGAGAGATAGAATGAGGTAAAATATCTCACATAAAAGTCACAGGAAAAAGCTAGTATAATGGAAGGGAAGTGTGGGTAGGTGAGGGGAAATGAGTGAATCTTGCTCTCATCAGATTTGGCTTAGGGAGGGAATAATGTACACACTCATCTGGCTATCTTACCCTACAGGAAAGTAGAGGCATAAGCAATAAGGTGGGGAATGATAGAAGGAAGGGCAGATTGGGAGAGGAGATAGTCAAAAGCAAGCATTTTTGAAAAGAGACAGGGTCAAAGGAGAAAACAATAAAGGGGGACAGGATAGGATAGAGGGAAATATAGTTAGTCTTTCACAACCTGACTATTATGGAAGTGTTTTGCATAACAATACATGTATAACCTATATTGAATTACTTGCCTTCTCAAGGAGGTTGGGTGGGGAGGGAAGAAGGGAGAGAATTTGGAACTCAAAGTTCTAAAAGCAAATGTTAAAAACTGTTTTTACATGCAACTGGGAAATAAGATATGCAGGCAATGGGGTATAGAAATCTATCTTGTCCTACAAGAAGGTAAGGGGAAAAGGGATGGGAGGGGAGGTGGAGTAGAATGATAGAAGGGAGGGCCGACTGGGGAAATGGGTGATCAGAATGCAGGACATCTTGGGGTGGGGGGGTGGGTAGAGATGGGAAGAAAATTTGTAACTCAAAATCTTGTGGAAATGAATGTTGAAAACTAAAAATAAATTTAAAAAATGACTTTGAGTCAATAGGTTATTTTGTCTATTATAAATACCCAAATTAAGTATAAAGGACAAATGAAGAAGGAACTATTAGCATCTAGAGAAAGAACTAATAAATAGAAGAATGCATAGAATAATTTTACATATATATATATATACATATATATGTTTTATGGTAGCTAGGGTGGGAGGGGAGGGAAGAAAAAAAGAACTGTACCTAAAAATTTTGTTGTATATTTAAAAGGAATAGAAAATTGTACATAGTAGATGTGTAGTTTCATTAATCTTTTTAATTGTATTATGTTAAGGAAATGCTTATTTTACTCTGTAAGCAAAATAAAGAAATAAAAAAGAAACTCTTGCTCTTCCACAGCAAATTAAACTGAATGTCTAATCAACATTCTTAAATAGAAGACGTTTTGTAAATTTAAAAAAATGACGTGGTGATTGGAAGAGAGAGGGAGGACTTGCCCAAAGCCACATAGGCAGTAGGAAGTAATGATATAATTCATAATCAATCCTCTAACTCCAAGTCTTATGTTATTTTTACTTTAGTTCCCATCTTCAAAGTGCTTGTAATCCAAAAGGTGTGCTTTTGTGTTTATTTGTGTGTGAGGGAGGGTAGAAATAAATAAAATATATACAAATAACAAGTGAAAATTAGACCAGGAATGTAAAAGAAAGCAGGATACAAATTCCTATGAGAAATTTGAGGAGGAAGTTCATGAAAGAATTGAGCCTTGAATTCCAAAAGAAGGTTGTCAAGCAAGGGAGGGAGAGTGAAGAAGATGGCCATCATTCTAGACACAGGTAGCATGATGTACAAAGACAGAGCAGTTTAATTAGAATATGGCACAGGCTTGATTGGGACATAGACTACCTGAGTGGGAACAATGTAAGATAAACATAGAAAAGTAGATTGGTGCCAGGTTTTGGAAGGCATTGTGATTAAAGTAGCCAGAAATTTATGTAAGATGAAATATCAATCAAATTCAGAATAGCCAAAACATCTATGCATCTGAGGTACCTTGTCCACAGTTCACCTTCAATCTCAATTTTTATTTTAAACAATCTAATACATCTGTATAGAATTTAAAAAAAACCCTGAATTAAGATGCAGTTGTAGAAATAAATGTATATAGTGGAGGGTTCAACTGATCCAAATTTATTCAAATTATTAATTATTATTTTATTATATTATTATAGTTAACCAATTGACCAAAAAACAAAACAAAAAAACACTTAAAAAGTGTTGGGGGGGGGATATTTGTGTGTTTGTTCTTGCTATCTTTGAAGTGAATATCTCTTTGCAAATACTACCCAATTTTAAATAGTTGAATGGAACTGGGCCACCAGCTCTTGACTCCTATCAATGGAAGGGAGCCCAATTAGTATGGGGTTGAGCTGATGGTAGCAGTGGAAGAAAAGAAATAACTGCATACCCTTCAGGGTACCCTGAAACCCTAAGGGCCACTGTAGTAGCATCCTGGTTCTGAGAGAGGGAACTAGAGCATAAATACTACATACAACAGCTACACAATTTAATGTCAGCATTTAAGTGCCTTTCTTCAACCTCATTCATAATTTCTTAGGATAAAGGCCTAAGTTTTCCACTCTAACAGGCTGTCAGGTGTTTGCAGGGTAACCTCAAAATATTGGTGCAATTTTAAGCTTTAGTAGCTTAAATAAACTTTATTATCTTAAAACTGCAACAAGACTACAAGGACACCCTAATCAAAGGTATATAATAGCTTCCATTTAAGGTTTCACAAAAAAAAAATCCGATGCATATTATTTCATTTGATTCTCAGTGAGAACATAAGAAGGTAGGCACTATAGATATTATTATCCCATTTCGTAGAGAGGAAAAAGCCTTAAAGACTCTAATGAGTTATGTATGATTACCCAGATAATAAATAGTGGAGGCTGGATTTGAATCCACATTTCCTTTGATCCCTAATTTAGCAAACTTTGAATCTATTTCATACTGCATATCAATTTCTTTTAAAATAAAAATATAATATTTCATTGGTACACAGAACCCTCAATGAGGAAAATCCCTTTACCAATGCAGATGGATAATTACCTTACGTCATATAGTCTTAGATGATACTCTGTTGACAATTTCTTATTTATCATCTATCTAGCTTACTGGTACATAGTTGTTTGCATGTTTTCTTCCTCAATAGATTAGGAGTTCCTCAAGAGTAGAGCTTATCTTTTGCCTTTCTTTCTTTCTCCAGCACTTAGCACAGTACCTAGCACATTGTAGGTGCTTAATGTGTTTGTCATCTGACTAACTAAATTGTTTTTCCCCTGAGCTTCCTTAATATCAGTTTAGGTTCTTTCAGAACTTGTAAATAGAAAACAATGATATGTTTTCTTGAAATATTACCTGGAATCCATACCATCCAAGTTATCACTCAACCCTGTCCAACTGCTAGAAGCTTCCTTGACCAAATTATGTTTCATCTAATTTGTATATACATATAAATACACATCTTGTCTTTTCAGGCTATATTGTAAGATCCAAGAAGGCAGAAACTGCTTAACTTTTATCATTCTACTAAATGTACCTAGCACAAAGCAGAGAAGCCACAAAATTTTGGTTAGTTGATTAATTAAACTAGCTGACAAAAATGGCTTCTTGACTTACCAATGTAACTTACAGGAGAATAGTCTCATTGTGCAAATGCAAATGAATAATCATAGAATCACTGATTTTTAGAATTGGAAGAGACTTTCAGAGATCATCTAGAACATGGGTTCTTAACCTGATCTACATAGATACCATGGAGTCTCTGGGTAGATTTCAAGGGTGTTGTGAAATTGGATGGGAAAAAAATACATCTTTATTTTCATTAACCACTAAAAACTACCACTTCTTTCAATTATCTAAAAGCATTATTCTGAGAAGGGTTCCATATATTTTACCAGACTGACAAAGGCATCTATGACATGAGAAAGATAAAGAATGTTTAATCCATTTCAACCCTTTTCTTTTACAGATGAAGAAACTCATACCCCAAAAGTTTACCTAGCTTTCCTGCCATTATACAGCACTAAACCTGGAACTAGAATCCCATCTTCCTCTTTCCTCAGTGCAGATCTTTTCCCACTGCAGGACAAAGCTTAATGAAGGGCAAAGTAGAAGTTTCTGGAGTGATCAAGTTGGATCCATTCTTAAGATGTTAGAGTTTAAATGTAAAAGACACAGCTGCTGTGTAGTCTCTTAGTTATTGCCTGTAGTCAGGGACACAATATGAAAGTCCCTGTTTGAATCACTCATTTCCTTTTTCCTCTCTAAACCAACAGGAGTTGGTGGGAGCCCTGCAGTGATACATTGTACATAATCACTCGCCTATCATTTTATACCCACATTATCCCATCAAGGAGTTAGTATTTACTTTGAGCTCCCGGAGCCTGAGCCACTTACACAAACTCTTGTAGCCTTAAAACTCAATTGAGATTACCTACAATTACCTGCAAATATTTGGCTACAAATGGAACTATTCAAATTAACTGCACTTATTTCCAAAGCTTCTTAAACATGAAAGAGGCTTGCTCATAATTCAAGATCTACTCTTTAAAAAAAGCAAAAAAAAATTAAAGAATGTCTTGTATTAGTCTATGTGCTGTCCTTTTAAGGGCATGAATAAAAAGTAGCTCCAGCACTGTATGACTAAGCACTCAATGTGTGTGTATATATATATATGTAATATCTATCTATATATACATCTATATATATATCTATAATATCTATCTATCTATCTATACATCTATATATATCTATAATATCTATCTATCTATACATCTATATCTATATCTATCTATCTATCTATCTATAATATCTATCTATCTATCTATACATCTATATATCTATAATATCTATCTATCTATATATACATCTATATATCTATAATATCTATCTATCTATACATCTCTATATCTATCTATATCTATCTATCTATCTATATCTATAATATCTATCTATATATACATCTATATATATATCTATAATATCTATCTATCTATACACACACACACACTATATATATATATTTCTGGTTTTAGTCCAATTTCCTTCTATTTTGTGCTTTGGAATTTCTTCACCTGAAGTAAAAAAAAATGTTTTGCATCTTCTCATCATTCCTAAATAGATTATATTTTGACATTTTGCAGTAGCCCTGTAAAACTATGAATCACATTAAAACTTTCTAATTAAAATACGCTAGTGTATATGATGCTAGATTTGGAAGCTGGAAGATTATGGTTCAAATCCTGTCCTTGACATTTACTAACTGTAAAAATGGGCAGGTTCCAATTTTGCTAAGTCTGATTCTTGTCTATACTATAAGGAGGTTGGTGAGATGGCCTTTAAATTTCCTTCCATCTTTTAATCTGTTTTTCTCTGATTTTTAGAGCTCAGCAAGCTAGAAAGGGTCATTTTTTTCTTTTACACAATATAGAGAAAGGTAAAGTGATTTGCCATAGGGTTCAAAGGAAGTAAGTTGTAGAAGTGGAATTCCATACCCATTTCATTTTCTATTGTATGCTTCCCACTACCTGGGCTTTAAAGACTTCATTGACCTAAATCTGAAATTGAATGAGGCTTTTTAGGTAACACTAATATCTAAATGATAGTCATGCTGTAGCAAGAAATCAAACATTTATGGAACAACTACAATAAGTAAAGTGCTATGAGCACCTCTTCAGAGACTACAGAGAAGTATAAGAGGACCTTGCTTCTTGCATATCATTTAAAATATAGAGAGATAATATGAGAAAATATGAAACAGTAACTAATCTTGCAAACAAGATATGGGCAGTTAATGTTTGATAAGTGAAGTATAAATACAAAGGAGAGATGACTCTGCATTTATTTCATTCACACATATACTATTTTTGCCTCATAGAAGAAAATCTCCTTGAGGATAAAACTATTACATTTTTAGCTTTGTAATCCCAGTAGTGTTCCTGGAATGAACTAAAGGCTCAATAAAATATTTTTAATTATTTGATTATGGGTTCAAGGGGATCCGGAAAGGATAGAAGAGGGAGGCTGCATTTAAATTGAAACTTGCAAAATTTGGAAAAGAATGTTGGTAGGGGGAGCATAATGTAGAAGGCCAGAGGATGGTATGAATTACAGGGCCACTAGAGTGTACTCAAAGTAATAAGAATTGAAATTTATATACCATTTTTAAAGTTTGAAAAACTTTGATATGCATTTCTTTTGAAATAAAAATTCTTCCTATTTTTCAAGGATTCTATTGAGATACAACAATGATTGAGGAGTGACTAGACCTGTTTGATTGGGTCTTAAGGTGATATTTAAAAAAATATGCTTGTGATTAAAGTTGGAAGGATACACTGAAGATAGATTTTGCAGTTTTGAATACCAGGCTAAAGGACTAGAATTTATAACATTTAGAAATGAGGAGCCATTGTGAATAAGAAAATTATAACATGAAAAAAGGAAAACCTGTATTGGCATGTAGGAAATTAGATCATTAAAAAGTCTAAGCAAGAAAATTAGCTCAAAGGCAATTGTATTAGTTTAGGAGAGGAGAGCTCAGTTTAGACAAGGCCCCTGGCTGGGTGAGGGGAGAAATAAAAGGCAGATTTGGCATAAGTCAAAAGAAGTATCAATAGGTCTTTGTGACTGATAGGCTCGGTGAGGTTAGAGTCAGGCAGGGATCAGTGGAAGAAGGCAGAGTCGAAGATGAATCAGAGGTTTTGAACCTGAATCGTTGGGAAAATGCTAGTAAAATCAACATAAATTCATTTCATAACTAAATCTCTCTCATGATAGATTAACTTCCAATTGAGTTCTGAAACCCTGTGAAATCTTTCCATGGACACAAAACTTTTAGGCCTTGGTCTAGGCCAACTATTCAAGTGAGAGGTGTCACATACAATAAGAACTCGTGTCTTATAAAATCCAGTTAAAACCAATGTTGTCAATTAGTCACTGAAAAATTCACTCTTCAGAGAGAAAAAAATATTAAATATTACTCTCTCCCTTAATAACTAAGTTAGGAACTTAGGAAGACAAGAGGTAGGAAAGTAGAGTTAAATAATAACTTATAATTGCTATTTACCTTGTGTGATAGCAAATTCATTGTCATAATAAATAGACCAAATGATTCAAGAAAGTGCTTCATCAGCAGACATTTAACTTACTCATGGAAGAAATAGAGATCGTTTCCAATGATAACAGCAGTATAAAGAAGTCAAAATTACTAAAATAAAAGCCTCAAAAGGACAAAAAATGTGAATTGGACACAGACCCAAAAAGAATTCCTGAAAGACCTTAAAAAAGTTTTGAAATCAAATAATAGTGGTTGAGAAAAATTAGAAGAAATGAGAGTGAAAGAAGAAAATTATGAAAAAAACAACTAATAGTTTGGTAAAAGAGGTACAAAAATTACTGATGAGAATAAATCCTTAAACATTAGAACTTACAAAGGGAAAAAGAGGTACATTAGCTCACTGAAGAAAATAATTTCTTAAAAATTAAAATTAGAAATGTGGGTTAATTATCCCATGAGACAACAAGAAAGAATAAAACAAAATCAAAAGAATGAACAAAGAAGAAAATGTAAAATATCTCATAAAAACTGACCTTGAAAACAGATAGAGGAGAGATAATTTCAAAAACTGAGCCAAAACAAAAAAATTACAAAAAATTATCCCAGAAACCTGCGCTAATATCTTAGAATCAGACAGCAAAATAGAAAATGAAAGAATCCACCAATTACCACCTGAAAGAGAAACTCAAATAAAAACTCACTGGAATATTATGGCCAGATTTCAGACCTGATACCTAGGTCAAGAAGAAAATATTAAATTTATTATATTTAATATTATATATATTTTGTAATATTCAATTTCTTAAAATGATAAGTAATATCTATCTTAAACCAAGAACAAATTTTATTTGCAATGATGAAAAACTAAAAGCCTTCCAATAAGATCTGGGTTGAATTAAGCATGTCCATTACCACTAGCATTATTCAATTTCCTACTAGAAATTCTAGCAATAGGACAAGAAAAAGAAATTGAAGAAATAAAAATAGGCAAAGAAGAAACGAAAATATCACACTGCTATACTTAGTGAATCCTAGAGAGCCAGCTAAAAAACTAGTTGAAACTATTAACAGCTTCAGCAAAGTTATAGGATATAAAATAAACCCATATAAAGACCACCAAATTTTTACTATCAAAAAAAAAAAACCCAGAAGGAAGAGAAAGGGTAGCTCCATTTAAAATAACTGTAGACAATATGAAATACGTGGTGGTCTACAAGCCAAGTTAAACCCAGATATTTATTATGTGAACACAATTACAGAACACATATCACACAAATAAAATCAGATCTAAACTGTTAGAGAAATATTAGTTGATCATGGATAGGTAGAGCTATTATCATAAGAATGAAAATTCTACCTAGGTTAATTTACCTAATCAGTTCCATGCCAATCAAACTACCAAAGATCTATTTGTAGAGCTACAAAAAAATCATAACAAAGTTCATCTGGAAGAACAAAAGGTCAGGCATATCCAGGCAATCAATGAAGAAGAAGTAAAAAAGGAGGCCTAGCAGTTCCAGATTTCAAACTATATTACAAAGTGGTAATCCTTAAAAAAAACTGGTACTTGCTAAGAAATAGAGATGTAGATCAATGGAACAGACTGTATATAATACACAATCATACAATAGTAAATGACTATAGTAATCTAATGTTTGACAAACCCAAAGATCTAAGCTTTGGGCATAAAAATTCACATTTTAACAAAAAATGCTGTGAAAGCTGGAAAGCAGTTTTGGCAGACACCAGGCTCAATCAACCTCTCACACTGTATTTCAAGTTAAGGTCAAAATAGATAAACGCTTTAGACATAGAGGGTGATACAATAATTAGTAGATCTTGGGAAAATGCACCTGTCAGTTTTATGGACAAGAGAAGAATTTATGACCAGACAAGAGTTAGAGAGCATCATGGAAAGTAAAATAGATAATTCTGATTATATAAAGTTAAGAAACTTTTGCATAAACAAAACTAATAGAACCAAAATTAGAAGGAAGACTGGAAAAAACACATTTGCATCAGTTTTCTCTGATAAAGGCCTCATTTTTTTTCTTTCTTTTTGGAGGCTGTTGGGATTAAGTGACTTGTCCAGAGTTGTGCAGCTAGTAAGTATCTGAAGGGAGATTTCAACTCATGTCCTGCTTATTCCACGGTAAGCACTCTATCCATTTCATACCTACATGCCCCCAAAATTAGGTCTATAGAACCCGGTATTCCCAGGCAGTATCCCATCCAAGTATTAACCAAGCCAGACCCTACTGAACTTCCAAGATATACAAAATCCAGTAGGTTCAGGGTGGCATGGATAAAATTTCTTAAATATATAGAGAACTGAGACAATTTTATTAAAAAAATAAGGCCCATTCCACAGCTGATATGAGGAGGAAATTTTCAGAAGAAATCAAAGGTTTCAATAGTCACATTAAAAAAAAAACCTTGTAAGTCACTATTGATTAGAGAAATGAGAATTAAAACAACTTTTAAATACCACCTCAGCCTATCAGATTGGCTAATATAACAGAATAAGAAAATGACAAATGCTGGAGAGAATGTGGGAAAAAATGATACACTAATGCATTGTTGGTGGAGTTGTGAAACAATCCAACCATTATGGAGAAGAATCTGGAGCTATACCCAAAGGCCTATGAAACTGTGCATACCCTTTCAGCCAGCAATACCTCTCCAAGGTCTGTGTTTCAAAGATATCAAAGAAAAGGGGAAAAGATTTATTTGTCCAATTTTTTTTTCCTTTTTGTGGCGGTAAAGATTTGGAAATCAAGGGGATGCCCATCAATTGGTGAATGGCTGGACAAGTGGTATATGATTGTGATAGAATCCTATTGTGCTATAAGTAATGGTGAGCAGGATTGTTTCAGAAAACCATGGAACATTTGTATGAAGTAACACAAAATGGAAACAGCGTAACTGGGAGAATGTTGCACACAGTAAGAGCAATGTTATAATGATCATCAACTGAAAGACTTAGCGCCTCTAATCAAGACAATGATCTAAGATAAATTCAAAAGACCATGATGAAAAGTTATCCACCTTCAGAGAGAGAACAATGAACTTTGAATGCAAATTGAAGCACACTTCTAAATTTATTTTTCTTATTTTTTTTTGCATGCAAACAGCTTTTGCATGACTTCACTTGTATAATCAATATCTAATTGTTGGCCTTTTCAAGGAGAGGAAAAAGGCAGGAGGGAGGGAATTTGGAAATCATAAAAATTTTAAAAGTTGTTATTTTTTTACATATAACTGGGAAATAACATAATATATACATATATGTATATTAAAAAGGATGTGTCTCTAATCCATACATCAAAATCATTCAAGATTCCTTGAAAATATAAACAGAGAAATAACTCTACTCAGTAAACTTCTATTCCCAAATAGGGGAAGCAAAAAACAGGAAGATCATTGCTTGCAAAAGGTATTAGCCACAATGATGGAGGAGATCCAGCACAGATTTTGAGTTAAAAAAAAACTCCCTTTGAATGGCAAGGTCCTTCAAATATTCCTGTTTACAGATGACATTGTTCTGATTGATTAAACCCCAAAATATAGTAACACCTCTGGAAAAGGTGCCATTATTCAAAGGAATTTGACATGAACAGGAGTAGACTTGGCTGGATTACCTTCAGGAAATTGTGAAGCTTTTTTTTAATGATTGTCTCTAAGCTTTCCATGAAAGCAGAGGACTTTTTCACATTAACACTTCACTAATGTTGCAGTATCATATAGCTACGGTGCATGGGATAAGAGAGTAACTGAAAATTTTAAAATGAATTATACATAGGATACTTGAAGAGAGCCACTTATCTTTGAGCAGGCTCCAATATCTAACTGAGAGAGAAGAATCACAAAGGCCATCATGAAGGCATTATATGATAGTCAGAGGAGATGAAGTGATCAGGTGGCAAGAATGAGCAATGATAGGGGCCAGAGTACTCCATTAACACTCGTCCTTAACAATATCATGAAAAAATAACATAAGTCTCCAGAATATTGCATGGACCTTTGGAAAAGAGTCACAAAGTATGGCCAGGAACAGACTATAGACTTAGAGAAAACTTCAGTATTTCTCTTCAATGAGATCACAGATTCATGTGAGTTTAATTATACCACTGAGATAATAGATATTAGATCATAGGACTTATCTGTTAGTATCTCCTACCCCTAAGGCATGTGATTTGTTTCGGTTTATTTAAATTTAACATATTGCCTCTCAAGAATCCAGACATTTAAATAACTTTTAATCTTTAGTTGTTTCTGACTGACTTGGAGATATTTCATTTGAAAACAGAAAGGGAACTATATACAAATCTATCAAATCTTAGATTTGTCAACTCTAAAAACTCTCTCAATAATAATAGATAAAATTTATATATTACTTAAAAGTATGTAAGAGCCTTTCCAAATGTTATCTTATTTGAACTTCAATGCATTTGTTTGATATAACTACTATTACTTCTATTTTACAGATGAAGAAATTGAGGATTGGTAAGACATTGATTTTTCTGTGGTCATACAATATGTTTAGGAGGTGGATTTTGAATCCAAGCCTCCCCTGGCTTCAAGTTTGGCATTAACATACAGAAAATGGAGCTATCCTCTAGACTTTTGCTTGATATTTGGTCCAAATTCACTTTCTGAGCATGCTTTAAAAATCTATAGATGCCTTTTTTCTGCTTTGGTGACAAGTCATTTTAAAAGGCAATTTCCATCAGCAATTTACATGGTCCAGATGCTTTATACATCAGTATAGAAAGGCAGTTCATGAAGTATTCCACAATAGGTGCAATGAATCATGGACACAAAGACATTTGGATTTTATGATCTATAGGGTCACTGAAGAATAGAAGAACAAATCAATATGGAGAAATACAGTATATGCAAAGGTATTATACAGCAAGTATTCAGTAATGGATATTTGAAGTCCTACAAGGTCTGGCTACAATGAGTAGATTTGGATTGATTTCATGCCATAGCACATGACAACTCGCTCTACAAGAAATAAACAGACCCTATTTATTTAACAATGAGAATTTTTAAAAGTTTGGCTTATAGTTTGTAAACTGACTAGATAGTTTGATTGTTACACTGTGATTAGCCATGCCAAATGTGCAAAATCTTCTGCAATATTACAAGTTCATTGATTTTGTCATTTTAAGAAGATTTTATCGCCCAGTACTCTGACAAACTGTATTCTCAGCTCTTTGCCACAGTTTGCTAATATGTAGGTGGCAGAATACAGTCTTACGAAAGATCTAAAATCATAAAGGAACTCTTCATAATAATTCTTATAGGTCATGTGGTCTTTTAGACTCAAGAAAGTTTTGATTTTGTGAGTGAATCAAAAGTAAAACATATGCCAGGTGAACTAAAACTGCTGTCTCTTCCTTATCCCTTCTCACTGTCTTCAGTCAAATTTTGTTTTGGGAGCACATTTTTTTTTTGCCAGAAGGAAGATGTGCATGTGGCCTTTCTTGGCTGGCTCTTTATCTATTATGTCACTCTGTTTTCCCCATTCATGAAGAATTATTAAATCACAGCCCCCAACTGGAAAGTCAATGTTTCCTTTTAGGAGATAACTCATAGTAGTGCATGGCTAAGCACAATTCAGGCAGAGTGAAAAAAGTTGCAAAGAAACTATATTGAACTTTCTCCACTATTTTTTTTTGTACTCCTGCTTCACTGGAGGGAAAGATTATTCTTATATTGCCCTGTGTTCTTCTAGACACAGAGAAAGGCTATCTGGCAAAATAATTCCGTTTCCATATTCACTAGGTATACGAACACAGGCAAGATAAAACTTCATCTGTTGTAATCTATTATTCTCATCTGAAAAAATATTAAAATAATAATCACATTCACTTTGATAAATTAACAATCTCCTCATTATCTATATTAAGTATAGAGCATCCTGGGGACAACAGTAATTATACAATTTACCTTACAGAGTTGTTGGAAAGAAAACACTTTGGAAATATTAGAGCACTATACAATGGTGACAATTCATAAACAGTATAAAGAATACTAGACCTGTGATGTAGGAGACAACTAAATTCTCTTCCGTCCCTGATGCTTAGTGTCTATGTATCTAGGAGGATCTGTGAGCCTCACTTTTTTCATCTATCAAATTAGAATCATCTCCCTTACAAGATTATTCAAAGGATCAAGTGATATAATATGTGTACAGAGCTTTGAAAACCTTAAAGTGTCATAAAATTACACTGATTATCAATGTTATACTAAATTGCTATTAGCTTGATATGCAGCCCATTCACCCCTCCGCATTAAAGCAATAGCAATAACTATAGAAGCAGCAGCCTGACCACAGAGGCCCAGTGCTTTACTCACAGCATGCTACAACTTGGATAGAGCTATGGAGTCAACTAGCTTAACCCTCTAATTTCACAGAGGAGACAAGGTTAAGAGAAGGGAGAGGACTAGTGTAAGGTCAGGCAGATAATTAGAGGCATAGCTTGCAATGATAAGGCATCACTGACAGGCAGGGGAGAAGTGAAATGAGAGGAAGGGGGTTTTGTTGCTGGAGCAACTCCCTGAGACAGCCCAAAGCATTTCACTTTTGCCTTTACTGTTTACTTGTAAAACCAACTCTCTAGTAAGGTTCTTTCCCCTTCACAAAATCTGCATATTGAGCATCATTTTACTTTAATTTTGTAAAAGGATATTACACAAATTATCTGCTAAGCTAATCTTGTAGCAACAGAAATATCAAGGGTTTTGTCCCTGAGTCTCTTTTAATAGCAAGACTTCTTAATTTCACCTGGAAATACAGCTGCTCAGGCTTAGATGAATTCTATGGAAAGGATTGAATGAATGCCAGTAATGCCAGTCACTCACCCGAAAAAAATATATGCACAATGTAGAAAAAATCTGATTATACGCTAGCCGACTCTATCTAGGAATATGTCTAAGTAAATGATTTCACTTTATCTTTCAGGAATTTTCACAAGTCCATCTTGCATGACAGGAACAGCTAGAACATGCACTGGATTGAACTTGGGAAATTCCACAATACTTAGAAAAGCCTATCTTTTTATATCATTTGTTTTCTCAGTGATGTTATGTGATAAGGAACCTTAGGCTTCAAACAAATCAAATATCCAGTCAACTGGGGAACAATGGAAAGATGAGGTGAGAATAATGGGCTAAGACACATTCCTCATAATTACTTATGTTTGAGAAGTGGTTTAAAAGCTATAATTCACTTATTTATTGATTCATTCAATAATCATTGGATAAGTACCTAATCAGGTCCAGAACTTTTAACAGGAACTGGGCACATTTATTATCAAATACATACATGACTGAAAACTGGAAAGTTCACATATTGCTCTAGCATTTGCACAATATCAAAAGTCCTAGAAGTAAGCCTTAACCATTGTAGGGGCAATTCTGTATGGAATTGCATAGGATAACAGGATCATATAGAGTACTTATAAACTATCTAGCCCAACCTCATCACACTTGATAAGAAGATCTAGAAGGACTGACCTCTATTCTACTGTAGGGAGTGACTTCCCAAACTGCTTTGATGATAGATCTTTTGGAAAAGTGGGTGGAGGCAAAACATTGTTTGGGATTGCAGAGCTTGACTGCTATGACCTTAAAATTAATTGAGCAATTTGATATTTTACTCAGTAACTTTTCTTTATCCTTTCACACAATACAGCTTTAAATCTCTTCAGTTAACGTGTCATTCCTCTCTCCTTGACTTCCTGTTCCTCTTCCCACTTAGCTTCCTTAAGCCTTTTGTAGAGTAGGTAGGTTCTACAGACACACCATCAAGTCTGATGCACCCGTTGATTTCTCTTGGCTTTCCATAGTGAATTGTTGTTTTGGGGGGTGTTTGGCTTTGAGTAGGAGGTTACACAGAAAGTCCCTTCTAATTCTAAAAAAAAGATTTATTTATTAAAATTATGCTAAATTTGAAGACAAGCTGACATCCATAATGAAGCATTTTTTAATTGCAGAGTATTCCCATTTTCCACATAGAAACCACAGTCTAGTTTGCTAAAGTGATGGGAGTTACTCAAAGAATGGGTTTGAAAAGTCATATAAGACTGGGGGAGCAGTTTCTCTGTGTATCTGTGAGAGTCCAGTCAACAGTCAAAGGAGCAACGAGTTCTTCATTTGCAAAAATGGAAGTTGTGAAGAGGAGGATGGTGACAACCTTCTAAATAAGGAGATCCAGAAATATGACCAGAGCTAAACTCTAACTAAATGTTGCTGGTACAACAGATGACAATGAGATCAGAGTATCTGAGGGTTGTGAGAGGGAGCATGAGGAAATTTAGAGGTAACTTAAGAAATGTCATCCAGTGTGCTACAGAGTTGAGCAAAGAAATTGTGAAGTGAAGAAACTACCAGAATATCCTATGAGAAAAGCCAAAGAATTTATCTGTAAAAACAGAATACTCATCAGTAAAGATATTTTTGGTTATGTACTGTAATGCTTGTTTAAAAAGATATTATTGCAAAAATGTGAGTGTTCGTTTTGAAGTATTTCTTTCTCCTACTCCTTTGACGAATCCCTCTGCCACACTGGCTGGCTCCTCCTCATCTTTGGCTTTTCCTCTTCATCCTGTTAGTATCTGCAAAGTTCTATTGTTGACTCTATTGTCTTCCTCCTCTGAACTCTCTATTGATTTGATTAAAGTGATCCAGGACCGAAACTGATGCTATTTATTTTTAAATTATGTTTTATTTATTTCATTAAATATTTCTGAATTACATGTAAAAAAACAATGTTTTTTTTTTAAATTTTGACTTCAAAATTCTCTCTCCCTAACACTTCCCCCACTTAAGAAAATAAACAATTTGCTATTGATTTTATATGTGAATCAATACAGACCATATTTCCAAATTAGCCATATTCCAAAAGAAATCATAGAAAAAAACTGAAAAACAAAGTATTTTTAAAATTAGGTTTAAATCTGTATTCTGTGTTCACCAGTTCTCTCTCTGGAAATGAATAACCTTTTTTCATCATGGGTCTTTTGGAATTATCTTGGATCATTCTCTTTATCAGAATAGCTAAGTCTTTCATAGGTGATCATGTTTACAATATTCCTCTTACCACGTACAATGTTCTGGTTATGCTCACTTCGTTTTGACTGGGTCACACAAATCTTCCTAAGTTTTCCTGAAACAATCCTGTTCATAATTATTTACAGTACAATATTATTCCAAAATAATACTAAACAGCAAATGATATACTCTGTCTCAGTCTTCAATCTTTAGTTCTTTCTTCTATATGATATACTCATATGAAAGTTAATCCGGCTTTTGTTTCCATTCAAAGCATAACATATTCTCTCTCTCTGTCTCTCTGTCTCTCTGTCTCTGTCTCTGTCTCTGTCTCTCTGTCTCTGTCTCTCTCTCTCTCTCTCTCTCTCTCTCTCTCTCTCTCTCTCTCTCTCTCTCTCTCTCTTCCTCCTCCACAGTAAAATGACTAGATGATCTCCCAAGTTCCTGTTGTCCTGTCCTATGCCAACATACCTATCAATAGAAATGCTCTCTTTAAGATAGGCTGGTAAACCAGCAAGTTTGATAATCTATGAGTTCCATTTCAACCCAGGATTTTATGATGCTAATTCATGAATCACCCTTTATTAATGAAATGCAGCAAATCTTAAATAATTGTAATCCATTAATTATTCTTGGTTATTACTTGTCCTCTAGTACAAAAGAACGCGTGCTGCAGATCACATTATAGCCTCTCTACCAGGATCATTGCCATGGACACTTGATGGAATTCTTCAGTACTAGAATCTCCATTGGAAGGAAAGATTTTCTGTGTTTTGGTAAGCACAGTGCACACTGTGTCCAATGATAGGCCATTTCAAGGACCCAAAAACCTATGACATGAATATTTACCAGAATTAAGTTGACCTAGACATTTTATTCCACAGATACTAGGAAAATTTACTTTTTTCTCCCATGAATGATTCTTTGTTGAGCTTTCAAGAAATAAAGTGCTATGCAAGTATAAACCTTAATAGCTCTTAGTAGTAATTTTATTAAGACTTTATACAGTCATCTATAATTGCCTTTGTGTAATAACCCAGTCTTAGGATTAAAATGATTCATGTTTGTCTTGGATTGGTTCTATTCCTCCATTTTCATCTGTGGAAGTCCCTCTTTTATTTTAAAGACTCAAAACCTCAGCTGTGGTTGCTCCAGTGGAGTCATTCCTGACAACCACCCCTTGTCAATATCCATTACACATCCCCCTCAACTCCAAAGGTTAAAGTGATCTTTTCCTCCTTAACTTTTTCACCACAATATGTTGGCACTCCCTTTAAATTTATCTTCCTTTCCCTTATATCATAATGATATTTAAACCCATCTTTCTTCTCCTTAGTTAATTCCTTGAAAAGTGGGCCTGTAATATTTTATTCTCTTTAACTCTATTGCCTATCACCATGCTGTGAACACAAGTCATTTAATGATTATTTCTTCAAAGAATATTAAAAGTGATTGTTTTCAAAGGCTATATACATAGAACCCAAACACCAATCATTTCCACTGTATCCTTGGTAACATAACTGGACTAAGCTAAAAGGAGAAGTGGAAGACATTTTTTGTGTAATTCCAGCACTAAAGTTAACTGGTTAGTTTACAACATGAGGAGGATTATTTGTGGTAAAGATTGTTACATTCTGTCTAAAATACTACATTTTCAGACACTTAAAGTGCCTTCTTCCTCTAAAATTCTCTGATTCATTATCATGGTATTGGAGCAATTTTGTTCTTGACAGTTAAGCAGGCAGAATTCAATCTCCCTCATAGACCTCATAAATTCCAAAAGAATTCAGGTGTGGGCATGGAGGGCCTACTGTTGTCTCTTGTCAACTAAACTGAGAGCTGAAAACCTAATCAGTATATTGTGGCTATCAGGTAATTTGTCTTTTTGGCCCTGATAGCTAACAAAATCATCTACTAAGACACAGAATTTGATTGCAATATAATTATGTGCTAAATCTTGTAGTATTCAAAGAACAAATGGTTTAATGGATAGAAAGCTGGACTTGGAGTCAGGAACTATGGGCTTCAAGGCCTCCCTGACACATAAATGTTGTGTAATCTTAGGGAAGTTGCTTAATTTATCAATGCCCCAAGTGACTCTCTAAGACTATTACTTTCAAAGAACTCGTTGATCTGCATTCATCTAGGTAGGAGGTCCATTAAAAAGATCAACATTCTTAGGTAATACATCTATGAAACAAGCAGTTAATGAGATCTTTTCCATAGCTGTAGCATGAAAAAAATCATTTAACAAAAAATCTTCAGGGAGTGGGAAGGAAGACAGCAGTCTAATGAAAAGAACAATTTGTTAACAATAGAACAAGGGTTCCAAAAGACACAATAGATGGGCAAGGAAGTGGGGAAGGGAAGGATGTCAGAATGATAGAGCAGACAGATGAGGGGAATAAGCAAACTGTGATGCTTTGCCTTAGGAAGCTATCCTAGTACTCAGAAACGACTGTGACAAATATACTGTTGTATATTTTTCCTGTCTTCAATGACTTAGTATATCCTTTTCCAAAATAAAGGAAGCATTACAGTTATCCCTTCCACATCACCATGGTTAGGGGCACAGTGCTCTCTCAATCTGGAAAATCTGTGTAAAATTTTTTGCCCTCCCTTTGTACCAGAGAAGTCTGATCTTTTTTTTTTCTTTTTTTGTGTGGTGTTTACAGCATCTTATTGTAAAATTTGGGTTAAGTATTTGTGATAGGCTCTGTGTTGACTGTGGCTTCTGCTAAACTCCCTCCCAAAATCCCACTTAATTTCATATGCCAGCTCAAGATAAATCAAAACTGTGATGGGAAAAGTTGCAATGTGGAAATGATAACTGTATTTTATATCTTATTATTCTAACTATGTAAGTTTCCTCCTTCTTATTAAATATCCTGACAAATGTACTTGGGGACTTCAGTTTGGGCCAATTCTTTGCTGTGTAAAAGATACTCAGAGGACCATCTATTCAAGCAAAGCATCTCTCTTGAGCTCTGACATTTTCCTTTTATGTATTTTGAACTTGAAATGTCTGATGTTATCCCTGCTTATCAACAGGATGATTTGGTGCAGGATCATTTATCGAGTATTACTTGATACATCAATTCCACTGCTCACCAGGCTTGTTGCCTTGCTATTTTGTCCTAGAAAAAATGAAAGGGAATATATATATACATACATATATATATATATTCTTTTCAAGCCTCATAAAGCTCATTTTATCTTAATTTCACTTTTGAGAACTTGTTCATAGATGAGTTATCTTGACAACTGTGTTTAAAAGACTCAACTTCTGTCATTTTCAAATGACAGAAGGATATAAAAAACAATGCTTTGAAAAAGTGAAAAATTTCTTCACCACAGTCAAAACATTTTCTATCCTTTTTTTCTTATGGAAATTAAGTATATATGAACACACACACTTCACACACACACACACACACACACACACACACACACACACACACCAGCCCTATTAATTTTTTAACCACAGTAAAGAATGGATAAGTGGTTTCCTCTCTGGAGCTTTAATTTCTAATGGAAGTTCATCTAACATTATTTATTTTATTTGTTTGGTTAGACTAATTGATAGCTACTTCTTAATCCCTCATTGGAAAAATAAAGCCAGAGTATAAGTAATAATCCTGCAAGTTTTTTTAAAAGAAGACTGTTTCATATCTTACAGATTTGCACAGACAAAGAAGTAGAGGAATGTGAGGTACGACACTTCGTTCTGAAGCTAGAAAATGTTTTAAAAGACATCTGGGCCATAGAGAAAGGTAATAAATCTTTTCCTACTATTTTTGTTTTCCATTTCCTCAGAGCCACAAAGCTATAGGAATGGGGAAAATATACCTGTAAAATAATTTATTCTCATTAATAGTAAGAGGAGTGTTTAAAGGTAAGAGGGGAACGAATTAGGTAAAAGGGGGAGGAAGAAGCTGAGGGAGAAGAGAAAGGTGAAAAGAGGAAGAAACAGAGGGAAATAAGAAAGAGAAAGTTCATTTAAATTAACTGTAGATAATATATTTGGGAGTCTACCTGAAAAACCAAACCCGGGAAATACATGAACATAATCACACAACTCTCTTCACACCAGTAAAATATGATGTGAACAATTGGAGAAATATTAATTGCTCATGCACAGACTGAATATAATGGAAATGACAATTGTACCTAAGTTAATTTACTTAGAGACATACCACTTGAATTAACAAAGAAATTTATAGAGCTAGAAAAAATTATATTCATTTGGGATAAAAAAAATCAAGAATATAAAGATGATCAAGTTTAAAAAAATGTGAAGGAAGGTGACTCAGCAGTACCAGATCTCAAAATTCATTGTGAAGCATTACTCATCAAAATAACCTGATACTGGCTAAGAAGTAGAGTGATAGATAAATGGAATACATTAGATACACAATAAACAGTGGTAAACGGCCATCATAACCTAGCATTTAACAAATCCGAAGAGTCACAATTTGAGGACAAGAAATCATTATTTAAAAAAATGCTGGGAAAACTGTAAAGAAGTTTGGCAGGAATCAGGTAGAGAGCAATATTTAATCATTTACTGAGATAAGCTTAAAATAGGTACATAAGTTAGACATCAAGAGTGATATCATTAGGAAACTAGGGGAGCATAACGTATTTTACCTTTCAGATTTATGCATAAGGGAAAAATTGTGACTTAACAAAAGATAGAGATCCTTATGGGATGTAAAATTAATAACTTTGATTACATCAAATTAAAAAGGTTTTATGTGAATAAAATTAATGTAATCAAAATTAGAGGGAAAACAGAAAGCTAGGGGAATATTGTAGTACCTCCAATAAAGGCCTCATTTCAGATATATAGAGAAATGAGTGAAATATTTAAGAATATGAGTCTTTCTTCAATTGGTAAATGGTCAAAGGATATGACAAGTACTTTTCAAAAGAAGAAACTGATGCTATCTATTGTCATATGAAAAAAAATACTCCAAATAACATTTCATTAGAGAAATGCAAATTAAAACAATTCTAAGGTAACACACCACACCTTTCAGCAAACCAATAAGTATTTCATTATTATGATGTATGAGAACTGCAGTAGATGGAGCACTGGGCTTAGAATAAGGAAGACATGAGGTTAAATTTATATTCCTGCCTAGGCTACTGCATGACCCCAGACAAGTCACTTTACACTTTTATTTGCCTTAGTTTCCTCAACTATCAAATAGGAATAATAATGGTATCTAATTTCAGGGTTGTTGTGAGGATCATATGAGATAATATTTGTAAAGCACTTAACCAAGTAAGTATCTGACATGCAGTAGGCATTATATAAATGTTTGTTCCCTTCCCTTTCTTGACACCAAATTAGGGACCATGCTAAGCACTGGGGATACAAGCAAAAAGAAAGATAGTCCCATCCCGAAAGAACTCTCATTCTAGTGAGAGAAGACAATACAGAAATAGGAAGCTTACAGCTGAGGTGGAAGGCAACAACGAGTAGGAATACAGTGGAACATGCGCTCTCACCACGAAGCCAATTATTAAATATTAGTTGTGAGCATTTACATCTTGGTAATGGCTAAGTACTATAAATCAGGATTTGACTTATTGCAGATTGTTTAGACTTAAAGTGTAGGATAAAATGTTAATAATGCATATTCAATTTTAAAGTATATTCTTTATATTATTTTTTCTCTTTGGAGAACTGTTGTTAAATATTTACCAGTGCACTATTTGATGAGGATAGTAGATACACTGGTTACATGATGACTAAGCCTGAAGAATGAGGAACGGTTGTTCTGGGACATTTACCTAAAACAGAAGTTCGACAACTTGCTAATCGATGAAGGGGCCCACAGTATTGGAGCCAGGAGGTAACTGAGACTATAGAAAACAATGCTGTATTCTACCTAGTTTTTACTTTAAAGTGTGGTTGGTTATATTGTCTTCTTTTCAAAAAATGGTGGAAATTCTAAGAATAGCTCTGAGCTTTCTGTTCCTTTCAATATTGTTCTTCATTAAGATTTATCTCAAGTCTGAAATCACTTGATTCTCTTAACTTTTTTATGACCTCTACATTCTCTCCATGGCTCCAGTCTCTTTTCTTCAATGAATTTGTTAACTGTTCAAAGTAATATTCTTAACATACAGGCCTGGGCTGAGGGGGGTGGAGCCAAGATGGCAGCTAGAAAGCAGGGACTTGCATGAGCTCCTGTGTTGGAAAGGCAAAATGGGCTCCTTAGCACTTAGTTCAAAAAGTGCCCTTGAAGAGTTTGGCTTTTGTTTGTGTTGCGTGATTCAGCTATTTCATTGAATCTTGCTAAGTACTAAGCCCCAGGCCCAAATCCCTATTAGGTGTAACATTAACATTGTTACGTAATAGTAATTAAGGTGGGACATTTTGCTTTTCTTCTCTTAAGTGCCTTTAATGATTCTGGGGCAGATAAAGTGGGATCTTTTTGTCTTGGAGTATTTCTCAGCACTGAGACAAGTAGGAGTCATTGATTTGTTTATGATGTGATCCTGGGGATGGAGAACTTTCCCAGGCCCAGCCTGGGTGAGGTCAAAGCCTTCAGGGCTCCAAAAACTGGATATAACTGGAGAGATCTTGGCATTTGATTTTTGGGGCACACTCATGGAAGGAGTGTTGAGACTCTGAGACTCTGGGCAAGCTGCAAATTGCCCACCAGCTTTGAAACCCAGATGTTGGTACTGGTAGCTATGAATTGTATTGGGTCTATCTGTTTGTAATTTGGTTAAGGGCTCTTGAGATGGTGTTGATGAAGAGACTCCGGGCAGCTGCAGCTAAGGAGCCCTCCAGCTTGTAAACCCAGATGCTGAGACTTTGTTGAGCTCTGGTAACTATGTATTGGGATTTGAATCAGACAAGGTCTGTCTGTTGATGTTTGTAATTTGCTTGTATTTTGCTCTGAAGTTCAGGGTGCTGGCTTTTTCCCCTGAACTAAGTGAATGATATTGGTGTGCTGAATTAAAGTAAGTTAGCCAACTCCTTAACCTTGCTCTCCTTATTAAGGCAGATTAAAAGAACCTGGGCTTTCTGGCTGTCTGGCAGCTTTCTGGGTGCTGGCTGGGGGGGATCTGGACCCCCCCAGAAGCTGCTAGCCAGATTGTGGAAACAGCTCCCCACCAGGTCCATCCAAAAACCTATAAAAATGGCTTTGAACAAATTCCAGAAATGCAGAACCCACAAAATAGCACAGGGAAGCAGGGCTCCACCCAAGGACAGCCTGGATGGTCTCTGGGTAAGGTCTGTTGTGCACGGAACTGGGAGGAGAGGGAAGCAGAGCCCAGAGTGGGCAGTAGCAGGACCAACCAGACCTGGAGCCAGGTGAAGCGGGCCCTAGTGCCCTGAATCACTGAGCTGTGGCAGTTACCAGACTTCTCAACCCACAAACACCAAAGACAACAGAGAAGGTTAGTGGGAAAAGCTGCAGGGAACAGAGTGATAGGATTTCCCAGTTTGGCCACAGCCCCAGCATCGGTGGGGTGTGGTGCAACTACAGAACTACAGCTGCAGTTGCATCATGCCCCCAGGCCCACCTGGTGGGAGGAAGTAAGTAGCAAATCAGAGTAGGAGTGCAGAGCCTGCTTAAGATCTGAGTCATGTCCAGGTTGGTGGTTCTTGGGCAAGGAGGACTGCTGGTGTGGCAGAGCTCGCTGTATAGAAATAGCTCTGAAAATGAAAGCACAATCCCTCAAGCTTGGAACAAAATACTCTTTACTCTACAAGCAGTCATACCCTAACAAAAAACTCGAATCCAGTAAGTTGGCTGGGAACATGGTCAGACAGTGAAAACAGACTCAGATTCAGACTCAGACTTTGGAATCTTTCTTTGGTGACAAAGAAGACCAAAACATACAACCAGAAAAAATTGACAAAGTCAAAGAGCCTACATCAAAAGCCTCCAAGAAAAACATGAACTGGTCTCAG
>CM053625.1:201583953-201607987 GCA_028646595.1 Phalanger gymnotis
TCAAGAAATTATCAAGGAGAACTGCCCTGATATTCTAGAGCCAGAAGATAAAATAGAAATTGAAAGAATCCACAGGTTGCCTCCTCAAAACGATCCCAAAAAGAAAACTCCTAGGAATATTGTCATCAAATTCCAGAGCTCCTAGATCAAGGAGAAAATACTGCAAGCAGCTAGAAAGAAACAATTTGAGTATTGTGGAAAAACAATCAGGATAACACAGGATCTAGCAGCTTCCACATTAAAGGATTGAAGGGCTTAGAATATGATATTCCAGAGGTCAATGGAGTTAAGATTAAAACCAAGAATCACCTACCCAGCAAAACTGAGTATCATGTTCCAAGGCAAAATGTAGATTTTCAATAAAATAGAGGACTTTCAATCTTTCTCAGTGTAAAGACCAGAGCTGAATAGAAAATTTGGCTTTCAAACACAAGAATCAAGAGAAACATGAAAAGGTCAGCAAGAAAAAAAAATTGCAAGGGACTTACTAAAGTTGAACTGTTTTGTTTACATTCCTACATGGAAAGATGATGTGTATGATTCATGAGACCTTAGTATCATAGTAGGTGAAAGGAATATGCATATATATATATGTATATGTATATATATAGTGTATATATATATATATACACATATGTGTGTGTCTATGTATGTATATATGTGGGTGTATATGCATATATATATATAATATATATATATACATATATAGACAGAAGGCACAGGGTGAGTTGAATATGAAGGGATGATATCTAAAAAATAAAATCAAATTAATGGATAAGAGAGGAATATATTGACAGAGAGAGAAAGGGAGAGGTAGAATGGGTAAATTATCTGGCATAAAAGTTGCAAGAAAAAGCGGTTCTGTAGGAAGGGAAGAGGGGGCAGGTGAGGAGGAATGAGTAAATCTTGCTCTCATTGGATTTTACCTGAGGAGGGAATATCATACACACTCAATTGAGTGTCTTACCCCACAGGAAAGAAGGAAGAAGAAGATAAAAAAGGGAGGACTATTGAAGGGAGGGCAGATAGGGGGAGGAAGTAATCAAAAACAAACACTTTCGAAAAGGGACAGGGTCATGGGAGATAACTGGATAAAGGGGGATTGGTTATGAAGGAGCAAAACATAGTTAATCTTTCACAACATGAGTACTGTGGAAGGGTTTTGCATGATGATATGCATGTGGCCTATGTTGAATTGCTTGCCTTCTTAGGGAGGGTGGATGGGGAGGGAAGACGGGAGAGAATTTGGAACTCAAAGTTTTAAAAGCAGATGTTCAAAAACAAAAAAAAAAAAAGCTTTTGCATGCAACTAGGAATTAAGATACACAGGCAATGGGGCATAGAAATTTATCTTGCCCTACCAGAGAAGAAGGGAAATAGGGATGGGAGGGGAGTGGGGTGACTGATGGGAGGGCTGACTGGGAAATGGGGCAACCAGAATACATGCTATCTTGGAATGGGCAGGAGGGTAGAAATGGGGAGAAAATTCGTAATTCAAACTCTTGTGATAATCAATGCTGAAAACTAAATATATTAAATAAATTAAATTTTAAAAAAAGACAAAAAAAATCAAAGTCAGCTGCAAGTCATGTCATCATTTCCCTGATGTAATGGTCCTTTTTGAAAAAGGACAAACACAACAATAACAATAACCTTGTGGCTCAACTCAAATCTGAGTCCTTCTGTATCCAAGTTCATTATCTACCCAATATGTCTCCCAGATTCCCTTTCACCAGATGTACTTCTTATGAGTGCAAGTACAGTCTGATTTTTGAAGATGTATCTTCATTACCTATAAGAGTTCTAAGGTCAGGTAGTTAACATTTCATAAGATACAAAATGACTTATTGATCATTTCTATCATTGGTAAATGACAGCTAATATGTTTATTAATTTTTTCTTCATGATTTTCAAATTTTCATGTCTTTTCATGCTCAGTCTCTGAAAAACTTCAAGATGATAAACAATGTAGTATTAATCACATATGCACATACTGTACCCTTTTGTAAATACACTTTAAAACAAGAAATAAAATATACTTGCCATGTTATTTCAAAAAGGTCATTTTAAAAAAAATCATACAAATTCATACAAATTATACTTCTTTAGAACTATCGATCTTACTACACATTGCTTAAAATAACACATTGTGCAATTTTTGTATCAGTGGCATTATGCCTTATAGCTAAACACTGAAAAATAATTAAATTTTCAAAAAGAAATAATGTTTTAATATTTTCTCAAGTGCAGCCTCCTTTAACCTCAATACTGAACAAGAATGTGTGAAACCTGAAGTCCTTATAGGAGTCATAAGTAGGGATGCCATTTTAATAAGGCATAATTTAGGTCTCTGCCCACTTGACAAGCTTTAATTAAATAATAATTCCCCATTCACCCTCAGACTTATGGTATGTGCAAAGTAGTGTTTGTTGCATAATTAATAGCAAAGGCCAAATGCATTTTTGGAAGAATCATTCCAGGCGAAGAAAAGAAGTTAGTTAAAAGAATTCATTGCTTAGGGGCTTTTTAACCCTGACTTATTCTTTTTTTCTTTACATTTAACATTCCCCCTGTTCCCTCAGCTTTTTCCTTCCTTCCTTCCTTCCTTCCTTCCTTCCTTCCTTCCTTCCTTCCTTCCTTCCTTCCTTCCTTCCTTCCTTTCTTCCTTCCTTCCCACATTTCTTCCTTCGTAGCTCCTTTAACCTTTCTTAATTTTCCCTTTTTATCTTTCTTATTTTTTTTCAACATGAGGACCCAGACAAGTTTGTTTTCTTGTGACTAGTTAATTAAATATATCTTTGGGGCTCATTAATCACATATATCAATGTTTTCAAATATTCTTAGAATTGCATGAAAGAATTTATGCACAAAAATCAACAACTTGATTTAAATGGAAGTCAATTCCATCTTTGTTATCATTTCTATTGTTTATACTTGTTTTAAAATGTCCTTGTAATTTGTTTTTATTGAAAATAACTTCCTCTCATGCAAAGGACTTAGCTATTTGCTGAAAGATTTAAAAAAAATAAAATGGTTATGACAAACATTAGGACTACTGATGAAATTAATTGATGTTGTTTACATGCTTTTAATTGAATTTCCTACCTCTCCCCACACTCAGTCAATTAATCTAGTACTGAATAATTTATATCCAAATTTTATGTTTGATAAAAAATTAAAGGGAAATCCCATATATGTTGTTTGGAAATATGACAGTGATTTTAACGGATGGAAAATGAAGGAGGTAGAGGGCCAACTAAAACTTTAGGCATAGCATGGATCATGCGAAGAAATGTATGAAAGTAGTAGCAGACATAATGAGAATGTTATGTTGTTAAGATTTTTTCCAGTTTAGGTTGTAATGTACAATACCTGAAGAGGTTTAAGCATACAGCATGTGTGAAATAAGACTAGAAAAGTTGCCTAGAGCCTCATTGGGAAGGATTTTGTATATCAAGATCAGAAGTGTTTGCTATGTTTGGTTGAAAGTGGGGAGTCATTGAAGATCTTTGAGTCTTATTCTTAGTGATGCATTAGGAAAAAAATTCAGGAGGTGAGAATGATGTATTTAAGAAGCAATATATTAGATGCAAGAATAATAGATAAGACTATTAGTAATCTCAAAAATAGGGAGGCTACAAGGTAAGAGTCTGTTTGTAATCTCTGGAGTATGGAGGCCCGGAAGCATTCATCCCTGTTCTCCACTGGGTAATATAATAATTTGGCCAACTGCAAAGTAAAATGAGCAGAAGTATGTGGAAAAAATATAGTAGACTACTTTTCAAAAAACCTGGCAAACTGCAAAGTATACAATAGAGTCGGGGGAAAAATAGACTTTGTGCTCTGATGACCTAGCCTCATTGTGGGCAGGGATGGTCTGTATGGTCCATAAAATTTGTGTAATCATAGAAATGTGTTATTTTCATGTCAGTAACTTTGTGGGGAGGAGATATAAATGGAAGAATACAGAGCAATTATGTTGGTTAGTGAAACTGAAGTCAGAATTATGCTTTTTTTTGCCTATGCAAAAATGTTTCTGGGAACTCCATTGTTCTGAAGTCTGAAAAAAAAAACCTAATGCATATTATTTCCTTTTTATTTCTTTTGTTGTTATTTATATAGTTTAAAAGATGTGTTTGGAAAAGTTTCTTCAGAACTTAAAAAAATGATTTATATTTTACTGTTGAGGCATATATATAGATCGAGGGAGGGTCTTTGAGGCAAGAAGACTTGAGCTTAAATCCTGCCTCAGAAACTTATGTGCTATGTAACTGACAATTCAAAAAAAATGACCTTCAGTGTTTTCATATGTAAAATGAGTATGATAATAATTATTACTTCACAGAATAGTTGTGAAGATCAAATCAAATAGGAAAAAAATGTAAGCTTTGTAAACTTTAAAACACTATTTAACTCTCAGTTGATTTCAACCCAATGTAAAGAGGGGAAAACAAGTTCCTAACAATAATTACCTACAAGTGTAATGACCTTCTTGGGAAGGTAATTAATTGTTCTCATTAAAGATATTTATGCTAAGGTTGAATTACCATTTATAAAAGTTGTAGAGGGATTATATTTCCACTTTGATTGGAGTAGATGAAATATTAATGTCCTTTCCATTATTAAATTTTTGTGATTCTATATATCTGTGATCTGATGAAATGAATTTCCTAAATATGTCATTTTAAATATTCTTCATACATGTCTTTTACCTACAGTATTTACCTGACCTTCATTAAAGTTTATGGAATAGCTGACTTCTTTATGATTCTCCAAGCTAGTTATGGCAAGATGTACCTATGGGCAGCTAGGTGTCCAAATGGATAAAGCACTAAACCACAAGTCTGGAAGACCAGAGTTCAAATGTGGCATCAGATACAGACTAGCTGTGTGACCTTGAACAAGTGACTTTAACTCTATTTGCCTCAATTTCCTCAACTGTAAAATGGAATAATAATAGCACCTACCTCCCAGAATTGTTCTAAAGATCAGCTTAGAGAGATAATTCTGATAAAATTCTTAGGATGCTCACTGGCACGTAGTAAACACTATATAAATGTCAGTCGTCATCAATATCAATATCATTATTTTTGTTATTATTATTAACGTAACCAATTGAAATGGAAAAGTATTTTAGAGAAGCATGATAGTGATTCTGATTTTATATTTGAAGGGCATTCTCAGTTAAAAAGAAGTAAAACTCTGAATATATTCAGAGACATGGTGCTCTCATGTTTAAATATCAGACAAAGTAAAAAGGCAAGATTTTCCCTACATTCCAATGGTTAGCTGTTTAAAAAGGACTACATGTAGCCTTCCTTATCATGGTAATAGATTATACTTGTAATGCACTTGAGATACGGATTTTAAAATGCTTCACAAAATTCAATTAAGGCTTTCTGAATTCTTCTGAGGTCTGCAATTTCCTCAGCATACAGGTGCACAAATCTTTTCTATGGACAATGACATAGAGGTTAAGTGACTTGCTCACTTTTCTGAAGTATGTCAGTAGAAATGCTAGGATGACATTTGAGAAGTTCAGTCTTTTCTTTAATCCAACCTTCTCTAGAGATGCACCCACTACATAGTGATAATACCTTCCTCCTAGGCTCCGAGAAAAAGAGACTACAGGACACAGTTCTAAAACTAATTATAGCCTTTCAAGTGTTTATTGTGGGTGGGGCAAAAGGTGTAATGGGAAAAGTTTTATTTTTCCAAACCCTTTTTATTTTATTTTCCCTTGAAATTTTTTAATAGATTCTCGGCCAATGGAAAATATTTTTTATAATAATCAGATTTTGTACATATTAGCTACCCCTTCACTCCCACCACTTTGTAAAGACCATTTGCAAAAGCATTTTAAACATGCTATGGTTTCACTAAATGTTCCTGAATCTTTATTTTTAGATCAAAAGCAGATAGGGCTCACCAGAGATCACAATACTGTTAAACCTTTAAAACCCCATGATCCCCTAGACTACATAAATTTATTCTTAAATAATCCTTGTTAATCTTATGTATACTATTCAAGTCCCCAAGCAGCTATTTATGTCAAATAGAATAAGTTGAGAAATTATCTCTGGAGGAAAATCAAGAGCTGCTTTCACAAGAGCTGTACTGAGTTGATACATGAGGGATATACTGAGCAAATGATTTCCAGATTACTTGACCTAAGATAAATAAAGACACTTACCTGAAGGAATGTCTTGCCAACTGAGACTTAGATAATAGGTAATATATTTCATTGGCAAGAGCATGTGTGTTTGAAATTTATTTTAAAAGCGCTGGTTTGCTACCATTCAAGAGTTGCATTATTCCACTGCAGTAAAATTCATGAAAATAATGAATAAATTGGAGCAAGTATGAGTATCTATTAAGTTATCAGGGACACACTGGGATTTTTATTCTTTTGAATGTACATTGGTTTGATAGAATAGAATTTGAATCAGTAAAGATAATTATATGATTTGCTGATTTGTAAGCTGAATCCTACTGGAGATAAACTTTTTAAAAAATATTTTATACCATATTTTGATTTGATTTTATCATATACATAAATGCCCAGTTAATACTATATATCAAGAGGTTTAAAAATTCAGTTAATTCTTCAAGTGTTAGTTATTAATTATATTAATAGATGAAGAATATATTAACAAAAAACATTTATTAGGAGTTATCTATGTGCCAAGTATAAAGAAAATGAATGCAGTAGTGTATAAGAGCTAATCTTGAAGCCATAAAGACAGGTTCAAGTCTCACCTTTGACATGTACTGGCTGTGTGTGTCTCTGGGCAAATCATTTAACTTTGGCACTAGGCATTTCTTTAAAACATAAATTTCCTAGAAAATGCCAACCTTCATCGACAAATTGAGTTCCCAGTCAACTAGCATTTATTAAGCGCCTATAATGTGATAGGCACTATGCTAAATGCTAGGGATAAAAGGAAAGGCCAGAAAAAAGAACAGAATAAAAGAAAAATCCCCTGCTATCAAGGATTGCAGTCTGATATAGGAGACAGCATGTATTCAACGAGGTGCAAATAAGATATAGATATAGATAGACTGAAGATGATCTCACAGGGATCACATTACAGTTAAGAAATAAGAAAGATTTGTTGCAGAAGTTGGGACTTTAGCTAAAACATGAAACAAATCAGGGAAACCAGGAGGCAGAGATGCAGAAGAAGAAATTGAAGACAAAAAATAATGCCAGAAATCAGATGGAATGTTGTGTGGTGTGCAAGAAGGTCAATGTCACTGGATTTCATAGTACTTGGAGGGGAATAAAGTGTAAAAAGACTAGAAAGATAAGAAGGATCCCCAATACGAAGGACTTTAAAAGACAGACAGAAGAGTTTATACTTGATCTTAAAGGCAATAGAGATCAGCTGGATTGGTTAGTTTGTCAGCACGGTAATGAGAAACATGTAGGAGGAGTCAGGAAGAGGGTAAAGTTTGCACGAAGAATAATGAGTTTGGCTTTATATATATTGAGCTTAAGATATCTATGAGACATTCATTTTAAAATGCAATTCTTGAGATCACCTGAGTAGTGAGGGTTATACAAAAAGATCTGAGAATCAATCATCTGCAAAGAGATGTCATTTGAACCTATGGGAGCTTATGCAATAACCAAGTGTAATAGTATTGGGGGAGAAAAGAAGAGGGCCTATGACAGAGACTTGGGGGATACTGAGTTTGTCTATGTAACTTCAACGAAGATACATCAAAGGAGCCTAAGGAGTTGACAGACTGGTAGGAGGAAAACCAGGAAGAATATCCATGAATCTAATTCTAATATTTATTCCCCAAAATATCTAGCACTGTGATAAGCACCAGGGTTGTAAATATAAAAGTGAAGCCAGTGCCCACACTTACATTCTAATAGAGACAGATAACATACATAGACAACTCATATATAAGGAGAGTCAAAACCTGGAGGGGAGATAGAATTAAATTTTCCAGGAGTTATGGCAATATTGATTTAATTATGGTTCCAGATGTGAAAAGGGAAGAGTGAGTGTCACATGGAGTTTATCTATGGCAGGGAAGTTGCTTGCAAGAAAATGGCTGGGAAGTAAAGTGTAGCATGTCTGCAGCCAGCCCAGAGATAGTGGATAATTAATCAGGAAAATCAAGGAGTGAATAATATTCAAGGTATTTAAGATATTACTGATAGATATCAAAACCCATTGTAACCTTCATTCCTAGTCAGACTTTTCCATAAATCCTTCATGATGAGACCACCAAGAGGCAAATTGAATTTTTGATGGTGCACAAAAGTCCATTTGAGGTTTTTGCTTAATTATTAATGTGTATTTGGGAGGAAATATTTATTAGTAGGAGATTATGGTGAGTAGCACAAGGGATAGTAGCTTATTTTTTCTTGATATCCTGTTTTCGTAATTACATAATCTCATATGTATCCTAAGTGATTGAAACTCTATCCAAATAAAAATATAAACATTATATATATAATAACATAATATATAATATGATAACACATTTTCCAAGTATGATATTTCTACCAATCTGTATCATTATCAGGATATCCTTTCAAAGTATAAGGTTCTTCTAACTAATTTTTGATAGTCCACTGATTTTTCCAATCATCTCACACTGCTCCCACTGGTAATTGGGCTACTTGGTTTCTACACATTTTTTGTCTTACATTCTGGTTCCCATGCTTAGGTTCTGAATCTATTTAGCCAGTACTAAATATATACCCTAACTTTACTGATGATATTACTTATCTTACTCTTCCCATTACATAGCACCAAGATGTGATATGAGATATTTTCTTTGAGATTAAGGTACTCAAGTGTTAACTTCTCTCAAAATGCTAAGATATTTATTTTTAGGCAGTACATTATATTGTTGATAGCATGTTTCCATGACAGCATTCTATTCCATAGAATACCATATTCTATTTTCAGTGTGGGTTAATTCAAGAGAGGTTAGTATATTGAATTTGTTCTTTATAGTTAAACATGTGTTCTTATTGGGATCTCAAAATGTCAAAGAAATGGAGAAAATATTGTCAGAAATTGTCATCAACCCAAAACTCAAACTTATTGAAGTGGGCATAATATTAAATTATATATGGGTACTTTAAGATTATTTTTAATAATATTATAACTGCAAGCAACAAAAGTTCCCAGAATACGGTACTTTGTGTGTATATGTATACACATATACATATATATTCAATATAATAATTATTTGCATATTCTAATTATTTATAGTCTCTATATTAGATAATTACATAGTACTCTTACATATTAATATAATTTTCTTTTCTTTTTTTTCTTTTTTTTTTTTGCAGGGGGGAAGGCAGGGCAATTGGGATTAAGTGACTTGCCCAAGGTCACACAGCTAGTAAATGTGTCAAGTGTCTGAGGCTGGATTTGAACTCAGGTCTTCCTGACTCCAGGGCTGGTGCTCTACTCACTGTGCTACCTAGCTCCCCCAGAATTGTATTTTCTTATACATGCATCCATGTATATAGATATACATGGATACATGTATGTAGGTATTGTATATATATGTATGTGTATATATATGTACACACCCACAGATACATAGACATATATACAAATACATATATGCATTATATACACACATATATCGAATCATATATAATTTAATATAATAAGGACATATTTAGTGTCTATAATAATACATGCATTTCTTTTCTCCCCCTCCTCCAATCAATTTTTAGACTTCTTGCTCTGGGATTCAGGGATCTGAGCCCTGAGAGTAGGGCTTTCACCTCATCTGGCTCAGAACCAGGCCATCATGCCATTTCAGAAACATCTCAAAATCACATCGCCCACACTACAGTCCTCCTCTCCTTTATATTAAATCTTGGATTCTCATTGCTGGGTGCTGGGCCATTAAAAGTGACTTTTCATATGAGCATTTCTAGACCCAGACCATCATGACACTTCAAGGTCATCTCTAAACCATACTATCTATATTGTAAACCCAACTCTCTTTTGTCCCTTCTTCTATTTTTCCAAATCTAGCTCATATATGTATGTGTGTGTGTGTGTTTGTGTGTGCATGTGTGTATATACACATACACATATATATGTATATATATATATATATATTTATATATATATATATATATATTTTCCTGGAACATAAGAAATGTTCAACAAATATTTCTTAATTACCTGAAAGACTGTCCTTTTTCAATTCATTCATTCTTTAGTCCCTGATGTAACAAAAAGCCAAGTTTTTAGAAAGATGTTTAAGTCTATTTTCCTATTTAAAAATAGTTGATATTACAAAAATCCTCTGCAGTATAAATTCATATGGGACAAGTTGAAAGACAATAGGAATTAAAATGTGAGGGACCTGATAGTAGTAGCAGCCATCCAAATGAAGATAAAATGAAATAGTTGTTTAACTCCTGGGATATTTCATCCATTTAAAATCATTAAATGGTAAAGAAAAAAAAATCATGAAACTTTTTTTTTGTCCTAGCAATATTTGCTATGTTTTAGAGGGAGAAAAAAGGATAGGAGAAATCTTTCGAAGAGACATTGAAGAAATACTTTGGTGACAAGCTTAAAGAGGTCAAGATTTAGGGAATTCTGCATTTAGGTTGAAACAGAAGTCATAGTATTCTTTGGTGATAAAGAGAGCATGTAATGAATGGAAAAGAAAATGCTGAGTGGCCGGAATATCTCTAGAAAAAGATGCCACATTTGAACTCTTGCCATTTGTAGTAGATCATTTAGATTTTCCATTCATCTAGGGGCCAAGGGCCATAATTTATCTGAGATAATGGGCATTGGTGCTCATGTCAGCATTTAAGTTCCCAAATGCTCATTTGCAGGTGAATAAACACAAAGTTAAGTGCTTAAATGTTTGGTCCAGAATGTGGGGCTAGGAGGAGTAGAAACCCAAGCAAAATTCAACATTTTTCTTGACTGTACCAGGCAATAAAGAAAATGGAAGTTGTATTGATGTACTTTTGTTCATTTAACTCTTGTCATCAAAAGAGATCATGAACATAGAATTATATTTTTTTGCCTTTTTTTTTTTGGTTTTTGGCAGGGCAATTAGGGTTAAGTGACTTGCCCAAGGTCACATAGCTAGTACATGTGTCAAGTGTCTGAGGTCAGATTTAAACTCAGGTCCTCCTGACTCCAGGGCCAGTGCTCTAGCAGCCCTAAAACAACACACACTCAGATTTCATTTCTTATTGTTATTAAGTTGATAAAAAAGTAATGGATGGAAACTGAAGAGAGGCAAGTTTTGGCTCATTATAAAGAAAAACTTCCTAAAGATCTTAGCTCTTGGAGAGTGGAGTTGGTTGCCTTATGAAGCAGAGGTTTTCCTATCATTTACATTCTTTGAGAGAGCATTAGATAATGACTTGTTAGGTATATTGTAACAAGTTCAAATCCAGATTCCATTATGTGGATTCTGAGTTCTCTTCCAAACCTAAGATTCATACATGAAATACGTATTTATATATATATATTCATATATATATTCATACATATATATATATATATTTAACCAAGAAATGTACATTGCGATGAATCAATTTTAAAGTTACCATTGGTAATATTATAATAAGGATACTTACTTAAAGTTGTGAATTAAGAGTTATTTATTTCCTAAGTAGCAAAACATATTTGAATTTTCATATTGTTGACCAAAACAATCTCTCAAAAAGGATCATTTTTTTAACTAAAGTATGTGATAATTTCTTAGTTTAGTTGTTTTCTTTTTGTTTTATTTATTTCTGTGTGGATAATTTTGTTTTCCCTGCACCATATATTATGGGAGAATTTGATAAATACATTTAATTTTCATTATTAATTCCACATCATTCCTGGAATGCTTATACATGCTTTGCAATGTGGAGGGGGTGGAGCCAAGACAAAAGAAAAGGTGAGGACTCACTTGGGCTGTCCCAAATTCCCCTCCAAACAACTCAAAGTAACACTTTAAAACAAGTTTTGAAGCAGTAAAACCCACAAAAGGATGAGGTAAAACAATTTTCCAGCCCTACACAACCTAGAAGGTTGGCAGGAAAGGTCTGTCACATCAGTGTGAGAGTGGAGTACAGTCCAGTGTATGATGAGCTAGGATAGGCACACAGGAAAGAAAGCAGCAGATATTGGGTGAGAGTGAATCAGTGGCTACAGTGACTACTTTCAGAGCTTTCAGCCCACACATAGTAAAGGGGTAAAAAAAACTGGTCATATTACAGTCTCCTTTGTTGGCACTGGATGCAGAACTCTGTTCTGTTACCCATACTCAGATCCAGAAAAGTGTGCTTGTGGTCACTGATAGGCCAGAGCAGAGGTCAAGAGATTAGCAAATACACCTCTCCTTAACGGATCATACCACTTTGGAAGAAATGGAAGCTTAGAGACCTCCAGAACTAGTTCTGAAAACTGTTGCACAAAAAAACTGAAGCTTGGGTCAGTGCTTTCTCTATGCTAGTAGCAGAGCCCAACTTTAATGTAAATCTAACAGACAATAAATAGACTGAGAAACAACAAAAAAAAATCCTCTCCATAGAAAGTTACTATAGGGACAGGGAAGATAAACATACAAACAGAAAAAAATGTAGCAAAATAAAAACTACTACATTCAATGCCTCAAAGAAAAAGATGTGAATTGGTCTCAGGTCCTAGAAGAGCTCAAAAAGAATTTTAAAGGTCAAATAAGAGAGGTAGAGGAAAAAATGAGAAAAGAAATGACAGTGATGCCAAAAAAACCTAACAAAACAAAACAAATACAATGAAAAAAGTTTAAAAAGCTTGGTAAAGGAGGCACAAAAATACTAACATAAATGACACCTTAATAAAACAGAAGAGGCAAAAGGACCACAAAAATCCTATGAAGAAAAGAATCTCTTAAAAAGCAGAATTGGTCAAAGGGGAAAAAAGTACAAAAATTCACTGAACAAAAGACCCCCTTAAAAAGTATAATTAGCCAAATGGAAAAGGAGGTACACAAGCTCAATGAAGAAAATATTTTCCTAAAAATTAAAATTGGGCAAGTACAAGCTAATGACTCCATAAACCATTAAGAGGCAATAAAAGAAAATCAAAAGAATGAAAGAAATAGAAGAAAATATAAAATATCTCATAGGAGAAACAACTAACCTTGGAAATAGTTTCAAGAAAGATAATTTAAGAATTATTTGACTACCTGCGAGCCATGATAGAAAAAACTTACACATCGTCTTTTAAGAAATTATAAAAGAAAACTGATCTGATATTCTAGAATCAGGGAATAAAATAGAAATTTACAAAATCCACCAATCAACTCCTGAAAGAGATCCCAAAATTAAATATCCCAGAAATATTATAGCCAAGTTCAAGAGCTCCCAGGTCAAAGAGAAAATATTGAAAGCAATCAGAAGAAACAGTTCAAATATTGTGGCCCTGTAGTCAGACTAACACAAGATTTAGCAGCTTCTATATTAAAGATCAGTGAGCTTTGAATATGACATTTTGAAGAGCAACAGAATTAGAAGTACAACCAAGAATCAATTACCTAGCAAAACTGAGTTTAATCCTTTAGGGGAAAAATGGATACTTGATGAAACAAAGGACTTTCACACATTCCTGATGAAAAGAGCAGAGATGAATTTTAAAAAATTCAGATACAAAACTCAAGCATAAAAAGAGAAACAGGAAAGAGAAATAATAAGAAATTTAATAAAGTCAAACCATTTAAATTTCTACATAAGAAAATGATACTTGTAACTCTTAAGAACTTTCTCATTATTCATGCAGTCATCAGTACACATAGACAGAGAATATGGGTGTGAGTTGAACATGATGTGATGTGATCTAAAACAAAATAAAATTAAGGGGTGAGAAAGAGGAAGGCACTGGGATAAGGGGGAAGTGAGTGGTAGGATGGGGTAAATTATCTCACATAAAGGAGACACAAAAGAGGTTTGGCAGTATAGCCGAATACAGGGGATGTAGGTAGGAGCACTCAAACTTTATTAGAATTATCTCAAAGAAGGAATAATATACACACTCACATGGGTATAAAAATTATCTTATCCTACAGGAAGTAGGAGGGAAATGGGATAACAGAAGGGGGAGCTTATAGAAGGGAGGAAAGATTGGGGGAGGTGGTAATCAGAAGTGAAACACTTTTGAGGATGGACAGGGTACAAGGAGAAAGAGAGAGAGAATAGGTTAAAGAGAGGATACATGGGATGGGGGTAAATACGCAGTCAGTAATCATAACTGTGAAAAGAATTTTACTGCCACTATCTTTTATAAAGTCCTACTTTTCAAATATATAGAGAACAGAGTCAAATTTATAAAAAAAAAAAGAGCCATTCTTCAATTGATAGATGGGCAAGGGATGTGAACAGGTGGTTTTCAGACAAAGTAATCAAACCTATCTATAGCCACATGGGAAAAATATCTAAATCATTATTGATTAGAGAAACACAAATTAAAATGAATTTGAGGTATCAACCCATACCTATCAGATTGGTTAACATGACAGAAATTGAAGATAACAAATGTTGGAGGGCAAGTATAGAAATTGAGACAAAATTCACTGTTGGTGGAGTTAACTATTTTAACCATTCTGTAGAACAATTTGGAACTATGCCCAAAGGGCTAAAAATCGTGGTTATACTTTGACCTAGCAATAACACTACCAGGTCTGCATCCAGAAGTGATAAAAAAACTGAAAAGTAAAAGGAACTATTTATACAAAACTATTTGAAGCAGCTCTTTTTATGATGGCAAAGAATTAGAAATTGAAAGAATACCCATCAATCAAATAGCTGACCAAGTTGTGGAATATGATTATGATGGAATACTATTGTGCTATAAGAAATGATAAGCAGTATAGCCTCAGAAAAACCTGGAAATACTTGCATGAACTGATGCTCAGTGAAGTGAGTGGAACCAGGAGAACATTGTATACAGTAACAACAATATTGTATAATGATTAGCAATGAATGACAGCTATTCTCAGCAATACAATTATCTAAGATAATTCCTAAGGACTTAGGATGAAAAATGCTATCCATCTCCAAAGAAAGAACTGATGGAGTCTACATGCAGATTGAAACATACTTTTAAAAAAAACCTTATTTCTTTTGGGGTTTGTTTGGTCTGTGTTTTGTTTTTTTTTACAACATGACTAATATGGAAATATGTTTTGTAAAAATGCCTATGTATAACCTATGTCAAATTACTTGTTTTCTCAATTATAGGAGGGAGAAGCAGAGAGAATTTGATATTCACAGTTTTAAGAAATGAATGTTAAAAATTATTTTTACATCTAATCGGGGAAAAATAAAATATTAAATAATTTTAAAAAGAAATTGCAAGGTGTAATTTCTATACAATTTGTAGTAAAATTGACAGAAATGTTTGGCACACTCCCATGCCAGAGCAGACTCTTTAAAAACCACTGCCTTAATTTGTTACCAATCCTTGTGGGCTGTGTATTCATTTTTAAAGCAATCATACACTTAAGCTAAAGGAATCAGGTTTCTGCAATGGATTTCTAGACATTAAAGGAGATTTGAGGAATTAGGATGTCCTCTGATCATACCATATTCTTCCTCACAATCCAAGAAGCCACATTTTTTCAATAGCCAGATTTTCATACACACACATACACATCTGTATTTTAGTAAAAGTGGTTTCCTTTGTATTCCCATGGTTTTTATGTATTTAAAATATTATTTTTAGAAGGGGTCTGTAGATTTCACCAGACTGCCAAAAAATTCCCAGATTTAAGGCAGGGGACAGAACAAATAACCAAACGACCCAGACCCATTTTTTGAGTTACATCATATAGAAGAAATAAAGGGAAGCATGTAGAGGAATGCAATAAATAAAAGAAAAGGAAACCATTTTCCCCACTTTTTGTAACCTCCTAGGGAAAGCGAATGTATCTTTGATTACATTATGTTCTCAAGAATAGGAATATATACTAGAAATAGTAAACTATCTGCAGAAGTGTTTCTTGGTGATTAACATGTCTTCTTTGCAAATCTGTGAAATCATCTGAATTCAATCTGTATTGCCAAACACTACTGCAATAGATAGATCTATGAGATTGATGACTTTTCTTAAGGAAACCAATACAAGACAGGGGCATATAAGAAACTGAAAATACATGTAATTACAATAAACTGGAGAGTGTTTAGAGAAAAGAAATCAGAATGGGCAAGGGGATTGGATATGATACTATACCAAGATTGTATATAGTGTACCAAGAACTGGGACAACTGAATGGCGCCATAGATATTCTTCCTGCAGTCAAGAAGAGCTGAATTCAAATCAAGCTTCAGACACTTACTAGCTGTGGACCTGGACAAGCCACTTAATCCCCATTTGCCACATTTGCCTCATCTGTGAAATGAGGATAATAATAGTATATACCTTCCTGGGTTGTTGCGAGGATCAAATGAGATAATTGTAAAGCCTCTAGCACAGTGCCTACCACATAACAAGCACTATATAAATATTGTCATCATCATTATCATGATTATATTTAGACTGGAGAAGAGACAATGTACAATTGGGAGACAGTTGGAAAGGAAAACTGTTTCGAAATAATTTGAAGTTTTAACATATGAAAGATACACATGAATTTTCCCTATAAACTCTGCAGGGAAAAACTAGGAGCAATGAGTGGAAGTGACAAAGAGGCAAATTTAGACTTGATGTAAGGGGAGAGGGAGAATTTCCTAACAATTAGAGTTATCCAAAAGTGGAATTCGCTGCCTTGGATTGATGAGTACTACTCCTGCACTGGAAAACTTCAATTTGTGATGCATATTTAAATATTGTGATATATGGATTAGTAAATCAATTGAATGCCACATAGTTCCCTCATAATTTTTTTTTTATAAAAGCTGAAAAAAAGAATCTTGTTTCTTCTTTCTTGTAGTTCCTCCCATTAGTTCTAATTCTTCTTTACATCATGACTAATGTGAAAATATGTTTAATATGAATGCATAAGTAGAGGCTACATCAGACTGCATGCCATTTTGGAAAAGGGGAAGATAGAGAGGTAGAGAAATTTGAAACTCAAGATATTATGGAAGTGAGTGTTGAAAACTAAAAATAAATTAATTAATTTTGAAAAGGGAAAAAAGAATGTAATTTAAAGCATATATTTCCTTTTTCTCTCTTACTCATTCCCAACCTGATATACATAAAGCAGGGAAAATTAAGGTTAAAATGCAAATACTGTTTTGGCATTATAATTATGTTGAACTATTTAGTCTCTCTTTGGATTCAAGGTTCACTTATTTCAAATCTTGATTATGTGGAACAAAAGATCTCTATGAATTATCCCTTTAGCAAGGATCAAAAAAAACTTTCAAAAAAACCTTCTTTGGCAAATTACAAACAATAGAAGTTTTATTTTTTTTAAGTTTTTCTTCTTTTATCAAATTCATTATCATTGACAATATTAAATTATTTTAGGTCCATTAATCAATACAGTGAGCCACATCCTAAAAGTGGGAAATCATTATTGGGAAGTAAAATCCTTTATTACAAATGTACATATTTCATTTTTCTCAATTTCTTTTTCTAGTACTTTGTGATGAGGTTAAAATTTCTAGACCACAATACCTTTCTTTAGTCCCAGGAAACATTTGAGTTACTTTTTATCTACAAGTACATGTCAACTGGAAATATTGCTTTATGTTATCAGACCATACATTATATTTTAAATGAAAACAGTCCCTAAACCCCAACAGGAGCTTTTTCACTAATTTGCAATTGCAGTCACCTTTTCCAAAACCAAACCCAATTTTAAAATATGACATTAATAAAGATAATAGGATTTCCTAGTCTTTTAAATAAGAAATAAAGTTCTATTTGTGTTTTGTTGTTGCTGTTGTTTAGGTCAATATTAATCTATTAAATACTTATTAATCCATACCTGCAAAGTATTAAGGCTCAGAACTAGAGAAATAAATACAAAAACCAACATCTGCCCTAAAATTAGTGAGATTTTGTTAAAACAGTTGATGAGAGTAAACCTGTGATTCAATTAGTTTAGAGAACTCCTGAATGTGAAATCTCACTAAACCCAGGCAGATTTCTACTTTCTCTTTTCTCTGATAAATTTATAATTATTTTAATATTTGGCAAGAGTCCTGAAAGGTTAACTGGTTTGTCTAGTTTTAAACAGGAAGTATATTAGAGTCAATAATTGCACACAGGACATCCTGGCTAGACTATTACAATATGTTGATAAGAAGTCATCCTGATTATATAATTACATTTTCTCCCCTGTTTGAATCTACACATCACATTGTTTTCACAATTACCTTCAAATACATACATCTGATGTTTTCTTTTCTCTAACAGTCTATATTGTTAAAGATAAATAGTACTCTTCAAGTTCTTCCCCCACTTAAAAGATTTCCTTTCTATGACAAATTCTACAGACCAGCCTAAACTGGATTTTTCTATGTCCCAAGAATTTGTCCTGTTTTCCACTTCTATGTATTTGCTTCTGCTTTTTCAATTTTAAAGGGCCTTGCAGGAAGTCAAAGAAGCTTAGAGGCAGTCATGAGGTAGGTGAGCATTCTAGGCATAAGGGGTAGTCAGTGAAAATGTCTATATTCAGGAGATGGAACATCTTATTTGAGGAACAATAAGGAGGCCAGTATCAATGGATCAAAGATTGTATATGTACGGGGGACTATTAAGATGTAAGATGACTAGAAAGAAAGGTGGGGGATACAGGATTGTGAAGAGTTCTGAATGTGAAATAAAGGATTTTGTATTTGATGCTAGAGGTGATAAGGAGACACTGGAGTTTATCGAGTAGAGAGGTGACATGATGGACATGAACTTTAGGGAAAAGATGCTTTGAAGGTTGATGAGAGGATGGATTGGAGTGGGGAGAGATTTATGGTGGACCATTCAGACACCTATGGAAATAATCCAGCCTGAGGAGGTGACAGATTGCATGGAGACAGTGACAGCATCAGAGGAGAGAAAGAGGAATATACAAAAGAGATGTTGGTAAAAGATGGTGAAATCAATAGACTGTGGCAAAATATTAGATATAGGGGGTGTGAAATAGTAAGGAGTTGAGAATGACATTTCCATTTTGATCCCAAGGGAGTAAGAGGATGGTGGTACTCTTGATAATAACAGAGAAGTTGGAAGGGGGAGAAAATCTGGGAGAAAACAGAATGAATTTAATTTTGGACATGTTGAGCTGAAGATATCTGCACAACATCCAGATAAGGTGTCTAATAGGCATTTGGAGACACCAGACTGGAGGTCACCAGAAAAGTTTGAAATAGATGAGTAAATTTGAGAATCGCCAGAATAGAGATGATAATTGTATCTTTGGGAGCTGACAAGATCACCAAGCAAAGTAATTTAGGAGGAGAAGAAAAGCCACAGGACAGAGTCGTGGGCTATCACTTAGCAGATATAACCTGGATAATGATCTGCCCTCATAAAATCATCCTTCTTCAAACCTTCCTGCACACTGTCATCAAAGTCATTTTCCTCAATCATGTTCTACCTTACTGCTTCTAGGATTAAATACTAATTCCTCCTCTTAGCCAATTGAAGCCTTCATAATCTGACTACAGATTACCTTTCAAGTCTTATTTCAAACAAATCCCCTTCCCTTGCTCTAATGGGTTATTTATTATAAATCAGATTCCAAATCAAACAACACTTTCTAAAATTATTAACAAAAATTTTGGGTTCTCCCTTTATCCACCCGAGCCGCCAATAATTTGATATATATTTTGGTATTTTTACACGAATTAAAAAGGCAACTTCATGTTTCTCTTTTGGCCTTAGCTTCCAATAAACATTAAGCTGAAGCATTGTTCAATTAAGAAACTTATCTGAGCTAATTGAATGTCCATTCTAACCATTACTCTCCTTCATTTAACTACTCCTCCCTAAAAACTGTTTGATTTTATGAGTCCTATTGTATGTTCCTTAGCATAGGAAGCTACATCAAATATACATATATTTTTAGAAGCAGATTCATTACAAGTCATAAATACAGCTCTAAAAACACAACTTTCATAGGTTACCTTGTAAAAATGACAGGAGTATTTTCCAAAAAAACTCTTCAATCAGAATCTATTTCATGGGAGGTTTGGGCAATTTATTTATTTCTGATTAATGCTGAGCCTCATTTTAGTCAATTGTTTTATGCTCCAGTACCTTGGAGATCTTTTAAAAAATAGGTTATAACTTATACATGGATGTAGATGAGGTGACATAAGTGATCCTGCTGGGAATTCCTTTCTAAATAGATAAACCACTTTGCAACAATGAAAGAATATCTTAGGTTAATATTTTCCTCCTTTATTATTTAAGAGAATGACAGTTGAAACTACACAAGTGATACAATTGAGGGAAATTGTTTTAATAATTATCTGTACATATGTATTTTCCCCAAGAATTAAAAAAAAAACAATAGAAATAGAGTACATTGTGACAGAATTGAACTTTTTTAAAAGCAAAACAGCATCTCTTTAAATTGATCCTTTCAGGCTCCCTGTATTGATTGGATTTTCTCTGTACCAACTATATGAATTTTTAAATAAATTAATGCTTGGTAATAAAATTTTAAAGGATGTTCATAATAGCCTAATACAATTTGATATATAATGCTCGGTACAATTGTAGATGTTTATAATAGAAGTTTATGATTCCCCTTTTCTCCCTAAGAATGAGTGTCAGAGTAGCATATATATATACACACATGCACATGTGTGTGTTTGTGTGTACATTGATATATATATATATATATACCTACATGTATATATGAATATGCACACACTGACATTCACTCTTAGGATAAAAAGGAATTATAAATGTGTGTACATACATACATATTATATACACATGTGTATATATGAAGATGGACACAGATGTGTAGTTCATGAGAAATATAACACACTTATTATTTATAGATATATGTATATATAACATATATAGTATATACTTACCTCTTATATGCACATATATAGCATATATACATATTTGCACATAGATATATAGATATGAATTTCAGAAAATTGTTATATATATACATAATAATTTTCTGAGATTTAAAATACATTTTGCTTAAAAATAATTTTAAAGGCACTTTCAGACCAGAATCCTCCCTTCAAGTCCACTTCTTGCATTTAATTTGGCCTGAAAAAAGTTTTAGAAGATCATTATTTCTATTTTATACTTAGTATCATGACTTATTTTATGGCACATGGAATGAGAGGTGAGATCCATATCAGGAAGGGACAATAGAAATTATACCTTTTGATCCCTTCATTTTATAGATGAAGTAACCAAAGCTACCCAGAGAGGACAGGTCATTTTCCCAAGACGATACCTGTAGTGTCCTAGGTGTGGTTTAAACTTCTACCCTCTGTTTACCAGCTTATCAAATTTTGGGCCATTAACTGATACTTCCATTAAGAATTACTTATTATGGATAAAAAAAATCACCTATATTGTCAGTATTGTTTTAATTTTTTCCAAACAAATAATATGTATAAACACTCTTTATTATTGCATATAGCAATTTTAACAGGTAAGATGAGTGGGTAGGCATTGGTATATTTGATCTCAGATATGATATAATCATATATTGTATATGTGAGTTATATGAGGAAGAATGCTAAATGATGGCTCAAAGACCTAAGCTGAAGTTGAGCTCCATCATTACCTGTGATTTAGCTTCCTGGGACCACAGTTTCTGAATCTATAAAGTTAAGGGTTTGACCTCTAAGCTTTCTTCCAACCTAACAGGATATTGTACTCTATATATACTATGACATTTTAGTGATTTACAGGTAACAAGTTGGCATAAAAGATAGAATGCTGGACCTGGAATCAGGAAGATATGGGTTCAAATTTGATTTTAGATACTTACTAGATGTGGGATTGTGGGAAAGTCAATTGATCACTAGATATCTCAGTTCCCTGTAAAATGGGGAATAATAATGGTACTTACCTTCCTGAGTTGAGGTTAAAATTAGATAATTTCGTAAACCATTTTGCAAATCTTAAAGTAATATATGACCGCTGACTTGCTATTGCCGAATACATTTCTGCCTTTTTTAGAAGACAATATATAACTATAGAGCATATGATCACTATTTTTTTTTTACCATAATTCCATTTTTTCTCAAGATCTACATAAATGAGGTTAAGGGAAGATTAAATGTCAAAAATGCTTGAAAGGATCCCAAAGGTCATTATTTATCTTAATATCATAATCAAAATTGATAACTTTAGAAATCTATTCTAATCTAACATATGTAACTTTCCCTAAGATGCTTGAAAGATATATGTATAAGGCCAGTGTCATGAATTTAAATTTTGGGTCTACCATTTACTATTCATGTGACTTTGAATAAGCCACTCAAATTCCAGTAGTCTTTATTTCCTTCTCCATAATCATATTTGTTATATCTCTTCCATAAGGCTGCATGGAAAATGCACAACCAAATGGAGCAGTTCATGACAGTTGCAGAGCTTAGCTGGAACTTTTTGAGCCCTCTCTAAAGGAAAGTTTTGGGAGGAGTTTATTGCTATGTTCTCTATCCTTCCAGAGGGAAAAGGAAGCTGAGGGTACCAAGAATGTGTTGAATATCAAAGCTGGATCAATGTCTATGATGATGAGATTACATTTTATGAACTTCTTCCTAGAGTGGAGATTGAGTAGAGCAGTTGATATAAAATAAAGAGAACTGGAAGAACCTCTCTTTCACATTCCAAATATCTAGACCGCCATTTGATATATGTGTTTGTTTATGTTTCTTTGGATAAAGATATATAAGTAGGGGTGGAAGGGACAAGGTGAGAATTATTTCTACTTATAACCAGAGACATAATGGTTGAATTAACTCTCCCTTCCCCACTTCCACACCCCCAAAATGGATTTTTCTACATATAGTCTATTTACTCTCCAAATAGTTCTGGATCCCAGACATTGCTACAGGGTGGTAAAAGGGAGTGGGATTGGCAAGGGACTAGAATTTAGAATGCAGGTTTTAAATTGATCCAGGTGCAAGCACCATAGATTGTGATGGGTCAGTTAAATTATCTGTGCAGAGATTCCTTATTTCCTTGGCATGAATTGGTTTAATTGAATGTGAATAGAAGTAAATTATTACCTGGAACTTGTATCTGCATGCTTTTTATACACACATATGAAAATTGTTAAGAAATTTGAACATTGTTTATAGAATGATTTATTTAAATGTATTCAAATGTATATATATACATATATGTATGCATATATGTGTTTTTGTACACATGCACACACACAGGGGTGGAGAGAGGGAGAGAGATAGACAGATCCTTAGGAATCTGGGGCAAGAAGAAGTAGAAATGTGAAAAGAAATCAAAGCTAATTGCTTTGCATCTCTTTTATTTTTTTCTTGCAAGAGATACAGTCTTTCCCTAGTCTTTCCTTGGGCTACTAAGTGATTATTAAAAAGGAGCCTGAGCTGAGCATTTCTTAATTTTTGAAGCTGTGCTAAAAGTTCCATCAAAATTTGGAAAAGCTCAATTGTGAAAATTCACTATGGATGAAAATAGACATAAATATGCCTTGATTCAGACTTCCTTAATAACCTAGATATCAAACATTCTACGCCCCTATCTTGATTGAATTGAGTTGGTTTTATTGACACAAAAAGTTAAGATCATAGATTTGGAATTCGGCAAAACTTTAGAAGTCATCTACTCTAGGTTTTACAGAGAAGAAAACCAGTGAATTAGAATAGAAGTTCAACTAGCTAACTCCAAAGCAAATTTTCTCGTTAGTACTTTTAGTACTCATTAGTACTTTTTAAAACCCTACGAAACACATGACCTTATACATAATTCTTTTTATTTATTTATTTATTTATTTATTTATTTATTTATTTATTTATTTTTAAATTTATTTTTGACATGTTTGGTTTTCAGCATTGATTTTCACAGGCGTTTGAATCACAAATTTTCTCCCCATTTCCTCCCCCCCCCCACTCCAAGATGGC